>QLTV01000397.1:302926-325922 GCA_003457575.1 Thermophis baileyi
TGAAGATATTGAAGAGTACTGGGATTAAGACGAAGCCTTGTGGTACCCCACTGCTTACTTCCCTCCATGTAGACGTAGACCCATTAAGGACTACTTGTTGGGTACGGTTTGTCATCCAGTTGCGAATCCATCTGGTGGTGAAGCTATCTATCCCACTTTTTTCCTAGCTTATGAAGAAGTAGGTTGTGGTCTACTTTGTCGAACGCCTTGCTGAAGTCTAAGTATATTATGTCCACAGTATTTCGCTGGTCTACTAATTTAGTCACTATGTTGAAGAATGAAATAAGATTGGTTTGGATGATCTGTTTTTAACAAACCCGTGCTGACTGCTAGTTATTACTTTACTCGTTTCTAGATGTTGGCAGATCTGGTTTTTTATTAGCTTTTCCAGAATCTTCCTGGGTATTGATGTTAGGCTGATTGGTCTGTAGTTTCCATTTGTAGTAAAAGGTATACTTTTACTAAAAGCCAAGTGGTTACAGCATAAGCAAAGCCAGATCTGAGGATTCCCACATAAACCCAGTAACTTTCTCTTCTCCCAGGCCCTCCCTCACTGCCTTGGTCATCTTTGTGTAATGTCCAATAAGGTTCAAACCAGTTGTTTTGGTAACAGATTTAAAGTTCGGTGTCTCTTTGGTGGGCATTCCCACTCCTTTCCCATGCCCGTGTCCTTGGATTGTTCAACCGTGGTCTCTGGTTGGCCCTTCTGGTTCCTGTCATCTCCCCTCCCTCTATCCTCCCCTCCCCCCTCCCTGCCTACTTTATGACAGGCTGCCATCAAAGCAAAGCAGGGCTGCAGTGGTGGGATGGCAGTTGGGATGCAGTGCTTTTCTTTTTCTTTTGACCCTTTCCCCTGCACTTTTTCCTCTTCCCCCTTTCCTTCCCTATTTTCCCCATTATTTTCATTTCTCTTTTTATTTCTGCATTTTGATAAACTAATACAAATTTGAACCCCAGTTTTGGAAGTTGTCAGGTGGACCTCTGGAGTCCAATGCTGGATTTACAGAGGAGTCAAGCAGTCTGAAAGTAGACATTCCTGCAGCCCCACGACTTGATAGTGAAATACCAAGACAGCCCTAGGCTAATAATGTCCAGTCTTTTACAGAGTATTCCTGTTTCACATTGGGTGAAATCTGAAGTGGTGGGAAGAGGAGAAGATGGAGATAGTGCTGCTATCAGGGAGATTTCAGGTATAGGGAAATGCCCCTCATGTCCATGTTTCCACCACTTCAGGTTTCACCCAGCGTGGAACAGCAATACTCTCCCTTCCAACTCTATTCTGATTAAGTTGGATCCATGTTACATTAATTTCTAATTTGGCCTGAAAGCAGAGATATAAATGGGCACTGAGAATTTAACATACTTATAACCTACAATCATTGAGAAAAATGAACCGGTGGAAGGGCTTGCCTTCTGAAGTTGTGGGTGCTCTAACACTGGAGACTTTTAAGAAGAGACTGGACAGCCACTTGTCTGGAATGGTATAGGGCCTCTTGCTTGAGCAGGTGGTTGGACTAGAAATGGCACCTTTTGCTGAGAGAGAGAGACTGAGAGAGAGACTGAGAGAGAGACTGAGAGAGAGACTGAGAGACTCAACGGTTTTGCATACTATTCCAAATGTCTCTATTTTCCAGGGTTTTTTAACTTGGATGGCGAACCGAAGAGTATGACCTGTCCTCCCACAGGCATCCCCGAGGAGCTACTGTCCCATATTGGCCAAAATGCCAGCTCTGTGCCCCTTGAAGGCTTCAAAATACACGGAGGTGAGGAACAGCTTCCTTCCTTCTGGGCTGGGAACATCAGCTTCTCTTCTCTTGCTGACAGCTGGGGCTTGGATCCCACAAAGATGCAACCGTTTCTTTTTCTCCCTCGTTCCAATGCTGGTTTTCCAAGAGGAAGCATTTACCCCCACTTCACTCCCCTAGCAGTGGGCATCATCACTATTTGAATCTGAATATCAGATTTGAATGTCAGGTTTATTAATTATGCTTTTCTAAGAAACTGAACTGAAACCATCAGGAATAAGTTGTTAGCTTTAATGACCTAGGCAAATATCGCGTTGGAATTAGTGCTAGCTCAACGGTAAATGAAGTAATAAGGTAATAAAGTAAATACAGTAATAGCAGATGTTCTTATTGATCGTAAACACAAGTCTTGTGCCTTTTACAATGGAGCTCATTGTACCTGCACATTCCTCCAAGCGAACATGCAAAGTTAAAAGAAAAAATGTTTTTGCATGATGGACTATTAAAAAAAAGTAGAAAGAAGAAAAAAGCCGAAAAGGCAGGGTTGTGAAGGAAATCAAAAGTTGTGTCTACTCCGATCTTTCTGTATCTCTACATTTAAAAAGCCTCTGTCCTAACCACTGTCCAGCTTCTCTAAGGAGAAGCTCAACTTTCTCATGAACTAACTGAACATATTTTCACATCTTTGTATCTCTAGTCATGCTGTGTAGGTCTAATAGCAAATTATTCAATCAGCTGGCTATATTTTATTTATTTTTTTCCTTCCTTTGAGATTGATCCACAGGAGGTTTGGGCAATTAAAATTCCCGAGAAGCCTTTATTGCAATGCTTTCAATTATAATTCTCTAATGTTTTGTGTCCAAGTGGCATGCAATTAACAAAAATGTTCTTACTAAGTTACAATATCATTACTCATTAGGAAGCATTTGAAGGAAGCCATGCATACGAAGTGTGGCTAATAGCAGTTCTGTAGTTGCTATAAAGTTTGATAGATGAATATTTGGTTAAATCCAGATAGACATTTCTGGATCACTGAAAAGTAACCGTCTGCTTGTTACTTTATGGGCGTCTGTAAATGTTTCTAATTTTGAAGAGACAATTGACTGATTTGATTTTAATTTATCAGACATACTAGAGTTGAAACTGTCAGTTGCAACAAAGTGAAATCTTGCTTGTTTCATGAATATTAAGCCTTAATATAAGTATAGACAGAGCCTTTGCTTCTCTTGTGAAACGTCACAAATTCAGCAAATCATTCAGTCTTCCATGAATGAAATGCAGAATGTGTTTTATTTGTTAAGTATTTCTGCAGCATTTTGTTGCTTATTTCATGAATAACACAATTTTTTTAAAAAAAGGAGGCATTTAAATCAAACAGGCAGAGGTTAAAAATTGTAACAAAACTGAGAGGTGAATGCTAAGTTGTTTGGGGAAGATAGATCCCGGTCTAAGGATTCAGTTTTAAACGCAAATATATTACCGGTATGAGGAGGATTAAGGTATCAATTATTGCGAGGCTTTATGTGTATACTCTAAAGTATTCTGTGATTTAACAACGACAAGGTAAATAATAAGACAGGACTGGAACCTAGCAGGAACTTAATTGCATGGAAGTTTTGCGAGTTGAATCGGAGTGCAGCAGCCAGCAGAAATGCATAACAGTCAAGAAGGAAAGAGAATTGAAGGTTTAAATGAGGCCCCCGTGGAATTCACGGTGGTATTATGCCTTTCAGCTCTTTGGGATAACTGATCTAGATGGTTTATTTATGTATTTATTAGATTTTTATCCCCACCTTTATTATTTTATAAGTAACTCAAGGTGGCGAATGAGCATAATATTAACTCTTTCCTCCTTCCTGGTTTTGCTTTGTGAGTGAGAACAAGTCAATAGGCCTCCAGCCACGACTCCTTTTCTCTCATGCCACCTGTAGGACTTTCTCGGATTTTGAAAAGTCGACTAGAAATGACCACAAACCGGGCTGTTGACTGGGCCCTGGGAGAATACATGGCTTTTGGGTCCCTATTGAAAGAGGGCATCCATGTCCGGTTAAGTGGCCAGGATGTAGAACGGGGGACTTTCAGGTGAGTTGTCAATCATCTGCCATGCATTGGGGAGAAAACATAAAAGATTTATGGAGATAAATCCATCATCCAGGTTGTCCCAACGGTGCTTTTCCAAAAGACAACTGGCTTTCTTGGCTTTTCCCTCGAAAACGTTTTGCTTCTCACCCAAGAAGCTTCTTCAGTTCTGACCGAATGTGGGGAGTGGAAGGATTGCAAAGAACTGCAAAGTATATAAATCCTTCCATTCCCCACTATTCAATCAGAACTGAAGAAGTGAAACATTTTCAAGGGAAAAAACCCCAAGAAAGCCCAGTTGCCTTTTTGAAAAGCATCTTTGGGACAAACATAAATATTTTAGTAAGAGTTGGTGCTCATATTGGCCTGCCTCAAAGTTAGGGTACGTTATTGGCATGCATATTTTCTGTAATGCTTGGAATGTTAGTTAAAAACAAGATACAATTATATGGGCAGCAGAATACGAATCTCTGAATTTCTTGCAGAAACTGACTGCAAGAATCCCTAGAAGTGTCAGGAGTGGATTTTTTTGCTTAAATGTAGAGAACAGAAAGGAACTGCATGAAATTTGTGATGATGAGATTGTCACTTCAGGTTTCAAAGAAATGTGGACACCATTCAGAAATTGCTATTGCAAGAGCCGAGGGGGCGCAGTGGCTAGAGTGCAGCACTGCAGGCTACTTCAGCTGACTGCTAGCTGCAGTTCGGCGGTTCAAGTCTCAACGGCTCAAGGTGGACTCAGCCTTCCGTCCTTCCGAGGTGGGTCAAATGAGGACCCAGATTGTTGTTGGGGGCAAGAGGCTGACTCTGTGAACCGCTTAGAGAGGGATGTAAAGCACTGTGAAGCGGTATATAAGTCTAAGTGCTAGTGCTATTGCTATCATTTGCTTTCTAAATATGATTTAGAATTTTATGATTTCCAAAGGAATAGTTGTCTCTCTCTCCATATGGTTTAGTAAAAATGACAAAGATTACCTACCCCTTACAGAAAACGCTATTTATTAGGGGATAACTTCTGCCTGTTTTATTCTGAAAGCTAGAATAAAGCTCGGCATTCAAGCTTGCTCTTTTCTTTTTAAATGAGGTGAGAAGCGAACTAAATTTGCTCTCTCAATTAGCTTTTCATAGTTATTCTCTCACCTTTGAGTCAAGCTGGTCTCATTTTTTTATCATCTTAATTTGTTTCGGAGTTACACTTTGCTAAGAGCTCATTACTAGTTGCATCAGGAGATCAAAGCTCCTGCCTGCAGCTTGGGGAAGCATATGTCCACAGAATAGCTATTTTCAGGGTAATGGCTCCTTTTTTTCTTTCATGGTTCTAGAAGTTGAACATATTGGTGTGTTTCACTCAGTTAGTCTTGCTCGGGGAGTTAATGGATTACAGTAATTACTTCAGTCGTCTCTGTTTTGAGAATGGTCCTGGGTGCCCCATTCTAATGCTGATTAATGGTGCTCGAGGGGCCTCTAAGCAGCGAATGTGTGGAGGGTGAGTAGCTAAGAATGCGCTCTTTCAAGCGCCGGTCTTGAGGATTGCTTAAGGAGGTGGAAACCAAGGAGGCACGATGCAAACTGCTCACGTCTAAAAGCAATGAGCGATAGAATTTCGCAGCCGTAATTTGAGGGAAAGCAGCCATGTTGTGTAATAGCTTCCACACTTCATATTTTATGGAGTATAACTGCTTACCTTCATGCGTTGCATAACAACGGTGCCAGCAGCATCCTGTTTAAGGGCTTCATTCCATTCCTCCAAATTATTACTTTTTAAAGAATTTTTGATGTCGGTATATTGACATCAGTTGTGCATTCGGGAAAGCATATGAGACGCCAACAAGGACAGCCCCGATTTAAGTTGAATGTAAGGTTGGGAACTCCTTTGGTTAAAGGCAAACCACCATATCTTGGCCTGAATCCCTGCAGTGGTCAGAGAGACTGCTCAATGAAAGTTGCCTATGGAGATTCTCCATCACCCAGGTCATGATTGCCCCAAAGGTGCTTTTCCGAAAGGCAACTGGACTTTCTTTGTTTTTTCTTTGAAAACTTTTTGCTTCTGTTCTAAGAAGTTTCTTCAGTTCTTAGATGAAAAGCAAAACATTTTCAAAGAAAAAAACAAAGTCCAGTGGCCTTTTGGAAAAGCACCTTTGGGACTCAATGAAAGTTCTTGCAGTAATACATTTAAGGTGGCCAAATGTTCAGTGTTTCACACCTCTGTTGCATTTTTCCCCCCCCAAATTCTTTTCAACTGGCTTGCTGAAAACCTTGGTAGCCATCGCCACCATGTGCTGCATGATCAAAATGTCGACAAAAGGACTTGTGTTCCTATGAATCACCTGTGGGAGCAACAGGCTCCTTATACCGTGTGCAATAGCTCTCTTTCAGAATACGGAGTCCTGGGTAAGTTGGATGGTTTTCTTTGGAGTTATTTAGCTTAAATGGATGTGCATAGCTTTGATAATCAGATTGAACTATATTTTGATATCATGTCAATGTATTCATTAGATTTTTCTAAAAACAACAACTCGTGACTCTTAAAAAAAAAAAATCTGGACCTCTTTTATTGTGTTACACCAGGAAATAAACACTAGCTCCTTTTCTAGTAACATAAGTTTTAGGTGGCTCCCATTGGGAAGGAAATATAAGATGCAGCAAATCATTCTTCATTGTGATAGTAGTAATGTCAAGCGTAGGAAATCAGGAGTCCAGGCTATTCAATGAATATATAGGTTTATTCTTTGCTAAAACTCTCTAGGAGAATCTGAACTACTAACGGTCAAAGCCAGTTGGTGGTAGGTAAGAGCCAACGGATTTCAAGGAGGGCTGGACTTAGATCACTTGTGGGCACGAAGGGACTCGAGACTGATGACACATTTGATCCCTCCTTCGGGCTCAACCTAGTTGTATCCTACAGTAATGCCATTATGGCTGTTGAACTTGTAATGGAAAATACATTCCAATTATCCTTCAGCATGATGTTCTCTAAATGAAATACCATTTATATATAGCATAAATGGAGTGAGTTGTAACAATTGTAAAAGAGAGAAGCAAATAAAGAGGCTTACGGTATGAGTGTTATGATATGAGTATGAAAGTGGGGGAATAATGGCTTTAACATTTTTAATAGCAAGTGGTTTAAATTTTTTTAAAAAATGAAATAACATCTGCTTCCTGGAATTCCTTGAAAAAAGAGAGAAAAGATGTATATTGCAGTAAGATATAAAATCGCAGTAGCAAATATTATAATTAGGCAAAAGAAAGTTATTGAACTATTTGACATTTCACAAATTCTTTTAATTGACTTTAAGTATATTGGTACAAAGATAACAACTATGGGCTCCTCGGATAAAAATACTGTTTCCATAACCTTTGCTTTAATTGCTGGGGCCATGACAATGTTAAAATACCTAGTATCCTTCTCATAGGAAGACATATTTAATGATAATTGTGGCAAGAAGAAAGAATATTCTCATAAGCAGAAATGATTTTACTTATTTACTCAGACACCGGTTGCATTTGCATTGCATTTGCATTGCATTTGCATAGCTCTAGAGGTTGCTGGGGGGAATTGGCTCAACATAAGTTGAAGAGGACTGGGTTTTTGTCAAATGGCTCAGGCTAGCCAGCAGGGAACTGAATCACTGGTTGCATTTGCATAGCACCAGAGGTTGCTGGGAGAAGTGGCTCAAGACAAGTTGGTGAGAGCTGAGAACTGTGTCCATTGGATCAAGCTAGCCACATGGGAACTGAGCCACTGGTTGCATTTGCACTGCATTTGCATAGCACGAGGTTGCTGGGAGGAGTGACTCAACACAAGTTGAAGAGAACTGGGATTTTATCAAGTAGATCAAGCTAGCGGCCTGCTCACCTAACGGCTTGCGAATCATTCAACTAAAAATCAAAAACAGGAAGTCTACAAGAGAATATGAATTTGTACTGACTCTGTTCGGGCATTTGACCTTCTGACCAGAAATGTTCATCTGAGCAAAATTATAATCTTAAACATCAGAAATTTGAAAACAGCAGAAGTTCTCCTTGGTAAGTGCTTGTGTGATTACAATTTTATTTTAGAATGTCTGGTTTAGTTCAGTGCGAGACTAGTTTTGCAGCTGTTTTTTTGTGGCACTCTTTTTAAGTTTGGATACTGGCCTACTAATAAGCAGATTGCTGGCTGACATGGACAGATTGCTTGTCTGGAGTGTTTAGTTTGTGCTCTTCAGGCTGAAACTAGCCGGCCAACTCAGCCAGTCTGTTCTATTGAGCTGCCCTGCTATCAGCCTCCATCTTCCACAAAGACCCTGCAGGAGAAGGGCAGCGTGGACAACGGTTAGATCTGGCAGATTCAGAGCTGTGGACTGTAAACATGAAGCTTTTGGTATGTCACTGCACAATAGATATAGTGTCCTTGTTGAACGTGTAGTGACTCAGTTGTTAGAGGTGTCAATTTAGGAAGAATGGAGGTTTTGAAAGACGTGAAGGGTCTGCCTGGTGCTACTTCCAGCAGAGAAAAAGAGAGTCAAGAATGCTGTTCTGGCCCGCCAGCTGCCAGTGGAGCTGGCGGCAGACTCGGACGATGAAGAGGTTGGGGAAGAACTTGGGCCAGTTCTGGAGCCTGGGGAAGGCTCTGATGGATGCTCAGCATCGAACACAGAGATAGCACCAGGGCCGTCTGGCATTTCCCAGCCACCGGAGAGGCAGCTGCCTTTGGAGTCAGAGATGAGTGAGGAGGAAGAACAGCTGGGGCCTGTTCCAGATGAACGTATGCGCAGAGCAGATAGGAGAGGTGAACAATGGAGGACAAGGAGTCAACTCGGGAAGCAAAACAAATGTTGGACGCTGAATGGCCCCTCTCTGGCTGGGGAATAAATAGGAGGAAAGGGGAGTGGTGGTCGTAGCAGACAACTGTTCGCATTTCTGGAGATTTTGCTCATTGTGTTTCGTGCATCAAAGACTGCCTTGCCAGAACTGAGGTTTGTCTATTTCAGTGCAGAACTGAGGTTTGTTTATTTGAACTGACTTAATTTGCAGCCTTTCGGCTGGGAGCTCATGGCCTTGCAATTATCGTAACAAGCTGATAAGGCCTATTGCTTCAGTTAACTCCTTGCAGGACTCTTGCCTGGACTTTGTGGGTGAATGCAGTTAATTCACAAGGTGTAAATAAAGAGGGGTTTTTCTTTGCGAGGAGTCTGTTTCTTGCTTCTGAGAAGGCTGGGTCAGAACAAGTGCTAGTCAGGAGTGTGATGTTGTTGTTGTTGTTGTGCATCTCAACACTAACGATCTGTCCTGTGCAGAAGGATTTCCAGAGCTTGGGATAGGAACTTAGCAGGAGAGGCCATAGTCTTTTTGAGAGGTTTTATCTGAATATAAGGAGCAAAAAGGAAAAAGCCAGGTTATGGTGGAGTTAATATGTGGCTAAAAGACTGGTATGAAGGGGAAGGTTTTGATTATGTTAGTCAGGATGTCTGCAGCTGGTCTGATGAAAAGCTGTATAAAAGAGATGGTTTGCATCCATCACAGAAAGGGACTGAGTTACTTAGCACTAAATTCAGGAGTTTTCTGGAGAAGCATTTAAACTGGGGGGACAGAGAGTTACGGTAATTGATACATAACATTTCTGTCCCCAGCAATCTAAAACTAATAGGGTTGTCGGCAGTGGTGAAATCCAAAAATGTTCCCTACCGGTTCTGTGGGTATGGCTTGGTCATGTGACTGGGTGGGCGTGGTCAACTTGATTGGTCTCACCCTTAGGAAATTTCTCCTTAGTCCAACTCACAATAAAATAGCACAATAGCACTGTTCCAATATTTAAAATAGAATAGAATAACAGAGTTGGAAAGGACCTTGGAGGTCTTCTAGTCCAGCCCCCTGCTTAGGCAGGAAACCCTATACCATTTCAGACAAATGGTTATCCAATCTCTTCTTAAAAACTTCCAGTGTTGGAGCATTTACAACTTCTGGAGGCAAATTGTTCCACTAATTAATTGTTCTCACTGTCCGAAAATTTCTCCTAACTTCTAGGCTGGATCTCTCCTTAACAAAATACAACTTATTTAGAACTTAGTCTTGGATTCTGGAGAATCATTGCTATAGCAGACAGTACATGACTATCACTAAGTGTTGTATCTACTAATGTTTTATGATGAATGTATTTTTACAATGACTATGATAATGATCTATCATCATTGGTTTACTGGTATATACACTGAGAGCTTATGCACCGGAGACATATTCCTTGTGGGTCTAATCACACTTGGCCAATAAAGAATTCTAATTCTAATTATATAATGCTTCCTCCTCCATTTGTTTTCTATTATTCTATGTTCTCTATGTTCTAAATTGGGTGCTTCACAGCAGAAGCAATACAGCTGGCTGGACCACACATGCATTAAATTCATGGCCTGTATGATCAAGCTGCATCATTGTCCCCTCCTGTATCTTTTCCCTCAGGGAGAAACAAGAAGTAGCCAACACTGCAGCAGCTATAAAAGGTCTTGGGAAACTCCAGGGAGTATCAGCTGATCACAGAAGTGTTACTTAATACTCTTTATAATGAAAATGTTTGTAATCTTGTCTTTCCTGAAGGGAAGAGGTTAATCCCATTCCTAGATGGGTGATTGATGGGTTTCCCTGCCCTAATCCTGTCAGTTTCTGTTGTTTATTGACTTGATTCAGCATGTATGGCTGCATTCCAGCTGCAACTGTTAAGTGGAGCTATTAACTGAAGGGAGAGAGAGAGAAAAAAACCTCTCTTACACTTTATTTTCTCCGAACTGCCTAAGCAATTTACTAACGGTTCGGGAGAACCGGTGAGAACCGGCTGCATTTCACCTGTGGTTGTCGGTGTTTCTAAATGTAGATGTTTGTACGGTTAGGAATATTAAGGTTGCTGTTAAGAAAAATCAAGATTTTCATAGTGTGTGCCACACTATGTGCACTAATCAAACAAGTGGTAAGGAAGAAGGGAAACTCAGACACAAAACAGGTTGTGTGAAAAACAAACAGTGGGTCAGTCAAAAAGGACTAAAATGCCTATACACCAAGGCACAAAGTATGAGGAACAAACAGGGTGTAGGAGAAATCCAGGTACATGAGGGCAGATACGACATTCTCGCCATTACCAAAACTTGATAGGATGAAACCCACAAATGGAACATACAGCTAGAGGGATTTAAATTGTTTAAACAAAACAGACCTAATAAAAATGGAGGTGGATTTGTGCTACATATACTGTAAGAAATAACTACCGTATTTTTCTGAGTATAAGACGCACTCCCCCCCCCTAAAAAAGTGGGTGGAAATGTGTGTGCATCTTATACAGCGAATGTTGCCGAAGCCCCACCCACCCGCCGGCCCCCACCCACCGGCCTCTGCCTCCCAGCAATTTGCCTCCTTGCAGCAAACAGCAAACAGCGTGGTCAGCTTCAGCACAGCCTGATTTAGCACGAGCAGCTGATTGGCGGTTGGAACTGCCTCCCGGAATACCTCCTATCAGCTGTTCCAGGTTGCGGGGATCGCCGCCGCCCATCGGTGCCGTCGCCACTGCCACCTATAGCCGCCTCCACGCGCCCCATTTTCGGCCCGTTCCAGGCTGCGGAGATAGGCGGCGGCGGCGGATATATAGATACTTGATAGAAACAGACGGAGATTGATAGATAGATAGATAGATAGATAGATAGATAGATAGATAGATAGATAGATAGATAGATAGATAGATAGATAGATAGATAGATAGATAGATAGAGATTATAGATACAGACAGACAGACAGACAGACAGACAGACGGAGATAGATACCGTAGATAGATGGATGGATGGATGGATGGATGGATGGATGGATGGATGGATGGATGGGTGGGTGGGCAGACAGATGGAGAGATAGATTAAAATACATATCAGATGAACTCTACCTAAATATGTACTGTTTTTTCAGCTGTTGTGGAAGTAGCAAAGCAAACCAGGGAAAGGTCTGCCCAATGTAGCCACTGTGGCTGCAATCACACATCCAAATCTGTCCCACAGGAACCACATTGACCAGATGCCACTGAATGCTTTGAAATGCTCCAATAAGTAAATGCCTATGAAGGGGCCTCTCTGATCAAGGTTGCTGCACCCAAGTCACCCCTTGCTTCCCTTCGGCCCAAAGCTCTCTGCATTGTCTCCTGTGCTCTGGCTGGCTGCCCAACCTATTAGTCGCTCTGTGGTTGATACCTTGGAAAAAAGAAGAACAAAGGCCATAGGTTGCCTCTTCCTAGCTGCTCTTCCACAGATAGGGAAAAAAGAGAATTTCAGATGACTCTTTGAGGAAGGCTTGGCTCCTCATCACTTTACAGAGAAATCCATGAAGTTTAGCTAACAATAATATGGAAGCAGCTTAATATTATTATCTTCCAACGTGTTTTTGGACTTCGAAATGCAGTTAACAGCCCTGAAATTTGTTGGCAGCCTCCAGTCAATTTCTTATCAGAGCTGACCCTACTGTCTTCAACTCAGTAAATTTAACATTGAGGACAGAACCAATTAATGTTCACCAGGTACCTGCAGAAATGAACTGGATTTCAAGAACCCCAGAATGATTTTTCCATATCGTTCTTTTTTCCGTATTTGCAAACTCAGCCTCTAGGTAAGGAATATTGGATAACCATTTGTCTGAGTGGTGTAGGGTTTCCTGCCTAAGCAGGGGGTTGGACTAGAAGACCCCCAAGGTCCCTTCCAACTCTGTTATTCTATTCTATTATCTGTCACTTTCTTCTTTAATGTGCCCATACCGTAGTCAATGATAAGTATTCAGTGTAGAGAAAAGTAAAGTTTTACACTTAGGCAAGAAAAACCAAAAGCACACATACAGACTTGGTGAAACCAGGCTTAATAGCAGTAACTGTGAGAGGGATCTTGGAGTCTTAGTGGACAACCAGTTAAATATGAGCCAGCAGTATGCAGCGGCAGCCAAAAAAGCCAACACAATCCTAAGTTGCATTAATAGAGGGAGACAATCAGAGGTGGTATTCAGCCGGTTTGCACCGGTTTGCACCGGTCGCCCGGTCGCCATTCGCTCACCCCGCACTTCCGGTCACCGCTTGCTTGCCCCACCTGCCTGCTCAATGCTTGCTCGTCCTACTCCGCCCCGCCCAGTCACTCCTCACTGTGTGTGGGTCCTCGTTTGCGCATGCGCACAGTCTCTGCTCTAAATTGCCTGCCTACGCTGCCTTCCCACGCGGTGTGTGCCTGCGCCCCAACTGAGCAGCCGTGATCTGCCTCCTCCTGCCTACAGGTAAGCCTGCGAGTCACGCTAGCCCCCCCCCACCGTCCATGGAGCTCACCTGGCTGGCTAAGCCTCGGCTCCATCCCAGTGCCGTCTGCGGCCTAGCTAGCTGCCCCCCGTCCCCGGCCTCCAGCTTGCTTGCTTTGCTGCTGCATGCAGCCCCATGCAGCGCTGGGAAGCGGCATGGCCGTGCTGGCTGGGAAAACACTCTCCCCCTGGCCAGGAAGTGGCATGGCCATACTGGCTGGGAGAATGATCTCCCCCTGGCCGGGATGTCGTATGGCTGGGAGAACGATCTCCCCCTGGCCGGGAAGCGGCATGGCTGTGCTGACTGGGAGAACGATCTCCCCCTGGCCGGGATGCTGCATGGCCATGCTGGCTGGGAGAACGATTTCCCCCTGGCCGGGAAGCGGCATGGCCATGCTGACTGGGAGAACAATTTCCCCCTGGCCGGGAAGTGGCATGGCCGTGCTGACTGGGAGAACGATCGCCCACTGGCCGGGATGCCGCATCTTCCCGCCATGTCCGTGCCACTTCCCGGAGGTTCCCGCACTTCCTGCTGCTTCCCGCACTGTCCGGAAGGCAGGCCGCTCATCTGCGCCACTTCCCGCGCTTACCGGCATTTCCTGCTTGCCTCTGAATACTCTCTGTCTTGCCGATGGCTTCCCGGCACTTCTCCTTGTAGCACTGAGCTGCTTGGATTTCAAAAGCCAAGGAGCTCAGTGCTACAAGGAGAAGAAGCACCAGGAAGCCATCAATATACTCGGCTGTATTGTAATGGCTACGTGTCGAAGCCATCCTGTTTTTTGTGCCTGCCGCACATCCTGCCGGCTGCTGGTGCCGCTGCAGCTGAAGCTGCGCAGGAAAACTCCATACCACCATCCACAGCCGAAGCCACGCAGGAAAACTCCCCACCACCGCCGGAGTTCCAGGACACTTCGTCGCCGCTGCCGCCGGCAGCTCCACAGCCGCGATGAAAACAACCGGACCGTGCCCCCACCACCACCGCCACCACCCCCAGTTATGGTGAGGTCCGGATCGGGACTCGGCACACAAGGCATTGCTGGAGCTGAAGGGGCTGGCCTTCCCCTCTGCCACCAGCCGCGGTGTTCTGACCTAGGCTTCCTGATTAAATAACACGGCACAAACGGCATCTCACAAACCTCTTTCATTTGTAACGGCTGCTAATTATCTTCATTAGCAGTCGTCATAAGTCCAAACAAAGTAAAACAAGTCCGGCTAAAGACTTTCAGGTAAAGGCAGATAACACACACAAACCTTGCTCTTCTTTGGCAAACTGCCAAAGACCAATTTGCAAGAAAAACTTGGCAAGTTCATACAGGAACAAAAACTGAATCCGAGTTGCAATGACGAGAACGAGAGATGAACTGAGTTGCTTCGTGCAACGAACCCTTTTGTGTTCTCCACTTATATAGCCTATGGGAGGGGCCAATTACCCCCAAGCCTTACTCCTGTGTAGTCCTTCTCCTCTGTAACTGTTCTTGCCTTCTGGCAGCTCTGTGCCCACGCGCATTGAGAACAGGCTCCTCCTGTTCCTCTGCCTTGCTCATGTCAGTCTCTGGAGGTTCTGAAGGTGGGACAGACCTCCCCAATGGCCCTGGCTGGATCCCTGCCTCTGGCACCGAGTCTTCTCCAGCCTCCAGGCCTGGCCCAGCTTCCTCCCCAGCCTCCTCGCTGTCCGACTCTGCTGCCAGCTCCGCAGGCCGCTGGCAGACCACAACACACGGGAGGAAGGTAAGGGCAAGGTAAAGCCAAACCGCTGCCCAGGCAAGAGCTGCTGGCGGGAGTGGGCGAGGCTGCAGGGCGAACCTGGCTGGAAGTTGTTTGTAAATCTCCCCAAAAGAGGGAGAGGAGGAAGTTCCGCCACCATCCAGGATGATTTTATAATAAGAGAAGACCTGGGTATGTTTTTATTAGACAGCCTTTCCTAACAGGACTGATTTTTGCTTGTATCACTGTTGGTCTGAATGAGCAACTCATCTGCCTTTCGGTGCTATGCAGTTAATCATGCCTTGCTTAATTAGTTTGTTAAGTCCCCATCTCTTCGGAGAGCAAGATAATTATGTTTATGAATCGCTAATATCACCCAGGAGTAATTCCCTTTGGAGCACTTTCCATTTTGGAAAGAGCCGAGGTGGCGCAGTGGTTAGAGTGCAGTACTGCAGGCTACTTCAGCTGACTGTTCAGCAGTTCAGCGGTTCAAATCTCACCGGCTCAAGGTTGACTCAGCCTTCCATCCTTCCGAGGTGGGTAAAATGAGGACCCAGATTGTTGGGGGCAATATGCTGACTCTGTGAACCGCTTAGAGAGTGCTGTAAAGCACTGTAAAGCGGTATATAAGTCTAAGTGCTATTGCTATTTTGACAACTTAGGAAAGAAGTGTTGTCTTTTGGGTTTACCTGAATGAAATTCAGGTGGAGGCATCAGGGGAGGGTTAATTTGAAAATGAGCAGTAAAAGAGAAGCACGTTTCTGTACATAACAGAAAGGAAAGGAAAGGAAAACAGAGAGAAGTGTTGAGGAGCTGAGGGTGTGTGTGTGTGAGTCAGGGAATTCCAGACCGGAAAGATTGTTTTGTATTCCAGTTAAATTAGAAGTGGTTCTTTGTGAAGGATCTGTGAAAATTTTGGAATATTGCAATAAGGCCTAAGGAAAAAAAAATAAAGCAGAAAGATTTAATTAAAGGAGAAGAGAAAGAATGGTAAGACATCCACTAACTAACTGCTTTGAAAATGCCTTTCAAATGTGTTTTCATTTACAATGAATTGGAAATATTTGCTTGACTATATGCTTTAATGTTCAAAAAGAATATTTATCAGTATAATCAGAGATGTATTCTTCAAGCTTTAGTGCATTTTGCAAAAATCATTATGAATGCCACTGTAGAACATCATTTTTATTTTTTTTTTTTTTTTTTTTTTTTTTTTTTTTATTTTTTTTTCATTTCTTTCTTATTCTGTGGGGCCTTCCAGGTGGGAGGCCTGACAGAAAATGCCTCCCCCGAGGGTTGCCCGCTCGCCCATCTGCCAGCTGGGTTAGGTTCCCTTAATCAGAGGAATGGGATGCCTTCAGAAGTTGTAGGTATACCATCACTGGAGGTTTTTAAGAAGAAAATTGTCCATAATAGTATAGGGTCTTATGCTTGAGCAGGGGTTGGATTAGAAAACCTCCAAGGTCCCTTCCAACTCTGTTATTCTTTATAAATCTCTCCACTCAGTCTTACCAAGAGAATGGTGATAAACAATATTTGGAAATGTACATCAGGAGGTCTTCTGATAGCTGATACTATTGGCTAGTATCAAGGGGAAGATGACTTTGAAAAAGCTTCCTCTCTCACCATAACATGCAAGATGAGGCGAGGACTGGCTGGGAGGGAAGGGGTGAGGAGAAGCCAGGCGAGGCGCCCCTCCATGTGAGTGACATCGAATTGGCCACACCCACCCAGTCACATGACCAAGCCACCTAGCCATGCCCAGTCAGTCACATGACCAAGCCACGCCCACCCAGTCACATGACCACCAAACCATGCCTACCAAGCAAGCCACGCCCACAGAACCAGTAGTAAAAAAATTTGAATTCCCACCACTGATCTGTATGCTCTGTATGTTGGACATGCCCCCATTCTTTCTTCAGGCAAAGCTGCCTCTTGCTGGCCATTCCCCTGGCTGTGCCTCTTCCCCCTGTCTCCCAAGCTCATTCCCACAGACCAATTAACCCTGCAGGGAGAAATATCCAGAATCTCCAGTTAAAAAGAAGACGTAAATGATGGACTGAACTCCTCTTGGGTTCCTCCACAGCAGCTATCAAAGTGAACACAAGTTACCCGATTCGCCTTAGGTGAATCCAGAGATTCGGATTGCATAAGCCACAGATTTAGGGCATAACCACGAGTTGGCTGAATGTGCAGATTGTGGCTTATTTCATAAACTCATGGACTTGGGGTTCGATACATCTGGTGGGTGCCAAAATAGAGAAGGCCTGGCCTGAAAATGGAATGTGTAGAATAGGAGATTATGCTATCTACTACTCTGGTGAAAATAGTAAACATCATAGAAATGGAGTAGCTATAATCGTAAAGAATCTTGTAAATAAATGCATCAAGTCCTTTATTCCTGTATCCGATAGAGTGATGATGATCCAAATAAATAGTACTCCAGTAAATATGAACGTTATACAAGTTTACGCTCCCACGGCTGACAGTGATGAGGAGGATTTAGAGAAGTCCTATGAAGATACAAGCAGTGTACCAAAAACCCTAAAAAGTAATGATATCACATTACTCATGGGGGACTTCAATGCAAAAGTGGGAGAAGGAAGTGATGCTCCTGTAGTTGGAAACTTTGGCTTAGGAACCAGAAATGGTAGAGGTGACAGATTTGTAGACTTCTGCAAGGAACATAGGCAATGTGTGATGAATACTTTTTTCAAGTTACCAAAAAGACGCCTCTACACTTGGAGATCACCGGCAGATACACGAAATAATATAGTAAGGAACCAAATTGACTATTTTACAATAAACAAAAGATTTAGAAACTCAGTAAAATCAGCAAAGACATACCCAGGTGCAGATGTACCATCCGATCATAATCTACTACTTGCCGAAGTCCAGCTGAAACTAAAAAAGATGAAAAACCCAAATCCTCCTAAACCAAGAATTGACATCATTAAACATGGAGATACTGTAAGATAAAAGAAGAACTAGAAATTCATTTAAGAGAATCCAACAACCTAAATAATGAAGATGTAGAAGTGAATTGGAATAAATTTAAAAATGCAATAGTAGAGGTAACAAACTCAAAACAAAGAGAGAGGTACCACAAGAAACAACAGTGGATGATGGATGAAATTCTTCATCTCATGGATGAAAGACGCTCGTATAAAAATAAAAACTAAGAAAAATACAATGAATTGCAGAAAACAGAAGAAAAAATCAACTGGCAAAAGAAAAGTGGTTTGCAAAGAGATACAAAGAAATAGAAGAGACAGAAATATTCATGATAATTTCAACTTACACAAAAAAGTGAAAGAAGCACAGGTGTCTACAAAAAGAAAACCAACAACTTAGTTGACAAGGAGGGGGAAATCATCTTGGATGAGGATGAAAAACTAAAAAGATGGAAGGAATATATTGAAGAACTTTTTGAGGACACTAGGGATGATATTGATATGGGAAGTATAACAACTGGACCAAATATCACTATGGAGGAGGTTGAACATGCAGTAAAAATACCAAAAACAAGAAAAGCCACAGGACTTGACGATATCCCAGTAGAAATTTTAAAATTGCTGGAAGACAATGGGAAGAAATTTTTACTGCAGCTCTTCAATAGAATATATGAAACAGGAAAGATACCAAATGTTTGGTTAAAGTCAACCTTTGTGACAATCCCCCCCAAAATAAATGCAAAGAAGTGTACCGAATACAGAACAATAAGCTTAACGAGTCATGCCCTGAAAATATTCCTGAGAATAATTCACACAACAATATACAACAAAATTGAAGAATGTCTAAGTAACACACAATTTGGTTTCAGAAACAATCTTGGTACTAGAATATTTTGGACATGTGATGCGACACCCAGAAAAATACGGCATCCTTCACTTAATCCTCCGGGGAAAGATTGAAGGTAAACAAGGTCCAGGCAGAAGAAGAATATCATGGCTTAAAAACCTAAGGGACTGGTTTGGACAAAACTCAGCAGCACTTTTTCATGCGGCTGTTGACAAAAATAGGATTGCCAACATGATCACCAATGTCCGATGATGGATATGGCACAAGAAGAAGAAGAAGAAGAAGAAGAAAGCCTTAGTTAGACCGCACCTGGAGTATTGCATCCAGTTTTGGTCACCACACTTATAAAAAAGATGTTGAGACTCTAGAAAGAGTGCAGAGAAGAGCAACCAGGATGATTAGGGGACTGGAGGCTAAAACATATGAAGAACGGTTGCAGGAACTGGGCATGGCTAGTCTAGTGAAGAGAAGGGCCAGGGGAGACAGGATAGCAGTCTTCCAATATTTGAGGGGCTGCCACAGAGAGGAGGGGGTCAACCTATTATCAAAGGCACCCGAAGGCCAGACAAGGAATAATGGATGGAAACTGAACAAGGAGAGATTCAACCTGGAAATAAGGCGAAAGTGAAAACAATCGACCCATGGAACAGCTTGCCTTCGGGAATTGTGGGAGCTTCGTCACTGGAGGCTTTCAAGAAGAGACTGGACTGCCATCTGTCAGAAATGGTGTAGCGTCTCCTGCTTGGGCAGGGGTTGGACTAGATGACCTACAAGGTCCCTTCCAACTCTGTTAATCTATATTTATTTATTTAAGTAAAATGAATTGCACACTTGGAAGTCTACTATTCCAGCTTATTTAATTATTCCCCATCAAATTTCCCCATCATTCTAGTTTTACTGAAATACTTGTAATCTCATGCTTAACTTTTTTATTAGTTTATCGAAGTATAAAATACAAAGGAAAAAAAGCCTCGGAAAAGTAAGAGGAGAGGGAGGGGAAAAAAGAGGGTACAGTTTAGCAGGAGAAAAAAATGAAGAAGGCACTGACTTCTGACGCTCTTTAGCACAGTAGAAGGTAACAACAATACAACCACAACTTTTTGCTTTTACATAACAGTATGTACAAGCCATTTCTATAACAATAAGCCTGTCTAGATTACAAAAACAGAATCAAAGTTTCTTTTTTTTTTCTTTCGCATTGCAAACACAAAATCCGGAAGCAATTTCAAAATAGAGGCAAAATTAAATACCATCTCTTATTTGGATAAAAGAATCAGTTTAACCATCTCTGCTTCTCTTTGCTGTGGGGAATAATGTATCACTCATTCTCATATTTTCAAATCTAATCCATAATATTTTACCAACTTTGGAATATTATTCAGCATTTCTTAAAGAACCGGCAGACGTGCGTAATACATACATACTAATTTTATACATAAAAAACTAAAGCTTTCTAACAGTATATATATATATATATTTGAAGATCCATCCTAATTAATTAAAACATTATATTTAAGTCACTCCCACCAGCTTATCTTCATAGAATAGAAACTTTTTCTTCTCGGGAGAATCTATCAAGTCTCCAATACTTGTACTCTGTTTCAGGACCTTTACCTGAGGATCTTTTATTCAGAACAGGGCATTTATATAACAGAAATAACAGAATAACTGAGTTGGAAGGGATCTTGTAGGTCATCTAGTTCTAGTCCAACCCCCCCACCCAAGCAGAGGACCCTACACCATTTCTGACAGATGGAAGTCCAGTCTCTTCTTGGAGGTTTCCAGCGATGAAGCTCCCACAACTTTTGTAGGCAAGCTGTTCTATGAGTTAAGTGTACTCACAACAAGACAACAGAGTGGTCAATGCCTGGAATACGTTACCCGACTCTGTAGTTTCTTCCCCAAACCCCCAAATCTTTAACCTTAAACTGACTACCATTGACCTCACCCCATTCCTAAGAGGTCTGTAAGGGGCGTGCATAAGTGCACCAGCGTGCCTACCGTCCCTGTCCTAAAGTCCCCATGTATTTGAAAAATATGTACTCAAAATATGTTTGTACTTATTATATACTCATATTAATATTTATACTTTACCTGTAATCATATACATGCTTGACAAAATAAATAAATAAAAAATAAATAAAAATAAATAAATAAATAACTGTCAGAAAATTTCTCCTTATTTCTAGGTTGAAACTCTCTTTGATCAGTTTCCATCCATTGTTCCTCTTCTAGTCTTCAGGTGCTTTGGAAAATAGGTGGACCCCCTCCTCTCTGTGGCAGCCCCTCAAATATTGGAAGACTGCTATTGTGTCTCCCCTGGTCCTTCTCTTCACTAGACGAGCCATGCCCAGGTCCTGCAAACGTTCATCGTATGTTTTAGCCTCCAGGCCCCTCATCATCCTGGTTGCTCTTCTCTGTACTCTTTCTAGAGTCTCAACATCATTTTTTATAGTGAATTAAAGCAGTCGGGGAGCAACCGTTCCCTCCCTTTGCTAAAAACCAGACAGAAGCACCCCACACGCTTGCAGGAGAATAAATACTTCGGTTTACTGGTGGAACTGGTCCCAGCTTGCAATTAATGCAGTTTAGGATTGCATTGGCTTTTTTGGCTGCCACCGCACACTGCTGGCTCATATTTAATTGGTTGTCCAATTAGATCCCTCTCACAGTTACTGCTATTAAGCCTAGTTTCACCCAGTCTATAAGTGTACTTTTAGTTTTTCTTGCCTAAGTGTAAGACTTTACTTTTCTCTACATTGAATTTCATTTTGTTAGATAGGGCCCAGGGTCCAAGTCGGTCAAGATCCATCTGGGGTTTTGGCTATTCCTGCCAGCTTAGTATCATCCGCAAATGTGGTAAGTTCCCCTTCTATTCCCTCATCTAAGTCGTTTATGAAGACACATACACAATCATCTATCAGCACATCACATGGGCAAGTATTTGTATTCTTATCCCTCCCTTTGACTTAAGTTGAAGATAAAGTCTTAATGGGCAACACACAATGCATTTGTACCCTTACCAATCTTGTGACCTATTTCAGTGCAAACATTTAGGAAAAGATAGCTTGAGGGCAGAAGACGAGAGAGAGAGAGAGAGAGAGAGAGAGAGAGAGAGAAAGGGGGGGGGGAGAGGGAGGGGGGGATATTTTTTTATCTGAAAGGCATTGTCCGCCATAGCAACACAGGAGTCATAAAGACTAATAGCTTGGCGTTGTCATGGGTTATTTAAAAATAAACTAGGTTAGTGTCATTTAATGTTTTCATGAAGTTTCCAGCTCTGCTTGAAATCTTGTACTGTGGCACAACACAACAGAATTGCAGAGAGATCACAGCCGTTCTGACCATTTGCTATTATTGTGCTTGAACAATAGCTATGCAAGAACGGTGCTGGTCATTATAGTAATTTTTTGTTCTGTTCTTTTAGAGATTTTCTAACGCCCCAGTTCATCCTCACCGTCAGTATTTTACCGTAAATGTGTTAATCCTTTTGTAGAGAAGGGGGGGGGAAGAGATTCATTTAACATTTGAAAGCATTCCAGCTAAATTTAGAATATGACCACTTTAAGGAATTGAAACTGCAGCAACTTTGGCCTGTAGCCACATGTCCTGTGTTCAGCATACTGCAATTTTTTTCTACATTACTTGAATTAATTTTCTATCTCCATAGATAATGTTTCAGTAAGTATACCATACAACTAAACAGAGACTAGATTTATTCCCAGAGCTGTGACATTTCTTAACTGATGTATAGTTTTTCTAAACCAGTTTAGTTTAGTTTAGTTTAAATACAAAGGCTGAGAACTCAAGTTTCAGAAACCATGATGATTTCCGAGCTGGAAATATAGAAGATGTAGAAGATTTTTTGACAGAGAAACCATAAGAAAGGGTTTCTATTCTTTTTCCTAATTCTCTATTTCTTAAAAATATCACTGGTTATGGCAAACCACCTTCCCAGGCTGAAGGAAATCAGCAACTGGCAGATGACCTGAACGTGTTTTACTGCAGGTTTGAAAGGCAACTACAGCCACCTATCTCCACAGCCCCCATCTCAGACACACCAACAACAGCCAAGCGTCCTACAACTGACCCCATCCCATTGGGTCAACCCTAGTGATCACAGAAAAGGTTGTGCAAGACCTATTTCACAGACAAAAGCCAGGAAAAGCTCCAGGCCCAGACAAGATAACTCCTTCTTGCTTAAAAGTCTGTGCTGACCAATTGGCCCCCATCTTCACCCGAATCTTCAATAAATCGCTAGAGATGTGCTATGTTCCTTCTTGCTTCAAACGCTCTACTATCACCCCAGTGCCGAAGAAGCCCACCATCAAGGAACTGAACGACTACAGACCAGTTGCTCTAACATCTGTAGTTATGAAAACCTTTGAAAG
>QLTV01000397.1:337911-362567 GCA_003457575.1 Thermophis baileyi
GAGAGGGAGGAAGAGATATGGGAGATGGAGAAAGAGAGATGAATAGAGAGAGAAAGAGAAGGAAAAGAGAGAGAGAGATACCTGTTTCTCATAGAAAAGAAAACATAGAGCCACAAAACCTGGGTAGGCGTAGCTGGGGGGGGGTCATGTGACTCGGTGGGAGTGACGTCGAGTTGGCCACGCCCACCCAGGTTTTGTGGCTCCCGGTGTTTTGTTTTCTCTGGGAAACGGGTCCAAATGGCTCTTTGAGTTTTTAAGGTTGCCGACCCCTGGACTAGGCTGATGACTCTCTTGACTCTGCCCCCAGACTCTGCCTGCTCTTCTCCCACAACTACCAAGTTTTTAAACAGAAATTGTCACCAACATTCCTATTTTAATTTGCATTTTCATGCATGTTCTCACACTTACCATCCTAACAGGTGGAAGTTTGGAAGGATATAACGAATAACTGCACCATAATCCTCACATCTCTACAAGAAATGCAGGCCGTTTGGTTTGCTTTGGTTCATAGATCGAATAAAACCTTTAAGCCTCCCTGTTGGTGTGCATGGGAGACCCCGCAGTGAAGCATTTGGGGAATAAGAAGTGCAGCTGCAGAATGTGACATCTTTATATTTCAGAGGGTTCTTTGATGTTTTTCCTCTAGATCTCACCATTTCCTTTTGATTTGCTAAAAGAGGAAATTGAGAAGTATGCTAAAGCCGAACTTGTCTGGTGCCAAGAAGAGCACAAGAACATAGGCTACTATGACTATGTCAAGCCTCGTTTCCGGACCATCGTCAACCATACTCGACCTATATGGTAACAATGCTTGCATTGGGTATCAGTGATCACCTGAAAATCATTTAGCACCAGGCGGTAAGCCTGGGATTTGCAGTGCATGGAGCATGTCCAGCCAGTAAGTTGCATTTCTTCTAAGCTGGATCGGTGGACCCCTATGGAATCTAAATAGACCACATGGGGGAATCTGCTTGGAGCACTGATCTACAGTAGAGATCTGAAAGCTTTTTGGGAAATAGAGTGAAGACATTTGGAAGACCACTTTGCTCATAGAGCTGGGTAAATGTTTGCTGAACCTCTAGTTGCCCATGTAAGATGTGGATGCTGTAGCAGACAGCTATTCGGGCTCGCTAGGTATCTCCTGTATAATCAGCCGTTCATCGGAAATGATAGCGTTAGTAGATATTATTACATCCACACCTACTTCAGAGAAATCTCTCATTTATTTCCTCTTGTATCTTAAGGTATGTTGGTCGGGAACCAGCTGCTGCTCCGGCCACAGGTAACAAAAACACTCATCTCGTCTCGCTCCGAAGATTTTTGGACACAGCCTTCAACCTGGAAGCCTTTGAAGGGAAGACATTTTGAGCCTCCTCCTGGGTTCCCTGGCCCCATTATCTAGAATGTATGTATTTATGGAAGGAAGGCCGTCATCATAAAAAGGGAGTGAAAGCTAGTTGAGGGTTTTGGTTGTTTAGGTAGGGAAGTAGTCAGCTCCTTCAAAAGTTTGTCAAACTAGCTGTATGTATGCTGGAAATGTTAGAAGTAACTTCTGATTCCGTTAATTTGGCTTTAAGAATTACAGCACTGCTACCTCTTAGCGGAGAGACAGCCAAGTAGCCCAAGTCTTGTGCTTTAAGACCGGACCAGTAGTTGCCAACGTTTCTAGCGGTCTCTCCTTCTTTGTTAACTTCCTGTAGGTATAAACAGGATATAGATTTAGCCGAAATTCTGTTTTAGGTACCTAGATTAGTCCTTAGGGTTATGCTGAGAGAAAACCATGCACTTATTGTGTGTGTCATCATCAGAATCCCAAAATCGGCAAAGGTTGTAAACAAAAAAGATGCAGAGATAAGACAGATATATATATATTGCGGATTAACTCTGGCGTACTATATCAATACTTCATCTTGCAACCTAGCTTGGAATTTTCGATAAAAAAGGGCCAAGAAAGCTGGCCCACGTTATGTTGCCCTGTATATTGTAAAACGTAAGCACGGTGGTAATCGTAAGAATAATAAAATAGGATGCATCAGAAATATTCTGCCAGTTTTTGACTCTGTGGCATCAAGTTGGTGTTGACTCTTCGCAACCACATAGAAAGCTGAGATATGGCAAAACATTTAGAGGTTTTCTTTAAGAAGCATTTCAAGGGGAATGACCAAATGCAGCATAAATAACAGTGAGTCCATATATTTCACAAGAAAGATAATCTCAGTGGATCTTGAAATATTTTCTGTCTTCCTTTCAGTAATAAATGCTCTTGTAGCTGGGAACTGAGCAAAATTAACCTAGAGATAAAAATTTGAAGGCATGGCTTTCCGCTATTGTTGGTTGTTGGTCGGACCCTTCTGCTTTCAAAATAAATGTATCCAAGACATGAAAAGTAAATAATACTAGATAAGGTCTGGTTGATTTGTGGTTTTATGACAGTCTCATCTTTACGAATTGATCCTAGCATCCTGCTCACCAAAATATTGACCTCCATTATTGTTATTATTATTATTCCATCTATAGTTTGATTTGATTTGAAGTCTTTGCAGTTTAATCCTGGGAGAATTGCGAGACAGAGAACATCTTTTGAACAAACTTAGTTTTATTTTTTATACCAACATAACTACACTAAAGTTAATAGGTGTGCCAGGTGTTACTTTTCTGAACCTTCAGACCATTTTAAAGAAAACCTACGAATTAGTAGGAAATTAGTAGAAAGCATCCTTTGTGTTTTATTTTTAAAAAGTTTCCGAATTCTTTGTGATTCCTGTGATACTCAGCATTCTGAAGGAGAAATATCAACATTTTCTCAGTTGTCGACTCACAATCTTTTAAAAAGCATCCCAAATGTCATCTTTCTAGGCAGTCTAGGAGCCCATTAATCTGCTTTTGGTAATTATGCATGGATTTCTTTTACCCAGTCATACAGGCACACAAATTAATTTATGTTTTTATTCTGTGCATAAATGGAACTATGGTTCAGTTCTCTGTGTCATTTGTTGGCCTTCCTTCTAAAATGAGACTAAAGCTGGGCCTCCTGACCTGTTGATGGAAATTCCTAGGGAAGAGACTGGATGGGTTCCTGCAAGGGTGATTCCTTGCACCACAAATGATCCTGTCTTGTGCCTGGGTAAACTTTCAAGTGAGAAAAGTCAAACCTTGTACCGGACTAGAGCATCTGAAGACTCTTCCTTGGGAGAGAGAGAGAGAGACTGATCCTGTATAGCCCCAAAGGTGCTTTTTCCAGAAGGCAACTGGACTTGCTTGGTTCAGAAATGAAGAAGCTTCTTGGATGAAAAGTGAAATGTTTTCAAAGAAAAAACCCCAAGAAAGTCCATTTGCATTCTGGGAAAAAGCACCTTTGGGACAACCGTGACGTGGGTGATTGAGAAGCTCCATAGATCATGAATAGCTTCACATTTAGCAGCACGGAAATATGCTGGAGATTCTTGGTGATCCTATTCCGCACAGGAAATGAAAACCTTCTTCATAAACTCTGCTAATTCAATAGAAATGTATCGGATATGAGTGGATTGTCATTAATACAAAGCGTACCTTACAGTGTTGGCAAAGTCCTAGTAGCAATGCAAGATGCTCTGTCAAATTCGTGGCTACAGCTAATGACATGACATGGTAGGAGATAAAACAAGTAATTTTATTTCCATATTCGGGAGAGATCGTTATGCTTGCAATTCAGCACTGGAAGTCTCCCTTCCTATAGTTAAATGCTGTACTATATGAATCTCTGCTACCTAGAATACTATCGTTCTGGATTGATATGAGAAACTGGTGACTTCGAATCTTTCAAGTACTTGAAGTAGGGAGTGGGATGCAATCGTTTTATTTTATTTATATGTTATTGAATTTATTTGCCACCCATCTCGTAGCAAACAGCTCTCTCTATACTCTCTATATAGCAGGAATGCAGTAGAAAGGCGGTTCTCGGGAAACTTCAACACACAACTAAGCAATGCAATACAGCTTTGATCATCCCTCTCCCCCTGTGGTCACGGGGATGAGTCAAGAAGGTGAGGAACACTTCAAAAGATCAAGACGAGCATAGAAAAGCACAAGGACAAAAAGGCTGTAAATAATTAGATATAAAACAGAGAAGTGATTAGTGAATTGGAGACCGTACTGTTCTGGCATCAAGGTAGAAAAGGAGCCCCCCCCCTTTTTTTTGCCTTCCTTCGTGAGAAACGAGCTTTTAAAAAAACAAAACACAACAAAACTTCAGTAGGCTTTTAAGACTGCCTCTCGAGCTTCTTGGCAAAGAGGGTCCAATTTTCCATCTCCTCCTGAGAGAAAGAGAGCACAAGATGGGGTGGTAATTAATAGATCGAAATTCATAGCACATCAATGGATCTTGATTTGTTGCATTTCTTAGCCATGAGTATGTGGAGTGTACCTCTGAGATACTCGAGCCCAGGTCGATACCATTGGCACTTACCGAAATCTAAATCATTAATGTTGCACTGGAAGATGGTCTCTCCGTTCACAATCAGCTGCACGTCATTCCAATCGGGAATTTGCTCGAGAACAATTTGATGCCCATCTTCTTTTAACACAGCTGCAGAAAAAGTAGAGCAGACAGAAAACAGGGTTTGTTCCTGTCAGATTATCCATGAACTGGGAGAGCCAATGGTAACAAGGTCAGCCAATGAATAGGCATAGCAACTAAGTCAGCCAATGGGAGCTAAACACATCTGAGTCTGTGCAGAGAATCGAAACTGAAACAAGCTTGATGCTGGGCGTGGCTCAGTCCATTCTGTCTCTTGTCTGCTCTGAACTCTGAAGTAAAAGCTTGTCTGCTGCTGAAATGAAACTAACTCTCCTGCTTGTGTTTACTTGAAGAATCTACTGTTGGTATTGTAAAATTTACTTCATCTATATTCTTGTATATAAAGAAGTTAATGAATCCAGCTGAATCAGTTATCTGTGTGTGCTTCTGGATTTGATTTATGCAACAAACTCTGATAGTTCCCAAAGCTGTTGACATTCACAGTACATGAAGGGCCTCACAAGATTTAATCGCAAGATTAATAAGAATAACAATGATGATAGAGACCTGCAAACAGAAGCAGAACAACTGCGGCCAAAGAAAGCAAAGGCAGTACCCAGAGTCATAGGGGCCTTGGGCGCAATCCCAATAACATCTGGAGCACCACTGGAACACCTTCATCGGCATTGACAAAATCACCATCAGTCAATTGCAAAAGGCAGCTTGACTCAGAACAGCTTCCATCCTGCGATGATACCTCTATCTCCATCACACAACCACACCTGCCTATCCCTGGTCCTTGGAAGGACTCTATAGGTGGACAAAGATGCCCAATCCAATCCAGACATCTGACTGACTGTGTGACAAAACAACGATAGAGCCTTATTTTTTCCACCCTGGGCCTTTAAGTCTCCCCCATTAATTGGCTTTTTCTAAATTAAAGACTCAACAAAACGTGTCTTCATTGGAGACTTGTGTGACTCTCAGAAAATCCTCGTTGCTCCCTATCTGAGCTGGAAAAGAGAAAGTCTGCCCGTGGTTTCTCCCATGCCAAGTTAAACAGGCTTTAAATATGTCTGTCTTATTCGTAGTTCATACGTTACAGAGAACTATGGTTTGTGTACCTGCTTATTTATTTATTTTTCTGCCTAGTCAAATAATTTTAAAAACAGGTTCACGCAGAAAAGACAAAACCAAACAAAGCAGATTAAAAAAAAATAAAAAAGCAGGCGCCTTGAGGGTCTCGCCCTGAAATAGACCTTTGTTTAGACATTGTCAGGACTTAACTTGACTTTCTATCCTCAGCCTTCCGCTAATATAAGGACTCTTAATTTTTACTCCAGGTATTGTAGATTTCTGTTCTTCTGGCAACTGGGCAAGAAACTGAATTAGAAGGCAAAGTTGCCGACACAATACAGATAAATAAATTGCCGGATATGGCATTTTCTCTTTAATTTTGGGGGATGTGAGCATACAAGTTTTGCTCTATTGGCGAAGCAGACATAATGTTTTCCTTCTTTGGAGAACTTCACAATCGCGGGAACTCTTCTCTGCCGGTGTTCAGCTTTTCTCTACAAGCCAGCTGTGACTTCCCTCTGCCCCCCAGTCCTGAGGCTGAGTTTTAATTTAGCTTCTTGATGAATGACAGGAAGTTTCACCAGCAAGAAGTCTGGTTAATTAGGCTCTTGAAGTTTGGGCAAATGTTTCGCTAGACCGGGAGAGATGGATGTCTAAGATGTTCTTAGTGCTTTCTGGAGAGACCTAATGGGCTTGTGCAATTAGCAGAATGCAAAAAATAAACTCTTCCCCCTGCACTGCCACTTCTCCCTGTCTTGTGACATTTTTCTATTCTGCTTTCCCCAAAATAATAATAACAATAACAACAAGAAGAAATATATATTGGATTATCTAGAGAGTGCCAGTAGAGATAACAACCCCCCCCCAACCCGGCATTGATGACCATCGGGTCAAATTATAATTGAAGCCTATTACATTCCTAATGCTATTTGGGATTTGTGAAAAGTCTATTAGGGCTTCTGTGTGAACTAAGGACCAGCAACAAGGCAGTCATCAAAATCCTTTCTAAAAAAAATTAGGAATTGATCTATATGGCTCAGATCAAATTGTGGGTGTTTTAGCGTCAACCAGAAAGTTCCAGCTAGTGGGTGGTTTAATTTAAAAAATAATCGTAAAAATAATTAAATAAGGCCCGAGCAGATATTATGGCATTTGTCTTTGGGTGCCAGTAACAATTTTATATTATACTTTTCAATAAAAGTATAATAAACGTTTTTCATTTTGCATTTTAACTGTGTTTATGCTGTTAGAATGAATTTGAATTTTGGCCAGGAAGTTCTTGCAAAAATAAAGCCTAAACTTTAAGGCACATTCCTGATAAGTTCACCATTGGGAAATTTAAGGGAAATTTTCTTTAATCAGAAAATTCTCGGTTCTCCAGGGCTCATTAGATCTGCCAAAAAGTGTGACTGATCCAAATTGCTTCAAAATCCATAGGATGATTCTTTTCTTGGCTTCCATTTAAAATATTGACTTTATTCCCTGGATTGCAGTTATCCAACACACCTTCCTCCTCCTGTTTTGCCCACAACAACATCCCTGTGAGGTAAGTTGGTTGAGAGAGTGTGACTGGCCCAAAGTCACCCAGCTGGCTTTTATGGATAGGGCAGGACTCATGTGCTCTTGCTTTCTAGCATGGGTGTGTGTGTGTGTGTGTGTGTGTGTGTGTATACACACATACACATACATACATACATACATACATACATACATACATACATACATACATACATATATTGGTTTATATATATTCCTTGGTAAAATTTCAGGTTGGGCATGAGCTGGTATTCTTGTTCCGATTCTACATCTGCTCTATAGGCCCATTTATGTATAAATCAAGCATTACAAAAAAATCCATAAATTTCCCCAATGTTTTATATAAAAAAGCCAAACCTTGACTGTACTCCCCAAAATAAAGAAGATCAAAAGTCTATAAGATCCCTGGAGCTGAGCTTTTACCAGCTCCCTCATTATATTATCTTCTATTTGTATGTAAATCATATCATTTTGCATTTGGACATGTATATTAACACACGTTATTTCTATGCTACTGCAGGGGATCTGGTTCCACCATCCTGGTTACAGAAAATACTGTACTGGGCAATTCTCTCCCTAAAAATCAACTTACAAGCTGGGATACGTGAACATGCAGCCAAGTAACATAACCAGGAACCTTGGCCTACCTGCCAGTTAGGTTTTCTGTTGTTACTAAAGGTCTAATGAGATCATCCAGTGGGAGCCGTAATCGAATTTCCCATTTCCTTTGCAGGACAAATGAAGCTGCGTTAGGCAGTAAGTATCCTTACTGTAACCAGGATACAGTAAGAACTACAGAAGTTGTGGGTGCCTTACAAATAACGAGGAAGGAACTGAGAAAGAATTGAACTCCTTCCGGTGTACCAGTTTCCTCATCCTAACTGTTCACTTCCCAGAAGAGCAACAAAGATGATTAGGAGGCTAAAACTTATAAAGAACGTTTGCTGGAATTGGGTATGTCTGGTCTTATGAAAAGAAGGACTAAGGGTGACATGACAGCAGTGTTCCGATATCTCAGGAGTTGCCACAAAGAAGAGGGAGTCAAGCTATTCTCCAAAGCACCTGAAGGCAGGACAAGAAGCAATGGGTGGAAACTAATCAAGGAGAGAAGCAACCTAGAACTAAGGAGGAATTTCCTGACAGAACAATTAACCAGTGGAACGACTTGTCTCCAGAAGTTGTGAATTCTCCAACACTGGAAGTTTTTAAGAAGATGTTGGATAACCATTTGTCTGAAAGGGCGTAGGGTTTCCTGGCTAAGCAGGAGGTTGGACTAGAACACCTCCAAGGTCCCTTCCAATTCTATTCTGTTCTGTTCTGTTCTGTTCTGTTCTGTTCTGTTCTGTTCCGTTCCGTTCCGTTCCGTTCCGTTCCATTCCATTCCATTCTATTTCCAATTCCAGTCCTGTTCTGTTCTGTTCTGTTCTGTTCCGTTCCTGTCCGTTCCTGTCCTGTCCTGTCCTGTCCTGTCCTGTCCTGTCCTATCGTATCCTATCCTATCCTATTCCATTCCATACCATTCCATACCATTCCATTCCCGTCCCATCCCATCCCATTCCATCCCATCCCATCCCATCCCATTTTCTGTTCTATTCTATTCTATTCTATTCTATTCTATTCTATTCTATTCTATTCTATTCTATTCTATTCTATTCTATTCTATTCTATTCTATTCTATTCTATTCTATTCTATTCTATTTCTATTCTATTTCTATTCTATTCTATTCCAATTCCTGTTCCGTTCCATTCCGTTCCATTCCATTCTTTATTCCGTTCCATTCCATTCCATTCCATTCCATTCCATTCTATTCCAATTTCTGTTCTGTTCTGTTTGATTCCATTCCATTCCATTCCATTCCATTCCATTCCATTCCATTCCATTCCTGTCCTGTCCATTCCATTCCATTCCTGTCCTGTCCATTCTTGTCCTGTCCTGTCCTGTCCTGTCCCGTCCCGTCCCGTCCCGTCCCGTCCCGTCCCTGTCCCTGTCCCTGTCCCTGTCCCTGTCCCTGTCCCGTCCCATCCCATCACATCACATCACATCCCATCACATCACATCACATCACATCCCATTCCATTCCATTCCATTCCATTCTTTATTCCATTCCATTCCATTCTTTATTCCATTCCGTTCCATTCCATTCCATTCCATTCCATTCCATTCCATTCCTATTCTTATTCCCTTCCATTCTATTCTATTCTAGTCATGTTATGAGTTCCTTGGGAATAAAACTAAGCAGATACAAATTGTGTAAAAACTGTGGTTCTTATAAGAAAAGGCATAGATTTTTCCTTATAAGTGAAGTAAGGAAATGGGCGGTAAGTATTTGCTTTGGCTTTGAGGGGTTATCATATAAAAAGGTGAACAAGATCCATGGTCTTCGGCATAATAGGCAATTTGTTTTCAACGTGCATCAGCAAGAAGGATTAGAAAATGAAGTCTTCTTTGAATCAAGTCAAAAATGACTTAGAACATAGAATCACAGAGCTGAAAGGCACCTCGGAGGTCTTCTAGTCCAACTTCATGGACATGTCATCCATGTAGCTTCCTTGATAATGACATGGAAGCATTTATATCTTCTACATTAATTTCTGGAAAGTTTCCCAATCTCAGTCTACAATGTGGGTAATTTATGGTGATTTCCCTTCTATGTTTTAGCTAGTTTCAACCCTGCTTAGCTTTGTAAGTTCAGCCAAGTAGGTTGAAGTCGGTTGTATGAAAAGAAGAACTGTTCAAACGAACTTTCCTCTGGTGATCCCGCAGAGCAATTGTTTTCTTTGCTAGCAACACCTTTGAGGTCAAACCCACTCACCTAGGACTAACTCTCGTTGAACCCAGGAAACGCATGTTTGTTTGGGGATTTTCACCTAGGATGCCCCATGCATTGTTTGACACAGGTGTTTTGTGGAAGATACAAATATATATTTGCATATCTTTGTGTTGATAACAACTGCCTTCTGTTCAGTATTAAAAGCATTCACAAAGCACACCAAAATGACATGCAAGATGCTCAGATGGTTTCTTCTTCTCACAGACAGCAAAAAGTTGTGAGCTTTTCTGAAGTGTTCATCTTCTTACCAAACAGAACAGAGAGCAGAAAACGGTATAAAGTCTCCCCACAATAGTAAAACCCCTACCAGAGTTGTTTTCCATCAGAAGAGAAAAGAATTCCATGCACATTCCTTTCTTGATTTATTGGGTTTAGGACTTCACTCAGTTCAGGGGAAAGCATTTCTCTCAGTAGGAAAAAAAATGTGTTGGAAGAACATAGGACATAACAGAATAACAGAGTTGGAAGGGACCTTGGAGGTCTTCTAGTCCACTCCCCTGCTTGACCAGGAGACCCTCTGCCATTTCAGACAAGTGGCTGTCCAGTCTCTTCTTAAAAGCCTCCAGTGATGGAGCACCTACAGTTTCTGGAGGCAATCTGTTCCCACTGGTTAATTGTTCTCACCGTCAAGAAATTTCTCCTTAGTTCTAAGTTGGTTCTCTCCTTGGTTAGTTTCCATCAATTTTTCCCCATCCAGTGAAAGAAGCAAGTAAAGAACTAGAAGTCCTTTAACTTAAGTGAATTTTCATTCACTTATTGCAAACAGAAATTGGCATGGTTAACCAATGCCAGGTTAGTGTAGAAGCCAAGATGTTCACTTGAGAATTCACCCATAAGTTGACCATTTTCAGATGTCTATGGAAAGGGTAGATTTATTAGTTGGATGATTTATTCAGCTTGGACTGGGCAATGCGTGAAAGGTGAAACTAACTCTTTAGCTTCTGAAGGCCCACAGGAGGTCATCTGTAGTGGGACAGAGCTGAAATCTGTCAGCCCATTTTTGTTCTTTTTTGGGGGATGGCAGGGATGAAGGATGAGGTTCCAAAAGTACCTCAAACATCACAAAATGGGCAAACATCATGCAGCTAAAATCCAGCGATTTTGTTACATTTCAGCAGTGGAACTCAAAATGATGATGGAGAACTGTAAATTGAAGGGTGGAGTTGGAGGCCACATGTGGCCTGCCTCTGCCACCCACAAAGACAGCTCCCATGCAGAACTCTTCCCTCCAGGCATTGACTTCTTATTCCCCTTCTTCCAACCTGTCAGAACTAATTCTTCCATCCCCCCTCCCCGCCTGCCCACTCCCCCATCCTGCCATTACTGATGAAGCTTCTTTGGATGAGAAGCAAAAGGTCTTCAAGGAAAAAGAAAGGAAGTCCAAGCAGCTTGGGGACAACCGTGACCGGATGACTGAGAATCTCCACACACCGTTCTCCTCTCAGCAAGAAGCAAGTGGGTGTCACGCACCTTGCATGCCCTCCAGGCGAAATGTCCCGTGCTCCACCACCCCGCAGCTTCGATAAGGCCCATATCGGAGGGTCACCAGGGCATTCTTTGGCATTGCTGGGCCAGGTATAGGAAGACTCCTGAGGAAGCAAACTGAGGGTGGAGCTGCCACAAGTTGTTCTCTGCTGCCTAGGAAGCTCTGATAGCTTTGACCTCACCCACAGTAGCCATGGCAAAGCTTGTCGTTTCCTTAGGGACGCAGTGTCACAAAGGGAAAAAAATGTTGGTGCTCAATTCTATGGCGCTTCATTTGCAGGGAGAGAGAGGGGGGGGAGAGAGAAAGGGGGAGAGAGAGAGAAAGAAAGAAAGATATTTTGCAGAACTTCAAACTGGCACATTGGTGGGATTTTGATGATTTGGTGAAGGTGTGTAGAGTTTTGTCATGCGCTCCAACTACAGTCATTTTCAGTTAGATTCATAACACCATAATTTGGCTTTTAGATGAGAGCCTGGTGTGAATTCAGCCAGTCTATTCTCTGAACTGTAGCTCAGCATTGTAGTGAACCACAATAAGGTGGGTCCTTTCCCCTGAAGCTTCATGGGACTGAACGGACCTCTACAAATTTTTATTTATCAAATTTATTGGCTGCCCATCTTATCACAGGCTAATTTCATCTGGGGATCTTATGGTTCCTCTTCAACTGCAAGAGAGAGGCTCTCTCCAGTCCCTTAAGGCTTATGTTAATATTGGCTGCCAAGACTGATAAGGCTAGGCAAGTATCCCAGGATTGGGACCACCATTCTCTCCCCAGATCGGCTACAGGACTACAGCTGAGACTACAGGAAAGAAGTGAGGTTGGAATTGGGGAAGAGAGGGACATTGCATGTGGTCTTCTACTCCAGCACTGTGAGACATCTGGAAGGAAGTAACTTGCATCTGTCACTGGCCCCAGATCCAATATGAAATTTGGTGGCAAGTTAACCAAATTTGAAGGACTTACAGAGGATGAAAAGGGAAGCATTGGACTTGCAGAATCTCTTTACTTCCGTTCCCATTCTTATTTTGGGGGAGAAGGGATCCTATTCATTTTAAAAAAAAGAAAAGAAACCAGTCACTTTGTTGTTGATCCACTTCTGATCCACTTCTGATCTTTCCTCCTGTGGGTTCCGCCCTCTGGACTGTCCTGCTCCCTCCAAGTGAGGTCTTCACCTGCCCTTTTGGCCTTCTGGAAGGCCTGGAAGACAGGGCTGTGCCAGTTAGACTGGGACCCCAACGGGAGTGCGGCATTTTGGAGGTGGCTGATGGAGTGGAGAAACTCCCCCCCCACACACACACACCTCCTCTCCCTATGCACTTGGCCCCTTCGCTCTCCACATGGGTCAGTTTTATTTTAACTGAATTGTAAATTCCTATTTGAATTTTAAATTTCCTATTGTTTCTATTTATCTAGGTGCATTCTAGAAGGCCTAAAATCACCTCCGGTCAGAAAGGTGACATACAAGTTCAATAAATAAACAAATAGATAAATGAAATATTAGCCCATATTAGGTATGAATGAGGTACATAGAGAGCTAGTGTGCAGGTCATAGATTGCCCTCTTTGGTGGAAATGATTGATTGATTGATTGATTGATTGATTGAGTGCCATCCAGTTGGATGTTGACTCTTTGCAACCACATCAATAGATTGTTTCCCCCAGCAAGATCAGTGTCCAGTTTGGCTTGAGACAAGCTTGAACAAGCGAGGCTAAAACACACACTTGGTTGAGACTAAAACCCACCACCGTTGTTGTTTTTTAAATTTTGCTTTTTATTCACTGCTCCTTCGCAATCAACAATAAATGGATTCTAAATTCTTAGTGTATACAATGTGCCATGAACTTCAAAACTGACAATGGGAACGATTTGATACCTGGGAACTCACAATCAGTAGCTCATACTAACCACAGAGGCTATCGAAATACACATTTAGATTTGGCATCGATCAATGTTATAAAAATAAAATATTACTAAAATATTGACTTTAATGTAGCACACAGTATAAAAAGTTGGGATATATTGTCACCTTGTTGCTACATCATAACTCTATCAGCTCACCTGAATACAATTCTTATAGCTAACCTGCCTAAATCCATATAGCCATAAGAGGATCAAAAACAACTCTTTTCTTTCATCTAAAGATCATCTTCTTCTGTTTTTTTTTTAGCCCAGATACTCTCTTAAAAAAAATTAAGCAACAGATCCTGTGTGCTGATTCATATACTTACCTGCCCAAAATGTTACTTTTGTATTGGATCAAACCAGATGGGAAATTGACTCATGAATACAGTTAACCCGTCTATTTTGTTTTTCAGCATAAAAAGAATAGCTTTGGGATGCAAGAGCTGGATTGCAACGCAGGGGAAAAAATAACCCTTGCTCACATACCTCACCATAAAAATTCTCCACTGGGAGGAAGAAAACAAAAATCAGAAAACTTATAGATGTCAATAAAGTGCTTGGCTTATGTGTGCGTTCAATATATATTGCATAAATATGTAAACGTTTTTATAAATGAAAAAATCGCAGCTGTGAAAACCGAGAAGAGTAAAATTTACTGACTGTTTTGATGCTTCCACAACCCAACCTACCAAGATACCCAACTCGGGCTTTGCTGGTGCACCCATCAAAGCTCCTTCAGATGACCCTTTTTTTTTTTTGTCCTTCTGCAAGGAGCTTTGGGCAAAATGATGGGTGCTCCAACGGGACATGTTCAGTGGGTTTAAAGACCAAAATCATTTAGTTGTATGGGTGGAATTTTGTTGATGGAAAGCTAAAATTGCTTACTGTGATGCTGTTCTGTCTATATTGTGTCACCACCAACCTGCTAGGGATGGAGAATTTGGTAATTAGCTTCCTTTGGAAATCAAACCTTCAACTGCAAAGATCCAATTTTTCCTTGGTTGGAACCTGCAGTCCAGCTAAAGTAAGGTAAGAAGACCATGTTCCTTAGAAACCAAGGGATCTGATCGTTAACCTTTAATAAATCAATATTTTTGACTTCATCATCTCCAACAAACCTTCAGGGCATGCATCCTGCAAGTCCACAACCAATCCCTTTTTTTACATTGCCCATTAAATTTGCATAGATAGCCATGATATATACTTTTCTAAGTTGCAAAGTAAAATTGCATTCTCTTGTTTGGCTACAACTAACTGACATGGAAACTTCCCTGAAACTCAAGCAACCACAAAGCATGCACATAAGAGAAAAAGTAGTGTTATCACATAATAGGACAGTTTGATGGAAGGGTGCCCAGAATATAAATTGGGTAAGTTGTGCTTAACAATGCATGGACAAGCATTTTGTCCAAGAGACGTTGCTTTATCCAGTACACTGGACTGAAACAGGACTTCAGCCGATACTTTGTCAAATTTCTCAAAATATCCCTGAATCTGATCTCGGTAACACCCAGTTTTAATCTGAAAGCATGCTTGTTTCTGGAATCTATGAGTACAGAGCATTTATCTGCTGCTTCATTTATTTCTAGGAATTAACTTGAGTTGCTGGGAAAGGTTCAAGAAAAGGCCTTATATTATGCAGGACAAAGATTGAATTGTTTCACTGCATTAACCATTTCATGCAAACCAGATAATAGATCACCCATTTCTCAGAAGAATTTCTAGACAGATGGGTCTAATGGTGGAGAGAAGAAAGGAACAGCCATTCAGGAAAAAAACAAATGTATATGTAAACAGATACAGCCAAGAAGAGATAGGACTTACGTTATTCTTTTTTAACCTGGCATTTTTCAGGTATGTTGAGTTAGCTTTGGACAGATCCTAACACAAATTTTGTTTCCATTTATGGGCACTACACTTTAAGAAGACACAGAGAAAGTGGATTTGGTTTAAACAGAGGCAACCAGAAGAAGGAAGGGTCTAAAAATAGTCCTATGAACAAAGATGGTAGGAGATGAGCACCTTTAGTCTTGAGAAGACTGAGCGGTGAAATGGTGGCCATCTCAAAAGACTTGAAAAGCAGAGTCAAAAAGGTGCTCTCCAGACCGCAAGATTACTGGAGAAAAATTGCAGGAAGGCAGATTCTGATTGAATGTTAGGGGTAAATAACCCTAACAGGAAAACAAGTTGACAGTGTGGAACCAATGACCCAAGTGGGATATTGGATTCCTTTTGTGGGATATTTTCAAATGGAGGCTGTCTGTTTTAATTTGAGGAATGGGCTAGTGTGACGGAGCATAATCTAGAGTCACAGGAAAGAGGGGTTCCTTCTCAGCGGGCAAAGAAACAGCAGAGCTTGGAATGTCTGGTAGGCAGGAAGCGGGCTAAAACGGTTCCTCCCTATCCATTCACAGACTATATATCTGTAGACATACAGATAATTGCTTTAATCTGCCAAGATTCTGTCTGTAAATGAACAACAATAAACTATTCTTGACATAACTCTACATGTCCTTCTTGATTCTCTGGGCCTGACAGCTAGGATTGGATTCTGCCTCTAGAAATACGAATCTCTGATTCCATCATTCTATGACTGCAGTTCCAAGAGCTAGGAATTTGAAGAGTAGTGAGTTGGGCAGTCTGCCTTACTAAAAGCCAGGACATTAATGTAATTAATAATAATGTAATTATTTCAGTACAGTTCACACTGTCAGACTGGATTATGAGAAAGACATCTCCCCTAGTCCTTGCTGGAGGTGTCAAGTATTCAACTACAGTTATAGACTGCATGCAAAGGAGGCCTTCAACATCTGTTAAGCTCTGATCCTTCCAAGAAATACCATTGTCCTGGCACATAAATTTCCCATCTGCCTAGCAGAATCTCCTTAGGTCTATCTCACAGGCCATCCTGGAACAGCCCGATGATAACGTTTGGATCTCTTACAGTAGCTGGAGTTGAAACCACAATCCTTGCGGGTTAGCTAAAGTTTTGACATCTTTTTCTTGTGCTCCTCCGTTGTGCCCTGATGATGTTCCCTACCCTGGCAATGAAGCATCTTTCTAAGAAGACAAGCTCAATGAACACTAGGAATTCAACAATTCAACCCTGAGCCACATACATGTAACATCTTTTTTTTTCTAATGAAACAATTAAAACATGCAACACTTATTACAACTTACCTGAAGAGAATATGATACAAGAACAACAACAGGTAAAGCATTTGAGCTGGTAATTGTAGAGGGCATCAGGAATGGGGTTGAAGGACAGGAGGAATAGCTACTACTAAGGCAATGGTCAGTGGGGCCTGAGCCCGGGCCAAGAGAATAATCTGAGAAAACATCTCAGACAAGCCCACTCAAGTTCACAGGAAGATAAAGTGAGGGAGGAAAGAAGCGCTGAACGCCTTGCAAAATTCTGTTATTATAGCCATTGCAATGAAGGTAGTCCTGACTGATATGGCATCAGCTTCTTAGTCTGGCTTACCTTTTAGGTAGACAGTAATTAATTAATTAATTAATTAATTCAGGATTCAAAATGGCCTTTAGAAATTGAAGAGAAGGAAAATACCTTCCAATCTTCATTGGCTTCTAACCCAATCTTCTCCAGAAGATTTGACTGTGCTCTTGTGAAAGATAATTCCTATAGTAGGTTCTTGGACATATTTGACTGACCTTCAGCATCATCCATGGTGCTCTTTGGTTTCTCTCGAGACCAAGACCACCTGGACCAATTGCTCAAGAGGACAAAAAGTGGGCAGAGTCTTTCCAGGCCAGCAGGTTCAATCAGAGGAAACTATCAAAACTAGTAGTCACATATCCCTCCTTAAAATGTGGGATAAGCATCACTTTCTAGGAGCCTTGCTCTTGAAATTGGGAATATTTTTAATTAATATTGTTAGCACAATATCATTTCTTAGGTCCTGCTGTATTTTTTTTTTAATTGTTTGCATTGGCTTCATCACTGTCGCTCTTTGTATCCTGCTTAGACTGAAGCGGTTTATATATTTCATAAATGAATAAATTATAGAGAGTTGGAACTCTCACGCATGGGATATATTGCACATTCACAGCAGCTATTTCTAAAATACTAGCATTAACTGCTTATTTCACATTGAGATGAATTGCATGTAATTTCATTCTTTGGGTCAAACATTATTCACACATTTGCTCTGTGCAGGACTGAAATGTCAGCTTTCTCGATAATTTAAGCTCCCGTCATGATAAATAGGGATAGGAATACTCGCTTAAAGAAAAATAAAGTTCTCCTGCCTCCAATAAATAGCTGGCATTTTCACAGAAACATCACTCTACATTAAGAACATTTTGCAGAGAGGAGGAAGGAAAAGACTACGACACGCATGGAATTAGGGTTTGGCAACTGGAGGACATCCGTCCAGTTTAGCCTGCTGGCTTGTCGAGGCCAAACTGGATTCGCTACAGAGCTCTTTCAAGTCCATTAGACTTTCACTTATGGCTTTGACAAATTGGCTGGAAGAGGTCTCTCGACAGTTTTTGAAGCTTGAGACGCAGAATAAGATGTGCTGGGACTGTGGATTGTAGCAAGCCCCATAGCCTTGAGGAATCACCGGCCCGTAACAGCAGAACAGCTCCATTGTGGTAGGAACCTAATTTTAAGAACAACAAAACAGGGTTAAGTTAAGATGGCCAACTTAAGGCCTCCCGCCCACCACTATGGAGCTCTAGAGATGCATCAACAATGAGCTGGTTTTGCAATTGTCATTTGGACAGTGAAAGAAGAAGGAAATGGCTAAACCCATTCAAGATCATCATCTTCAATTCATTAAACATATTTTTAAATATCAATTGAGCTCCAAGACAGAGACCAGACATGGTGCTTGGATTGTGAAATTTATTATTATTGACCCATTCAAAATCACAAAACTGCATCTCACTTACTTTGAGGAATTCACTAGAGAAAGCAATTATGTTTGGAAGAGTTAGCGGTAAAAGGAAACCAGGCTGCCAAAGAACACGGTGGCTGGACACCATCAAAGTTGACATAAACCAGAGCATAGAACAACTCAAAGTAGCGCAAGATTGGAAGATATGGAGAGAGCTGGCCCACAGAATCAGCAAGAGTCAGACACGACTGAAGGGATAACTTCAGCATCATAATTTGAAGGGATAACATCATGCAGAGAAGAGCAACAAAAATGATTCGGGGGCTGGAGGCTAAAATGTATGAAGAACGGTTACAGGAATTGGGTATGTCTAGTTTAATGAAAAGAAGGACTAGGGGTGACATGATAGCACTGTACCAATATTTGAGGGGCTCCTAGAAAGATGAGGGGGCTCAAACTATTTTCCAAAGCACCAAAAGGCAAGACAAGAAACAACGGATGGAAACTAACCAAGGAGAGAAGCAACCTCGAACTAAGCAGAAATTCCCTAATGGTGAGAGCAATCAACCAATGGAACGGCTTGCCTTCAGAAGTTGTGGGTGCTCCATCACTGGAGGCTTTCAAAAGAGACTGGACAACCATTTGTCTGAAATGGTCTAGGGTCACCTGCTCGAGCAGGGGGTTGGACTAGAAGACCTCCGAGGTCCCTTCCGACTCTATTATTCTACGTTCTATGTGACCTCTTCACTGGTTCCACTCCACGATTTGACTGCCAAGTTTGGGAATTATTTCAGGAACTTCTTAGGAGATGCTTTTGGTTTGGAAAACAAAAGCTACGAGTCCGGTTTTCTTGATCCTAATCCACTTTGAATGAGGATGATTGGGTGGGTGGACAACCAAGCTGGCCATGCTTGTTCTTTTAATCGGATCATTTTATTATATATCTTCTGCAGTCTACAGCTTTGCCAATTCAATCCAAAGGTAATCAGATGTTTGAGCACACCCTCTGCGAGTTCAGGGGAACCCCGTTAGTCTTGAAATAACGTTATTCCTTTGCTTGTCAATTGTCTTTCACTGACAACCTATAATATGAAAGGTAGCCACCTTCCCCTTATGGTCTTCACAGGGAACAGTTACTGAGCGTACGTTTAAGAGTTGGGCTTATTCAAATCTCAGAAATTTATTATCTCGAAAAAGCCGCGGAGGCAGTAAATTTTGCAAGAAGCTATTTCTTACGGACAGAGCCCTACGGTTCGTCGTTCTTTTTTTCCCCCTCCCCAGTTTGTTTTGAGTTTCATTATTGTTGCGGAACGCAAACCTTTCTTTAAAAGCAAAATGCTGGAGGTTAAGAAATCCTTACGCTCCTGCCTTTGTGGTGTACAGGCTTTCAAAAGTGGCATTTAGCTTTTAATGGCACAGGACAGGCCATTAGTCCCACTAACAGAGTTATAGAAGAAGCAGAAACATTTGCTGTATCTCAGCCAAAGGCCATCAACCTATTCAGATTCCTCCCCCCCTCTTTTTTTTAAATCCATGGATGGTTTCTTGGAGAATTTATGTAAGGATGGCTGGCTTACACACAGTCACAGCTGAAAAAATCCCCAGACAGCATGATGAGATCGAATGACTTATTAGATTCCTGGTCTGCACTGTGCATCAGAAGCTTCCCTCTGACCATTTATTGAGAGGCAAAAAAATAAATAAATTCTGACCTTCTGTATCTCACGCAGAACGTGAATGCAGTGGTTGTTAACATAGTTTGGTAGGTTAAGACTGTGTGTGCACAGAAATGTGTTACGCTCACAGGGTGAGCAGCTCAAAGAGTCCACAAATGAAATGATCTTGACTTGAGGAGCAAAAGGAGAGAGAAGAGTTTGGATCTTCATGCTTGGCAGGTCTTTGCAAACACTTGCAAGGAACACTTCATAACATTTGAAATCAGCCATGTGAGTGAAGGCTGAAAGACACCAGCAATCCTTGTGATCGATTTCAATAAGAATGCCTAACCTGGAGCCTCATTTGATAGAACATTGGGGTGGAGTGGGGTGCTTAGAGCACTTCCTTGCCATAAAGTTAAGATTTTTAAAAAAAAAATTGAGAGAAAGAGAATTCTTAAATACCTGGCATCATTTAGTTATTTTATTTTTTTATTAAATTACTTGTATCCCGCCTCTATTATTTTCACAAATAACTCTAAGTGGCAAACACATCTGATATACCTTCCTTCTCCTCCTATTTTCTCCACAACACCAATGAACCTGAGAGGTGGTTGGCTTTCTGGGAGTGATTGGCCCAAAGTCACCCAGCCGGTTTTCATGGCTAAGGCAGGATCCGAACTCATGGACTCCCAGTTTCTAGCCTGGTGTCTTAACCACTAGACCAGGGGTCCCCAAACTTGGCAACTTTAAGACTTGTGGATTTCAACTCCCAGAATTCTCCAGCCAGCTAAGCTTGCTGGAGAATTCTGGGAGTTGCAGTCCACAAGTCTTAAAGTTGCCAAGTTTGAAGACCTCTGCACTAGACCAAACTGACCTTCATATTAAGGATATTGAATCAATTAATTTTAATTTACTTTTAATTAAATATATTTATAAATTCTGTTCAGTTTGGTTCTTTTCTCAGCTTTTCCCACTCTTCTGCCTGCTTGGTGTATTGCTTAAAGATTAAGCACGATCCTTTGACAGAATAATATTTTATATTTCTGGTTATATTTTGCTTGAACATCTCTCAATCAGCTTTGATCCACCTTTTGGGGAAGAGAATATTGATTTACTTAAACTAGAGTTTACCCTTTGTTTAATTTGATCTTTATCCATGTTTATTGCCCAAACAGACAGCTGTTGGCTATTCATTTCTCCTGCCAAAAGCCCAAAAAGTGGAAAGTCATAACATTTTAAAGAGTTGTTGAGCATCAGAAAGTCTTTACCGGCTTCATCTCAAGTTGTCACTGATTCATAAGGACTGTCACGGTGAGAATAATGGAGATTCTTTCCTCTGATTAATCCCAGGAAAATTTCACTCACCTGACTGGTGGAGAGAACAAATCGATTGCTTGCCAAATAAGTTTCATCAGCAAAGAAGTCTGGCAGTTCTTCCAAGTTTTCTCGGGCCATCTCTCGCAGTCCCAATAAATGGTTGTCGATAGCCATGCCTGTAATAGCCTGTGCCCCAAACAGGAGAAAGGAGGCATAATCGATCATTGCAGCAAGACACCAGCCTGTCAATTTCTACTTTGGGATTTAACACGAAACCATTTCCATTTTAAGAAAACAGAATAACAGAGGTGGAAGAGAGGTCTTCTAGTCCAACCCCCCGCTCAGGCAGGAAATCCTATACCATTTCAGACAAATGGTTGCCTAATTCCTTCTTTAAAACTTCCAGTGATGGAGCACCCACAACTTCTGGAGGCAAGTCGTTCCACTGGTTGATTGAAAGACTGCTATCATGTCTCCCCTAGTCCTTCTTTTCATTAAACTAGACATACCCAATTTGTGCAACCGTTCTTCATATGTTTTAGCCTCCAGCCCCCTAATCATCTTTGTGGCTCTTCATTTTTACTCAGTGGACTCTGTGGCAATGTTCCGCTTGATAGTCACACTTCTTTAGAAGTGGAAAATCAAGAAGGACGCAATCCTAGCCTTGCTGTTTGAAGGAACTCTACTGAACTCAATGGGATAAAGTAAAGAGGAGAGAAGATGACCTTGGCAGAGATAAACAGGGTTTGTTGACTCGGCAAAAGAGGATGAAGCTTTTTTAAAAAGTCCCGAACAATGAAATAACATTCAGAAATGGTTCAGGTACAATCAGAGTTGCAAAATTTTGTTATCAGAATCAATCTCAACAAAACAAAATGCTAATTATCCTATAGATTTGATTTCCTGGTCTGGTCTACCTAATGGGACTGACAGATACATCTCAGAATTTCTACAAAAAGGAAGCTCCAGTCTGTTTAGTCCTGGATTGGACTGAGCAAGTCAAAAATCTTATTTGTTCACCAGTGTTGTTTCCTGGATTTGCTATTGTTCTTATTTCATCCTACCGTGTTTCCCTGAAAATAAGACCCTGTCTTATATTTTTTTGAATAGCAATAGTAGCAATAGCACTTAGACTTATATACCGCTTCATAGTGCTTTACAGCCCTCTCTAAGCGGTTCACAGAGTCAGCATATTGCCCCCAACAATCTGGGTCCTCATTTTACCCACCTCAGAAGGATGGAAGGCTGAATCAACCTTGAGCCGGTGAGATTTGAACCGCCGAACTGCAGCTAGCAGTCAGCTGAAGTAGCCTGCAGTGCTGCACTCTAACCACTGCGCCACCTCGGCTCTGAAATAACCCTGAAATAAGCGCTTGGCCTTATTGCCATGCACTCAAAAGCCCGATTGGGCTTATTATCAGGGGATGCCTTATTTTGGGGGAAACAGGGTATGTTTTTATCCTATATTTTTAATGCTTTATGTAAATTTGTATGATTAATCTTGTTGTATCTCCCTTCTAGGATTTTGATCATTTTTATCATAAAAGTAAAATGTGCTTAATAAATTTATAGGATGGTAATATTAAACTACTTTCATTAATGTTTACAATAGTGTGTCTAGAAACTTTGCAATGCTGTGTAAATTGTATATTGGCTTCGGACAATTTTTCCCAGACTGCAAAAGGGAAGATGACAATGAAAGACATGGAGCTTAACGTGTTTATGGGCATAATGTGGGGTTCTTTATTTAAAAGATTAAAATTTTACGCCCAAAATTTAAAAAAAACACACACATGTTCTTACTGCTACAACCTAACTATTTCATTCATTCTTCAAAGCTTTGGTTAAACAAATACTCCAAGCAAAGAATAAAGAACTGTCCATGGTTCTTTAGGAAAGCAAGAAACCAATGTTGGCCTGTCTGAAATCAGAAGGAGTGCGAGGAAAGGTGATCAAACTGAGGTCACCATGGTTTCCTCCCATCACAAGAAAAGGATTGGAGGATCAATGAAAATATTTTCCTATCTAGTGTGATTTATAAGGCTATAAGCACTGACATGCTTCCAAGGTAGATTAATGTCCTATCTGAAGAGAAAGAGACAGCTGTGTCCTAACACAATAAAGGAGGTGCCAACACATTCTTCACAAGTGTGGGGGTGGGGTGGGGTGGGGGGAGAAAAACTTAAATTATTTTTGCTAAGGGTACAAAGTTTAATTTATCACAATCATTTGCTAAGCAAAGAATAATGAAACAATCTAGGCTACATCTGGAAGAGTTGCTTCTGGAACAAAGATTGTGAAGGAAAGATCTTAAGAACTTTAGAAGAGCCATGCTGGATTTGGCTCTAGATCCAATTAATGCAGCATTCACTTGGGAAATAGATGAGGTGGAGAATATACATGCCAGGAGTTGCTGCTAACTGTGATGGAATGATGGCCAGATCTTGGGCACATGGAAAATGGAACCACACCATTACAGAACAACACATCCCTAATAGAGGGATAGAATCAAGATCACACAAAGTGTTAATATCACTTTATAATGCCTTGGTAAGACCACATTTGGAATATTGCATCCAGTTTTGGTCACCACGCTATAAAAAATATGTTGAGAGTCTAGAAAGAATGCAGAGAGGAGCAAAGACAATTAGGGGACTGGAGGCTAAAACAAATGAAGAACAGTTGCAAGAACTGGGTATGTTTAAGGAATAGTGGGGACATGATAGTAGTGTTTCAATATCTGAGGGGCTGCCCCAAAGAAGAGGGAGTCAAGCTATTCTCCAAAGCTCCTGAAGGCAGGACAAGAAGAAACAGATAGAAACAGAAGCATCCTAGAACTAAAGAGAAATTTCTTGACAGGGGAACAATTCATCAGTGGAACTACTTGCCTCAAGAAGTTGTAGGTGCTCCATCACTGGAGGTTTCAAGAATTGGACAGCCATTGGAACAGACTGTTACAGAGAAGACTACTTAGTTCTGGGGATGTTAGAGACTCTGTTCTGAATCAAGCGTAGATTGGTTGTGCTATCATCAGGCAGCTTAACACAGACGCAATGGTACATTCAATCAGATTATATTTTATTCTTCAGGCATCCTCTGACAACACTCACGGTTATGTAGAAGTTCTTCTGAATCTACAGTCATAATCTGGAACCATCACGAATATTGTAAAAAAGGATTAATGCTTCCCCATCTCCAGGCATGCTTTCCCGGTGTATAGCTTGAAAGTGACTTCCTTTGGGATACCGTACTTCAATTACTCCCGCCCCCCAGGCATACTTCAATGACCAATAAGAGTACACAGTTATGATCACATGCCATGGACTACATGGCATGGACTACATTCCCCAGAATGCTATGTCTTAAAGAGACAGTTCTTAATTCTAGGCTAAACCCTTGATAAGCCAGCACACTCCCCGCCTGGGATTGTAAATTCCACTATTAACTAACGAATTAACTAAAGTAAATAACAGTATAGCATAAACAATACT
>QLTV01000397.1:366709-377514 GCA_003457575.1 Thermophis baileyi
TGTAGAAGTTCTTCTGAATCTACAGTCATAATCTGGAACCATCACGAATATTGTAAAAAAGGATTAATGCTTCCCATCTCCTTCTTCAGGCATGCTTTCCCAGTATATAGCTTGAAAGTGACTTCCTTTGGGATACCGTACTTCAATTACTCCTGCCCCCCAGGCATACTTCAATGACCAATAAGAGTACACAGTTATGATCACATGCCATGGACTACATGGCATGGACTACATTCCCCAGAATGCTATGTCTTAAAGAGACAGTTCTTAATTCTAGGCTAAACCCTTGATAAGCCAGCACAGACTCAAAGGTATAAACTGATTTGGGGAATCTTTGGCAGGTTTTCAAAATTCTATTCTTTTGCCCTAACTAATGATAAAGATCTTTCCGGAAATGCAAGCCTCACAGGATCCAACATTTGCCTTTCTTATTGGAATTCTAGATGGCTTCTTGGTCTCAAAATGACTTCAACATACAGAGTTTTTGGGAGTGGAAATTTGAATTTTTTTTTAGCCTGAAGACCATATTAGGATTTTAAATAAGGCTACCTGATCTGGGATGCAAAAGTCTCAATGGCCACTAGATGGCAGCACTGAAGTGTGCCTTTGCTACCCTCTAGTGTCTGCTCGAGGGTAGCAAAGGCACACTTCAGTGCTGCCATCTAGTGGCCATTGAGACTTTTGCATCCCAGATCAGGTAGCCTTATTTAAAATCCTAATATGGTCTTCAGGCTAAAAAAAAATTCAAATTTTTAGCAAGCAAGGGATTGCACATTAAAAAAGCACATGAATGCATTTGAAAGCAATTTTACCTATGTAACTCATTCTGTAGGTACCTTTCTTGAAATATTTAAAGCACAACAAATTTTATACCAGACATAAAGTTGAAAATAAACAAAAATATTCTATTTCAGCCTCCGATTTCTGGAAAGTGAAGTACTTGTATTTCATAGTCATCACCATCACTAGGATAGCTTTTTTTTTTTAAGCAATGAACTATTTTTTTCATATAGTAGATGCTTACCAAAATAGTGTAATTGGTCTGAGCGGTTATTGCACTCTTAAATAGCTGCATTTTTTCAGAATTCTGTAGATAAAACAGAACACAAAGATTTTCCAAACGCATATATCCACGTGGGCAATCCCATTACTTTTAATTCAGTGGTTAATTCCTTTAGTACAGATGCATTAGGAAGCCTGCCCTGGGAGTAGAACTGATCTTAAACTAGAATGCAAGTTTGAACAACATTTGCCCTTTTATTTCAAACGTTGCAATACTTCGGTTAAAACATCGTACCAAAATCAGTTTGAAAATGCATAGTTAAGCTTCAGTCTTCAAGAGAAAAATAGAGAAAAAGGCTGGAATGCTGAGTAGTTGTACAGAAGCTGATGGAGTTGGTAGAGATGGCTAAATTGACAATTTGGTTCAAAGAAAGGAATATAAGTACTTTGGTTTCTACTTGGAAACCACTTCTGGGCTTTGTGCTTGAGGTAGAAAAAAATGAAACTTTGATTTTGGGTTTTACCTATTAGACTGATTTGTCATTATAGAAGTGGCTAGTTTATATTATTATGGAAAAGTAAAAAGTTGAGGTTCGATGTTAACGCTTTATTCTACTGCAACAGAGAGAGTCGAAAGTCAGTACCTTTTTTTCTTTCCCCCCCTCTTCCTCATTTCTCTTTTCCCCTTCCCCTCCCCTCTGTGTCCTACTATTTGCTTTTGTATTTTATTCTGTAATCTAATAAAATGTTTAAATACTGGGATGCTGAGTAGTTACATGTCAATCTTCGTATACTGTAGATGTTGGTTTCTCCTTGTGTTATAGGCATGGAGAAAGAACATATACAAAGTTGTAACAGTCCAGAGATAGGCTGTTATGTCCAACCTACCTTACGGCTGCCTTCCCCAGCATGGTGCTCCCCAAATCTGATGGATTACAACTCTTAACATCTTCACTCAATATATCGGAAAGCTTCCCCAAAAGCCATGAAGATTACAGGTTCAATCTAACTGAAGCCAGCACAATGAACACAGTTTTAATAGTAACAAACCAATCATTAAATGCGTGGCTGAAGAATTAGCTTGGTGTGATCAGCAAAGGAGTAGCTCACCGCATGCAAGAGCTTTTTAAAGCAGCTACAACTTGCAGGTCTGCTCTCCTCAGCTGCTATGAGAACCCAGGGATGGATAGATACGGGTGCTTTAAAGAGTTCAAGCTGGTGCTATTTCTTTTCTCACTTGCTTTGAAGCACCTGCTGAAAACCAAGACTAAACAATGCCCAATTCTACTGATTCTGCAAATGCATTATACTTACCCCTTAAGGTGAGTTGTTACAGCATCATTTGAGCTTACTAAATGGATATAGCTTAGCATAGGATTACTTTTGACTCACCATCACTGGACATCTACCAAGGATTACTTGCCACCAAAGGATTCATTGTAAAATCCGGTATTTCTTCTCTTTCTTGCTCTTCCTGTCTATACACCTGTCCTTTCTGGACAAGCAAAGAAGTAAAGCATCCCCCAACCTATCTACCTCAAACCATTTACAGAGTAAGAGAATTGATCATCTCCAACAGTAGAAGATTTGACTTCTTAGCTGTCTTGGGTACTTGATCAGAGGAAAGACAGGAATAGAAATGGAATGCATATACAGTATGAACCCACAACATAAGCCAAAGAGTCAGAGACCTGGAGAGCTGATTTCTTGTCTACCATTCCTTTTGCAAACGTTAACGCTTCAGGAGTGGCGGAGCGGATGTTGTCTACCCTCCCGCATTCATAGCGACGAAGAGAAGCACTTTCATAGGTGGGAACCAGCCTCATGTTCAACCTACAGTGGAAGGACAATAGAATCCTGATTGGATCATCCCCTTATTATAGAAGCTCTAAACAGCTAGAAGAAAACAGGAGCATCCTGATCCAGGTGTATATTTTACTATTGCCTTTTCCGTTGGGTTTAGGACTTCATTTTTAACTATGGGAAGACTCTAATGGCCACCTGGAATTTTGGGCCTCAGTTATCACAACTCTGTTCTAGATTACTTTGTGATTAAAAAGTGGTGGAATCCTTAGAGGAGTGTAAAGACTTATCCTACAGAATATAGTTTAATTGATTTGGATTTGGAGGTCCATTCATCTCCACAAGTGACTCTGGGTGGCAAGCAAACTTACAATTAATCAAAAACAAATTCTCATCAGAGATACAAAAATTAAGAAGCCCAACATCTAAGGAAATGTCTTGTTACATCTAGGCAGACTATCTAGTTCTATCTAGACCCGTGATGGCGAACCTATGACACGTGTGCCACAGGTGGCATGCAGCGCCCTCTCTGTGGGCACGTGAGCCGTCACCCCAGCTCAGCTCAGCTCCGCCTCGCATGCGTGCATGCCTCCCGCTGGCCAGCTGGTCTTTGGTTCTCTGCCGCGCATGCGTGGGGGGTGGGGCACATGCGTTGGGCCGCACGTGCATGTGTTGGGCCACGCATGCATGCGTGGGGCAGGGCACATGCGGGGGCTGTACACGCATGCATGGGGGGCAGGGTGCATGCAGGGGGTTCGTGCGTGCTTTGGGCACTCGGTCCGGAAAAGGTTAGCCATCACTGATCTAGGCTGTGTGTGGAATGGCTGGCTGTGTGTCCTCTTTTGCAATTGTGAATTCTTTCTTTAGAAGGTCTTCCAATTAGATGGCAGCACCTAATTAACATTTGATTGAACTGGAAAAGCTAAGCGGGATCAGTCCTAGTTAGTATTTGGATGACCGTTCACTAAAAAGAAAATTGTAGGATGACAGCCTATATGGAAAATGAAAAGCAAAAAGCACTTGAAATGTATCTGTGTTACCAGGAAAATTACAGAGAGGGCCATGAAGATTGTAGGTAGGAACTGAGCTGAAGTCAGAAGTCATCCTTTCCCAGATTCTGAATTTGTGTCAAGAGTTGTGTAAGTGGTGGAATTTGTGTGGTTACAGCATCATCAAACATCATCCCATGGCATTGTCACAGAGCTTTATAAAATGGGTCTGCCCAAGAAGATTCCTAGGATCAGGTTATACTTTGGTTGGACCCTGGAAATGTTGTATCACCTTCTTCGGTTCCTTCTCACCACAGTGCTGACCACCTTGAGTATGAGAGGGAAAAATAACCATTCAACTTATCTCCACGATATCCAGAAGGCAATCTGGACTGGGAAGGATTTGTTTACTTGTTTCTGTATGGGAGGGTAGTTCAACCATTCCTCTGAATACCCCATGTGGGAAGACACGGTAGAAAAACCTTGAATTTTCAGACAACAGGTCGGAGAAGAAACCAACATCTCAGGATCTTCTCCATAACTGCACCTGAAGGTGCAGAAGGTTGGTGGCCTGCTCTGAACTTTCTCATTCCAGGCAGAGACCCTTTGAACAGCCTGGACTTTTGACCACAACGTGGACAGCAGGCTCTCCTGGTACTCCGCTGAGTTATATGCTTCTTTATCATTCATTGGCCTCTAACATGCTTCATTGTGTTCTTTATCAATAAACACAACCCCATCCTCTGAGCCACGTGTGGACACCAGTTCTGAGGTCCATGTTCTCCCTGGGATTGAGAATGTTGTTTAGTTAAAGGCTCTCCGTTCCATACCCATCCCAGCTGCTCACTCCTGTGTAACATGTAGCTTTGCCAAAACAATCGGTATTAAGGGAAGCTATAGAGAAAGCCGCAGGTGGTTTTCAGACTAATGGAGAGAAAGACACAGCAGGCAATTTGGCCTGGACTGAAATCTGTGCGGTCAACATATTTCCTTCACGTACCGGTAAAAGGCCAACTGGAGTGCTACTTGGATGTAGGCATCTGGACTCATCTTCTGTTTTTTGATAAATTCTTTCCCATAGTTTTCAAACTTATAAGCGACAAAATCCAGATTCTTCACCAGTCTAGAAAAGAAGAAAGAAGAGAAATACATGTGAGAAGTTCACATCATCTTTTTTAAAAATAAAAATGCTTCTCCCGACAAGCTGTCCAAAGCATTGGCAGCATTGTGTCCATAAAAAACTTGAAATTCAGGTGGTTAAACTCAGTTCCCAGACATCCAATGGATTGTTCAGTGCAATTGAAGAAGCTATACATTTCCTCTGCGCTACTGGAATAAGCAGTTCAGTAGAAGCAGGTTTACAATCAGAAGCAGAAGCGTATGCAAAGTGCTAAGGCTTGAATTCAAATGGGCTGCACTAGTATTCAAATCAGTTCCTTTTACTCCCATGGCAGTGATCTCTCTCTACTCTGGAGCTCTAGACTTATTCCTCAGACTAATTAGAGAACACTTTCTGCACCCACAAAGGGTAAAAGTTTACATAAAATGCAAAGGCTAACATCTAGTTTATTTCCCGTCTCGTTTGGAGTTATTATTAACGCAACAGGAACACACTGACAATAATACACAGGACCCCGCCCTGGTGAAGGACGGGGCCGAATCCTGCAGGGGCTCAACCCTGTTCCTTTGCATTGGATGTTTTCCCAGATGTTTATATATTTAACAGAGCTTTCCGAGGGACATTTGACTTACTTCAAAAATTGTGCACAGCCCTGGCATTTAATATATTTCTTTGCCATTTTTCAAGGCTGGGATTTTTCCCAAGGTGCTTGCAATCAAAAGCAAAATAGGAATAGTAAAATAAGCAAACGGAAAAGAAAACATAACTGAAATATCCAACAGCAGAAAAGAGTTTTTCCTCTTCAGTCCTTTTAGTGACAAGCCAGAGAGAACAGATGTTTTAAAAGGAGAAGCTACTGATGAAACCACCACGCCTCTTGAGGAAGTGAATTTTCTGATGAGACGTCACCACAAAAATATTTTTCCTATAGTGCTTATCTTACATTTGCTAATACAGAGTTACAAAATATAGAATTATGACTACAGATAAAAAGAAAAGGAAGGAAGGAAGGAAGGAAGGAAGGAAGGAAGGAAGGAAGGAAGGAAGGAAGGAAGGAAGGAAGGAAGGAAGGAAGGAAGGAAGGAAAAAGGGCAGTGGTGGGCTTCAAATTTTTTAACAACCAGTTCTCTCCCCTAATGACAGGCTGGGTGGGCAGGGCTGGGTGGTCATGTGATTGGGTGGGTGTGGCCAACTCGACATCAATCACCCGCCCCCCTCAGCCACTCCTCGCCGCTGGAGAGCACCCTGTGGGGGAGAGACAGCTAGCCCTGGCTGGTTCCCTAACCGTAGCCAGGCAGATATGCAGCCGGTCTAGCTTCACGCCTCTATTCACACGTTAGACTAAGCTCAAAAAAAGTTGGGAAACCAGCCGTTTTGGCTTAGAGGGCTGCACCACCCCACAATCCGGCCCTTTGGGGATCACACATTTAGCAGGTCCGCATCCCAGATGCCCTCCACCCCCCCTTTTGTGCAAAGAAATGAAAACCGATTTTGTGCAAGCTCTCTCTGATGCAGCTCCCCCGGATGTTGCAATGCAGGCAGAATGCGGACACGGAGGAGAGGAAACAGACTTCAGCTCAGGGGTGAAATCCAGCAGGTTCTGACAGGTTCTGGAGAACTGGTATCGGAAATTTTGAGTAGTTGGGAGAACTGGCAAATACCACCTCCGGCTGGCCCCAGACTGGGGAGGGAATGGGGATTTTGCAGTATCCTTCCCCTGCCACGCCCACCAAGCCACACACACCAAGCCACACCACGCCCACCAAGCCACACACACCGAACCAGTAGTAAAAAAAATTGGATTTCACCACTGCTTCAGCTGCTTCCAACCGTGGAAGAGGAGGCAGGCCGCCCCACTCTCTTCTTCGCCCTGCTTCTTGCCCCTTCCATCTCCCTAATAAACTGGGGGTGGTGAGAGAGAGAGAGAGAGAGAGAGAGAGAGAGAGAGAGAGAGAGAGAGAGAGAGAGAGAGAGAGAGAGAGAGACCCTCCCAGGCCTCTTCCATCACCAACTCGCCTCCCCGGCCCATGTGTTTTTGCGCAAGGCTTCCCTGCCGCTCCCTGCTCCGGCTGCTTCCCCTTGGCAAACGCCCAGCGAGGGGAGAAGTTGCTCTGCCACGAACGGGCAGAGTTGGGGGGCAAGGGGGATGCCCAAGTGTGCCCCTGCACTGAAAAACCTTCCCTTATCCTCCTCCTGTGTAAAGATCGGGGCCTTTTTACTCAGACCAGTGTGAGCCCGGTTGCTAAATCACCCCCCCCCCCCGCTATCAAAGAGGATCCTGGGCGCTGCACTCAATAGAGAAATGAGAAAGGGAGCTGCCGGCACGAGGGAAAGACAAGCAGCAAGGAAAGAAGAAAAGCTGCTTCCTTCCCTCATGGTGGCTGCTCCGTTGCCCTTTTCCCCATTTCAGCGCCGCACCACCCACCACCGCCCAGGCCCACGCTTCCCCCAAGCATTTCTTTGCCTACCTGATTTCCATCGTGTTTCTTGCTGTTTTGTGCAGGGAAACAGGTTTGTGGGACTAAAAAAACCCTTCAATCAATCAATTCCAACTTCGCGAGATCTTTTTTTTTTGCGAGAAGTTGGAATTGATCGATTGAAGGTTTTTTTAGTCCCACAAACTTTGTTTCCCTGCACACGATGGCAAGAAATGCAATGGAACTGGAAATCAGGTAGGCAAAGAAATGCTTGGGGAAAGTGAGGGCCTGGGCAGTGGTGGGTGGGGCAAGCTCTTCTGCCCACAAAAATCTCATCTTTGATGGGTGACACTGAAAGGCAGAGCAAGAGCTGCCTGGAAGAAGCCAGTTGGCCCGGGAGTCAGCCAGGAATACCCCCGGCCCACCTGCCACACTCCCAAATTGCATCGAAAAAGGGGGCAGGTAGCTAAGTGAGGGGCAGGAAGCCCTGCCATTCCCGGCGGGGGGACGACAAGAGACGGCAAAAGGAGCTCCATCTCGCTCCACACGCCCCAATGAAAGGCAGTGGCAGCCTGGCCTCTTTCCCTCCCCACCCTCTCTGGCGCTGGAAGCCACGGGGAAGGAAGGTAGTGGGCTGGGCTGCAGGGGCCATGTGGTAGGCAGTATGGAAGGCAGGCAAGCGGGCTGGGCTGCTGGGTGAGGAGTGAAGGAAGGCTTATCAGGCAGAGGGATCTGGGCCGCGTGGGGGGCAACTGGGCGAGGAGTGGAGATCGGTGAAGGAAGGCTCACCAGGCAGAGATCAGTTGGGCCACGTGGTTGAGGCAAGCGAGGGAACCAGAGAGCCTCGGGTGTGACTCTAGGCACTGGCCAAGGCAGGCGAGGTGAGATAAGGAGTGACTGGGCGGGGCCGGCCAGTGGTGGCATTTGCTGGTTCGCCAAACTGCACAGAATCTTAACTGCCGGTACGCTCGAACCGGTGCGAACTGGCAGCAGCCCACCTCTGAAACAGGGGAAGGGATGAGAGAAAGGCAGGCAGGCAGGATATCCTTAATCATATATAACATGTTTTTCTGCACTTTCTTCCACCTGCAACAACTCTGCTTTTTGCTCTTTACTCCACCAGTATCTCCCCCCAATCAGTTAATGAACCCCCTGTCTATTTATTGTGCTCCTCAGATTAATCCTCGAAAACCTGCAGCCCTAATATCTCTGCATGAAGTTGAACCACCTAGGGAACTCCTTGTACCTTTCCAGTTTTTCCGCAGAAGAAGCCAAGTGATTCTGAATTTCTGGAGAACATTTCCACCGTAGCCTCCTTGGAGAGGGAAGCTCACTCACTGAATCTGCTCTGACCAGTTTCTTCGCTCCTTCTTTCCTGTTCATAGAGAAGTAGAGGAGTCCAATGGTTAGTTGGTTGGTTGGTTGATTCATTAGTTTTGTGACCTGCCTTTCTCAATCAACTCAGGGAAAGTCTCTCTTAGATGCCTGCTCCATATATTATTGCTTCTGAGTCAGAACTAGTTTTAGCTATAGTTGAAAATCAGAGTTTGACAAATTACAGGAAATATTTTTTTTCTGTCTGAAATAAGACGTTGAGCTTGGTTCTTGGTGTCTGTGTAGGATGAATCTCACCACTAAAAATATGGAAGCTATTGTCTTTTGTGGCACCTTCTTTTTGTGTTCTTCTCAGTCTATCTTACAACCCTCAGATTCCTTGGTGGCCTTTTATCTGGTTCACTGACAAAAGAAACCAACATGGTTACATCCACGAAGTCTCCAGGAGCTAAGTCCAACCTGAACTAGAACTTCCTTTCCCCCCCTATCCCCTATTTCTCCTTTGAGTCACTGAAATCTGAAATCTGAATGTCACTGGAAAACATGTAACGCACAGGTTGAAGTGAAAAAGCAGATGGTTTCTTAGAGCAGCTGAAGGTAACTTACATGTGCTTCAGCAAGTGTTCGATGCACTGCACGAGAATGATCCCATCAAATGGAGAGTGTTCACACACTGTTCCACAGACTCCATCTCGTCCTACGACAAACTAAGCAGGGACATTAATTTAGGCAGAAGTGAGATATAGATTTAGTAACTCTTGAGTTCAAAAGAATGCAGTACATTTTGCCTTTAAGATACCAGTTAGAGAAATAGACCAGCCAGTATTAGAACTGGAGGCTGGGTTTGTTTTATGCATTGGCCAAATATCACAGAAACAATTTTAAATTCCCCAGTGTAACAATATCCAAAGCTCTTAAACTTGACATAGTTGGATGATGTGAAATATCAAAAAGCACCTAAGAGATCATTGAAAGGAAGTGTAAAAGCATAACAACGTCATTGATTTTTTTTCAAAAAACAGAGTGAATGATGCTTATGAAGATATTCAATAGGGAGACATTCTCCCCCTTTCCAAGTGTTCTTCTCTTATCTTCACTTTCACACAGAATAACAGAGGTGGAAGATCTGCTAGTCCAAACCCCTGTTCAAGCAGGAAACCCTGTATCATTTGAGGAGCCAAGGAGGAGGGGGTCAACCTATATTCTCCAAAGCCCCTGAAGGCAGGACAAGAAGCAACGGATGGAAACTAATCAAGGAGAGAAGCAACCTGGAATTGAGGAGAAATTTCCTAACAGGGAGGACAATTAACCAGTGGAACGGATTGCCTCCAGAAGTTGGCACTGAAAGTTTATAACTGGAAGTTTTTAAGAAGAGGTTGGACAGCCACTTGTACAGAATGGAATAGGTCTCCCGCTTGAGCAGGGGGTTGGACTAGAAGACCTCCAAGGTCCCTTCCAATTCTGTTATTCTGCTATTCCGTGTGAAAGTGAAGATGTGAGAGAGTGGAAAAAACAGTCTTCACAATTCTGCATTGCTGGAGGACTCGAAGCAAGTGATAAGTTGAAGACAGAACCTGGGATACATTCCGACGTTTTCTTTCTTTTCTCTTCTAGTACATTCTGCTTCCAATGAAGGCTAGATACTGTAAGGATCGCCTCTACGTCTAACTTAAGAAAGCGAGAACTTCTGAGCCAATGTAGTTCAAAAGGATCTTTTATTAAGCAGAAGTGAAAGCATTCCATTCAAAGCAACGTCTGAATACCCTTAGGCAAAGCAGGTAGAGTTAAAGCAGTAGAGACCCCTCCCATTAGCCAGAATGCAGATTCTAGCCAATACACAAGTGTGAAAATGTTTTCTTTATCAACTGCTCTGGGAACCGGATAAACATACATTTCTCTGACCATCTTCTGTTATCCATTGAAGTGAAACATCCCACATTGCCCCTCATAAACCTTCTCCAAAAGTGAAGAGATCTCAGGATGTTTGGCGCCTGGGCAAAGTGAAACATCCCCCTCATAAACCTTCTCCAAAAGTGAAGAGATCTCAGGATGTTTGGCGCCTGGGCATGGATTGTAAATCGTCAATTGACACAGGCAATGCTAATAAATCAAACCCAAGGCCCCCCCTTCTCCCCTTCT
>QLTV01000397.1:381012-398132 GCA_003457575.1 Thermophis baileyi
GCCTCTACGTCTAACTTAAGAAAGCGAGAACTTCTGAGCCAATGTAGTTCAAAAGGATCTTTTATTAAGCAGAAGTGAAAGCATTCCATTCCAAGCAACGTCTGAATACCCTTAGGCAAAGCAGGTAGAGTTAAAGCAGTAGAGACCCCTCCCATTAGCCATAATGCAGATTCTAGCCAATACACAAGTGTGAAAATGTTTTCTTTATCAACTGCTCTGGGAACCGGATAAACATACATTTCTCTGACCATCTTCTGTTATCCANAAAAGGATCTTTTATTACGCACAAGTGAAAGCATTCCATTCCAAGCAACGTCTGAATACCCTTAGGCAAAGCAGGTAGAGTTAAAGCAGTAGAGACCCCTCCCATTAGCCATAATGCAGATTCTAGCCAATACACAAGTGTGAAAATGTTTTCTTTATCAACTGCTCTGGGAACCGGATAAACATACATTTCTCTGACCATCTTCTGTTATCCATTGAAGTGAAACATCCCACATTGCCCCTCATAAACCTTCTCCAAAAGTGAAAAGATCTCAGGATGTTTGGCGCCCGGGCATGGATTGTAAATCGTCAATTGACACAGGCAATGCTAATAAATCAAACCCAAGGCCCCCCCTTCTCTCAACTGAATGGCACGATCACTCTTTGGGATCTGACAGATACATTTTGACAAAGTCCGAACCAACGGTCACTTCTAGACTGTTATGTGGAGGAAGCTGAGGCCTTTGGAGGGCCTTCAAAGACTGTCAGCCTGGCCGGGCCAGAGTGGTAGAGAGGTGGGCTTTGCTGAAGACAGATGTAGTGCAGAAGGCAGATTTGGCTTCTTAAGCCTGGATAGGAAGCTCTTTTCTTTGAGAGTCCCACATTGTAGCCAGACCAGGGGTAGTCCTCGACGTCCAACCACAGTTGAGCCCAAAATTTATGTTGCTAAGTGAGAAATTCGTTAAGTGAATTTTGCCCCTTCTTATGACCTTTCTTGCCACTGTTGTTCAGTGAATCACTGCAGTTGTTAAGTTAGTAACACGGTTGTTAAGTGATTTTGACTTCCCCATTGACTTTGCTTGTCAGACGGTCACAAAAGGGGATCCCGTGACTCCAGGACACTGCAGCTGTCATAAATATGAATCAGTTGCCAAGCATCCGAATGTAAAGAACGTGACCGTGGGGATGATGCAATGGTCATAAGTGTGAGAAAAGGTCGTAAGTCACTTTTTTCAATGCCGCTGTGATTTTGAATGGTAACTAAACACACTGTTGTAAGTCAAGGACTATCTGTAGAAGATCTTAATTGCCTCCCCCGATTCAGCCAGGAATCGGGGTGTGTGCTGTTCCCCTCTGCTGGGTGTTGGGACTTACCTGCGTAGACTTATCATACCAGCGATTGGCACCATTTCTAGCGTAGCCTCCACCATGGAGAAGCTGCAAGGCCCTGTTGGTGTCATTCAGCTCTTCTCCAGCTGGACTATCGAGGCAGACCAAGCACAGGCTTCGTTCAATCATATCAAGGGAGTCTCGGTTTGTAGAATCTAGAGGAGAAAACAACTTGCTTGGAATAATGGCAGACTGTTCCTTGATTTTCCGCTCCAAGATGCAATTGTTATGCTTCGTACACTCATTCTCTGAGAAGTCTAAGAGTGTGAGTATTTTGTTACTTCAGAATGAAGCCAGTGGAAGTTTAGGGTGAACAACGTTTGGGTTTTTACCCATCAAGGCTGGGAGGAGATTAGCTCTCAAAGTAATTTGATTGACTCCCCTCTATACATTCATCTGCTGAACTTGAAAAGCACCAGATCTCTTTGGTAACTTGATGGACTTACGCATGGACATGTAGTCGTATGCATTTTATGAGACTGACATCTGAAATCAAATCATTCAAACTGAATAGTAGATAGTCTTACAATCTAATCTTTGTGGGGTCCTTGGTGCTCTCTGAGCTTGGTTGTTTTCTTGCAGACGTTTCAGTACCCAACTAGGTGACATCATCAGTGTGAAAAGGGAATGGGGTTTGCACACCCAAACACTGATGATGTTACCCAACTGGGTCAAAGTCTGAAAGAAAACCACCAAGCTCAGAGACCACCAAGGACTCCACAGTTCAACCCTGAGTTACAAAAATTCTCTTCTACTGGTAATCTAACCTTTGCCTAAGGAAGCCTTGAAGCCTGTTCCAGCTCTCATAATTTCATGTGCAAATTCCTTACCTCCAGTAACAATAGGAAATGTGAGCATTATAATTTATGAAAATAAGAAGTGTCTTTTTAGATAGGACCAGAGATCTCTCTTGTCTGGGATGAGATGGGTCTACTTGGGTAGGAGGACCGTCTGAGCCCACAGAATGGTAGAACTTTCAGCAACCTCATTTCAGTTTTTGTAATGTGGAAATGAGGCCTAGATGGATATTTCTTAAAGAAGAAGTAATAGGTGGGCATGCTCCTTTGAAATCGGGCTGTTTGGATATTGTCCCCAAAATTAAACCTGGGTATGCTTTTAATCTGGGTTCAGATGTGGCCCAGAATTAAAATATGCCACTTGCTAAGAATGATTGAAGTGTTGTTCTGTAGGATTTCCAGACTTCTTGACAAGTTAAAAGGAATAAGTGAGACGGACTTATTGGATAAGGAGACTATAGGCAGAGCAAGAAGTCCCCAGGGCAAGGGGAAAAAGAAAAGGGGAATGGAAAAATGCTAGAAAGGGGATAACCACTGTTGAGGGCAACTCCGCCAAAGAACTGAATGATGGGAGGTGTGGGACTCCCAGGTGGCTCTCGCTGACCTTCCATGAGGATCGCCCTGGACGTGGCCCACTCCAGCCTTCCATCTGACGTCAGGAGACCAATTGCAGGCAGCCTCTCTTCCTCGTTCTCCGACATCTTAACTATCTTCCGTAACTGAGTGAAAAGGTCTCCTTCGCTGAGACGCCGGAAATTAATCACCACGTCCAACACAAAAAACTGCGGAGAAAGAATCAGGAATGAAAAGAGGAACATGGTTTCATCTTTGAATCAAGGGACAACTGCTGCTGCCTGAAGGTCATTCTTCCCTTGCTGATGTCCTCCTGGAGGCCATTCACAACTCCTTCCTGCTTGGCTGGGTTTCTTGACCCATCCACAGTCCGCCCCTTCCCCATCACCAGCCTCTGAGCATCAACAAAGCGCATTCAGATGGGGCCAAAGTAAAATTGAACTAGGCGTGTTTGTGACACACATCGGGCAACTAGACTGGCGAGACTCAATTCCAAGACATTGTTTTACAAGAAGAGCACCTAGTGGCAGTGGGGTGGGATTGGGGTGTGTGTGTGTCAAAAAAGTCAACCATACAAAGCTTCACAGCTTTTTATTTATGTTTGTACATGTCATGTGTATAAAAAAGTCAACCATACAAAGCTTCACAGCTTTTTATTTATGTTTGTACATGTGTGTATAAAAAAGGAGTGGGGCTCCCATCACATGATCACGGCTGCCATTTTGACGTTTCTGAGATGTGGATTCGCCAGTAAATAATAAGTTAGTCATAATATAGAGTAGAAGTAGATAACTTTTTGATCCCTTTTTAAAAGTCCTACGGTGCTGTCTGGCTCCACTAATTTTGATTATCACTTGTCAAAAATTGCCAGTGCTGTTTCTCTTTGTTTTGGTGGATAACAGAACCAACTAGAGTAGAAATTTAAAACAGCTGGTAAAATCCAGTGTTTAGGGGAATTGCAATTAGGAGACCCAGACTGAAATCTTCACTAGATCACAGACTCATTGGATGATTGGGTTAGTCACTTTACCACAATACATTTTACCTTGTAGGATTGCAGTTGTGGAGATACATCTGTTTGATGTACCCCACAGTCATGTCTACCTTATTTTCCTCATGTACTCTGTCTCAAACTCTTTGAGAAAAGTCAGTTGGTAAATATAATTAAAAATTGCTAACTTAAAAAAAGAAAAAAAGTGAAGCTTTCTCTGGAAAAAAAAGGAAACACACAGAAAATCTGCCAATCTCAGTCTCAGTCTGTGAGGTCCTCGAGAACAAATTGTGACTCCAATCACCAAGAGTATCTTCAGATTTGCTTTGATGGCCAAAAGTCAACTGAGAAGAAGGAGGCATTCATTTGGAATGAACTTTTCACTTCTTTTTTTTTCCTTCTCAACCTGTTTGTAAGGTCTTGCCTCTCCAATCTTCCCAAGAAAGCAGGACTCTTGAAACTGCAGTTGTTCCAAAAGGAGCTTTTATTGAAAGGCTTGTGATAGCAAGAGGTCTAGGCAGGAACTAAATGATCCCACTTAAAAATCAGCAATTTAAAGCAGTGCAAACAAAACCCCTCCCACAGCACAGCGATGCAGGAAACAGAAACAGAAACTTCATATAAAGATCCCTCCAAGCAGTAAATAGAAACAGAAACTTCAGATAGAGATCCCTCCAATCCTTCCCCCTCCCACCAGAATGCCAGCATCCCAATAGAAACATATGGGACCTGACACTGTTGGTCCTGTTTTCAGGCTTTTTTTTTTTTAAAAAAAATTCCAGATCTATGGACTTCAATCCCCAAAATTCTCAGCACTGGCTGCATTGATTGGTGAATTCTGGAACCTGAAGTTCACACATCTAATGATCACCCAGACTAGGCAAAACTCCCATAACTTGAATTTGTATACGTTCTCGATCAATTCAAGAAAGTGGGTGAGGGGTAGATTTTTTAAAAAAAATAATAATGTAGGATTCAGATGCCCTCACCTGATTGTTACAAGCAACAATGATATGATCTGGTTCAGGCATAATATTGCTTTTCTGGGACACGAGGGTGTCCTTGGTATGTCCCGGAAGACGATAAGAAGAGAAGAGTCCGTAATATTGCTTCATACAAAGAGGGTGACCAGACAGTTGTCCACGAGCAAAATCCACAGGGAGTGTGTGGCTGGAGGAACAGAACAAGAGACAAATCATAATGTGTGTGTGTGAGGGTAGAAAGAAAAGAAATCTGATCAGATCAACCGGAACCATGAGAGATGAAAAGAAAGTATTGGTAGATGGATGCCAACGCCGAAAAACCATCATTCTTAACATGTCCACGTTCCAACCATATTACCATTCATGAATGAGCATTGGAGAAAACACAGTAATAGTCAATAACTAGCTGATACCCATGCTTCGCTATGAAACTATGTGATGGGGTAAATTGTAAATTGACACTTAAAGCTTGAAAATTAATGGGTAGTTAAAAAAGGGACTGTATTATTTCGTTAGAGATGGTAAGCTAAGTTTCTGTTACAGATGAAGACATTATTTGCATAGCATAGACTTTCAATTCGTCCCTCAGATGAATTGCTCAGGACCTCCCTGTAAACAACATTCCTGGTTTTGCTCTCTGGCTGGAGGATGACCAGGCTGTCAGGTGAACTGACTCTGGAGCATGCCACATAGAACTGGCCATGGGAGAAACAGGCAGCTTCCCTTACTTGTGTTTTCCTAATCGCATCTGTAAATCTTTTCCTCCATTTTTTGCCTCTTTTCCCTTTAACTGGGGGTCAGTAGAAGGAACAGGATACATCTGAACTGAGGAGGAAAATGAGGGGGGGGGATCTGCCTCTGCCCCCCCGCCTTTGATAGCATTGCTTAGCTCAACTGTTCTGTAGTAAAGCTGCTTCTGCTGTGAAAGCAAAAGTTAAACTGAAACTCCCCTGCTTGTGTTTTGCATTTGGATCAGATTTCTTTTCAGGTGGGGAGTGGGGAGTAGAACTCCTTAGCATCAGAGCTTGTTAATATTAATATAAGAAATATTCATGCTGGATGGTCATTTTGAAAAATCCTTTCTTAGTGAGCACCTAGAAGCCAAGAGGAACATACGTGGCAAATTTCAAGTTTGTAGGCTTTATGGTTCTGGAGATTTCGTGATTAATGCGTGAGTGGTTTTCGCTTTTATATATATAGATAAGGACCAAAGATGTCTACTTCTTCCTGTCTTGTAATGCTCTGCTGGACTTTGAAATCTCAGACTGAAAAATATGAGCGTGTTGCCATGCATGGCAGAGGTCCTTCTGCCAGAGGGGATTGTAATTTTTTTGTGGTGAGACAAAGAAGATGTTAGATGGACTTAGTCCTTTCTAAAGGGCAGGCAAAATTGCTAGGCCAATGTGATGTCTAATTGCCTACAATTTGGGAGAAGCGTGAGATGCTAAAATTGAATTATGGTATCATATTAATGTCTCATTCTAAGGACAGTAGAAAAATTAATAATTATAATGTTCTCTGGAGCAATGTTCTCTGGAGACATTTGTAAAAGACGTTGTGCTAAACTAGGTGGAAACAGCAGAATTGATGAATTGTTTGGCAAAATATCCTATCACTGCTTCCTCTGGAACAAAGGTTTTTCCCCCCAGAGTTTCAATTAGAATAATATTTGATAGAATCTTTCAAATCAAATTGTTGAGTCTCACTGTTGAATCAACAATTTAAAATGATTTTGAGCACACGTAAAAGCAGTTTTCCCCTCCAGATTGTTTCAACAAATTAAATCAACCCAATCCAACCTTTCAAATCACATCAAATCCTATTTTATGGAGATGATTCAATTTTCAAACAGTTCTGATCAAATTTTTGACTCTTAGATTAATTAGATTAATTTGATCAATGATCTGAATGGAATGATTCGAATTGGATAATAGCCTATATCATAGTCTGGACTGAAGAAGATTTATTGAACAGATCTGAAGCAGGAATGGAAGTGAGTGCATTGTTGATCTAACACAACAGGATCACTCAACACAAGACATAACACATGCAGCCAGTTCAACAATGCTAAGAAAGATACACTGGCCCCCAATGGAATGAGTATACAAAGCTTCTGTGCTTTGGCAAATGATCGTATCTATTCATAACAACATCTTAATTTCCATCCCACACAGGTCTAGTTTTCTTATGCTACTCAGTGTTATGACATCAAGATTTCATAAATCCTTCCTGCAAGGAACTGGAAATGGTTGCCTTTTGATGCCAAACTATAATTCTGGGGTGCACAACTTTTTCAGGGTTGAGGACCACACTTGGGTTTTTGAACATCACCACTGGAACCATCCTTCCAGGAGTAATGGGTGGGGAGAAGGGCAAATTAACATTCTTTGCTTTTCATTTATCTTTCATTTTCATTCAACAGAAATGTCATTATACTTCCAATTGTGTCTTCTATAATTTTCCCCATCCTCTTAAAAAGAAAGAAGCATCCAAAATTTTTGGGGTCCTTGGGAGGATGGCCTTCAGCCCTGGGATCGTATGTCGTGTAGCAACAGTTGTTCCTGCTCAAAAACAATACGCTGTGCACAGAAACACTTTTTGTGCTTTTCAGCTCTTCTAATCTTCAGACCTTCTTTCCAATCAGTTCCAGAGTCTGGGACTGAAGTCAGATGTAATCTTGTTAATTGTCCACAATTTATGGGACTTGCCCCTAAAAGCGGTACATCTAAATTACATCTACAATTCTCCTCAAAACACGGTTTACTTCGAGAGAGTGACTTCATTGCTGCATGAACTCATCTCAGCCCTCTTTTGCTTCTGTCCCTCATTTATTCTATTCGTAAGAGACAAATGGCTTACCTGCCCAGGAGAGCTTTATAATCCAGAACTCCAGAAATGAGGTTGGCCGCAAACCTAGAAGTCAAAATATAGAAGCCCCATGGATTTCTGTAGCAAGAAATTATATACACATCATCATCAACATCATCATCATCATCATCATCATCAAATTATCATGGTGGTCCTTTGCCAGCTGACAATCAAATCTCCCCTGAAAGGGAATGGATGAGATTCTCGGCTAATTTGTCCTGCAAAGTAGGTTAGATCCCTGATACGGTGTGTGAACTCAAACCTAGGTCTTCTGAATCTAAATCCATTGTTTTAACAATATATTAAGGAAGTCTCTTAATAACTTTCTTGAGCCTATTCAAATTGCATTACTCCTTGAGATTGGCCAGCCAGGAGATACCAGTGGTTTAGCAAAAATGCAGCAGGACAGAGCTATTTTAATGCTCCGAAGCCTCTCTTTCCCTCACAAACTCTCCCTACAAAAGGATATCTTTAATCTCTGCTTATTTTTTTCCTGAAGACAGGCAAACAGGATCATGGGTTAAAAGTCTGTAGAGATTCTCAGCCATCTAGGTCATGGTTGTCCCAGGACACATGAGGACACAGACAAACCTCCAAGTGCTTCAGCGACCCTCTGAAAGGATGCAAATGACCAGCTGTCTGCAAGGAATATAAATCCTTCCATTCCCCACTATCCTGTCAGAGCTGAAGAAGCTTCTTGGATGAGAAGCAAAACGTCTTCAAAGAAAAAACAAGAAAGTCCAGTTGGCTCCCGAAAAAGCACCTTTGGGACAACCGTGACCTGGATGACTGAGAATCTCTATAGACTTTTAGCTATCCAATTTGGGATGAACACCCTTTGAATGGTGTGGGAGTAGGAATGGATTTCCAGAGGAAAAAACTGCAGACCACAGGAACCATTTGCACCACTCAGGTGACCCTGAGGACACACAGATAAACCTCCAAGTGCTTCAACGCCCCTCTGAAAGGATGCAAATGACCAGCTGTCTGCAAGGAATATAAATCCTTCCATTCAGAGCTGAAGAAGCTTCTTGGGTGAGAAGCGAAACATCTTCAAAAGTAAAAACAAGAAAGCCCAGTTGCCACCTGTAAAAGCACCTTTTGGGAGGATCATGGGTTGTTTTTTCAAGCCACCTTTGATTTGGGCTAGCCTTAACTACTGATGCTTTATGGTACTGTGCAGGAATGGCCAGACTGATATTTTGGATGCATTCTCTGCTTTTCTCTGAACAATTTTTAAATTACAAATTGTCTTATTGCAATTCATATCTGGTCAAGATTGTGTCTGGACAGCATTTTCTGTTTCCTCCTCCTGTTTAAGGTTTCTCTATAGGGCTCCATCAGGCTAAGAGGCCTTTTCTGGGTCAGGATCTGTGCAAATAACAGAGATGCAAAGCAGAAACAAAATAGCTGCCATAACGAAGCTATTTAGTTTATAGACAAATCAGCATTGATAATACGTTTTTGGAAGATTCTGAAGAAGAGCTTCTGGTCAGTGCTGTCATTCTGTAATTTGACAGTGTACGTCAATAACATTTGCAGATCATATGATTTAACCAGCATACATCGGAATCAGGGAGGGCCAACTGGAAAGCTGAGTCTGAGATGCAACTCAGGTGTAAATGGAAGTTATACGCAGCGCTGCCGTCCCTGTGCCTTGTGACAGACTAAGGAAGAAATGAGGCTTTTAGACTTCACGAGCCTTGGAATTCTTAGATTGCACTCAAAGTAAAATGAGATTGAGCACATAATCACATTAGCAGAACAATCTCGATCAAGGCATTTAATCAGAATTTCAATATTTTTAAATTGCCTCTGTACTTTAGAAAATGCTATTTAATTTGGCCAGTAATTTATACTCAGGGAGGGCTTGTAATAAAAAAGGAGAAATATATCTAAAAACATTTTTTTTTAAAAAAAAAAGGAGCCTTGGAAATTTTTAAATGAAAAGTCTCCTTTAATTTTGTCTTGATTTGAGGTGGCTACATGGATAGGATAAGATGTGGCAGCTTTAAGCAGTTGACTATTAAAGTTTAAGTCCACTGCTTAAAGCAGTCATGTTTTTTTAAGGTCTCTGTGCAAACCTGTGAAGTGGATGCTTTAAAGAGACAATGTGCTTGTCCTCCCTACTTCTTCCAAATACTAAGATCAATCTTCTTTTGGGGGGGGGGATCAGCCAAGCTTCTTACAGTACTAGGAGCTGTCTCTTACTGGAACCTCAACCTATTTAAATATTTGAATTCTTTGGCAATATTATTAATTGAACAGAATTAAGGAAAGGCCAGGACATGCTAGAAAAATATACAGAAAAATATACAGAAAAATTTAAAGAGAGAGAGGGGGGAGGGATGGAGGGAGGGAGAGAGAGAGAGAGAGAGAGAGAGAGAGAGAGAGAGAGAGAGAGAGAGAGAGAGAGAGAGAGAGAGATTCGATAGATCTGAGAGAGAATCCTGTCTGTCGATCCCAAGAAACAAGAAAAGATCTTTTCCTCAACTTACTGCCTTCCAAATATGTCAATAACTCCTAGAAACCCTGAGGTCTAATATTGATCTGGATAGATCAGTTATAAAATAGCTTCTTATGTTACTTCTATATATTGTGCCTTGTTGCTTAATTTATAATATTAAGACTGCAGTGCTAATTATACTTACCTGGAAGTTAGCAATGGGACTTATTTCTGGATAATTATTTTGGTTTCCACCTTAACTCCATCAAAGATAACGGTTTTCTTGGCATCACTGTGTTAATGAATACTTAATTTTGTTCCAAAATCATGGGAATATATCTTAATCCTTGGATTGGCAGTCATTAAATATAAGAATTTGGATTTAGAGACGGTAATTTCAGAACATCAAAGCATGCAAAATTAGCCCTAGTTTCACTGCTACATATCTGAAGACTCTATCTAAATTGTTCGTTCATCCAAATTGTCCTGTAATGATACTCATAATATATGAAAATGTCTAGAAACCATTTGTGTCCTATTAAAATAACCTTCTTTTCCATTAGTGCTTCATACTGATCCCATTTCAGGTTTTAAAAATGGCTAGCTTAAAACCCCAACGGTTCACCAAAGTACCTCTATTTTAATTCCACAATTCTGAGCAAGCTACAATCCAAAAGGCAAATGTTTTAGTTGCTCAGACATTGCAATTTGATCGAGTCTTCAATACTGTCTGGCAATAGTATCACTCGAGCAAAACAGACCTTTCGTAGATGGGAAGAGGATCCAAGGAGACTGTTGATTGGGGAAAAAAATAGGCCATAAGTAGCAGAAGCAATTTCCAGTCCAATTTATCTTCCCAGATCATTTTAATTTTCAAATCTATAGGTAAGGGCAGACACAATGAATATGTTTTTCTTAAGAAATGTGACCCTTAGCCTCTAGTTTCTACATGATCAAAGACAATATTCTCCTGTTACAGTTAATCCACACTCTTTGAGAACAATCCAGTCACTTAGAAGGATTTGTATATATTTTAATTGATTGGAATATTATAACATCAGTAGAAAATACCATAATATCTCTGTTTTTGATATTTGTTTATCTGTTCCAACAAGCAGGGCAGTGTGTGTGTGTGTGTGTGTGTGTGTGTGTGTGTGTGTGTGTGTCTGTATATACTTACACACTCATACATATAACAACTACTCATTTTCGTTGTTTTTATCTGCTGGAGCTGTCTGTAGTTTATCTATTTTTATTGCTTTTAGTTTATGTGTCATTGTGATTTTATGATGTTGCTTGTGATTAATGTCTCCAGACAACGGAAAATGAATCAGAAGGGTGGGATATAAATTATCTAATGAATATGAAAAATAACCAAAACAGGGTGAAGGCAGAAAAAGCTGCTTTCATTTTCAACACAGGCTTATTTAAAGCAACACAAAGCGTAATCCTAACATGGTTCACTCTTTTAAAAGAGTGCCGGAATCTGGTTGGGCTGTAGCTGAGCTGACGTTAAAAGGAGGTTGCTTAACCGATAGGTTGATGTCAGACAGAGAGACGAAGGAGCTGGGGACTTGAAAGTTAAACACGGTGTCCCATGAATGAAGGCGTTCATTTCGATTGAGGTCGATTCCTGAGACAGGAATTCTGATTGGAACAGAATGATTTGATATTCTCTCTGTCTATGGAGATTCTTGGTCATTCCAGGTCATGGTTGTCCCAAAGGTGTTTTTTTTCCTAGAGGCAACTGGACTTTCTTGTTTTTTCTTTTGAAGACTCATCCAAGAAGCTTCTTCAGCTCTGACAGGATGGTGGGGAATGGAAGGATTTATACTTCTTGCAGACAGCTGGTCATTTGCATTTGACCCTGGGGACACAGATAAACCTCCAGGTGGCCTCAAGGACTCTCTAAAAGGATGCAAATGACTAGCTGTCTGCAAGGAATATAAATCCTTCCATTCCCCACTATCCTGACAGAGCTGAAGAAGCTTCCTGGATGAGAAGCGAAATGCCTTCAAAGAAAAAACAAGAAAGTCCAGTTGCCTCCTGAAAAAAAGCACCTTTGGGATAACCATGACTGGATGACTGAGAATCTCTACAGACTTTTGCTATACAGTTTGGGATGAACACCCTTTGAATGGTTCTGACTGAACGGTGGAGGATGGAAGGATTTATATTCCTTGCAGGTTGTTAGCATTCTTTCTGAGAGTTGTTGAGCCCACTTGGAGATTTATCTGTGCCCTCAGGGTCACCTAAATAGTGCAAATGGGTGTGGAACCTTCTTGGGACTGCTGAAAGGACCGTGTGGTAAATACAGCCTGTGTTTATAACATATATGCCTGTTTATTCAACATATATACAGTATATACAACACAGTATATATTCCCTGTGTTGTAAACACAGTACATATTCTCTCTCTCAGTCTCAAAGTCTCTGTGTAAGTAGGTGGATGTGAACGTTTCCAGGGTTGCTTCGAGAAGTCAACTTCTGGACAACCTTAGCATGAAGGTTGAAGCCTTGTCCTTTTTTAAACCTGTGTTGCATTGGGATACAGGGAAAAAGAGTCGAGATTCAACCACAGAGTTGTGGCCACCATCTTGACTTTCTTTGACACACCCTCCGGGTGGAGGGACCTGATTGGGAAGCCCCGGATCCCAAACTCTGCTGTACAGATGTGCATTGGGAGACCCAAAGACCGAGAATGATAGTAAACACAAAGAAATAACGTAGAGATGATGTCGCTGAAACCCATTTTTGTTTAGATGGCTCTACTTCCGTTCTTCATATTTCTTTCCAAGGCAGAATAATTACGTATGGAGTAAAGCATAGGTTTCATTGGGGAAAATTCGTGGATGGTGGGTTAAATTCACATGCATTTCAGCAGTCGTTCATTCAGAAAAGAGGAGGACTCAAAACAGAAATTCAAAATTGGCCGTGGAGCTGGAATAATTTTTTTAAAATATATTTATGACTTTCCTGTGCATCATTTGGACAGCTGTTGGTCATGAAGTGCTACAGATGTAGCTAAAGAATGTTTGTGGTCTTCGGTGAGTCTTCAGATACTTTACCTCAGTTGATCATCTGCTTCTTGGAACTGTTGGCAAGCAAAGATAATTCCTGGGCTAGAATTGATGGGAAGAGCTGATCGGTTGTTAAGATACATGTCATCTAGCCAGTATTGCAATACCTACGAGAGAGAGAGAGAGAGAGAGAGAGAGAGAGAGAGAGAGAGGAGAGAGAGAGAGAGAGAGTATAGGCAGCTTGAAAATGGTGACATAGAGGTTATAAGAAACAACAATCAATTGAATTAGAAAGATTAGAAGAAGGAGAGAGATAGAGAGAGAGAAGAAGAAGAAGAAGGGGGACAGGGGGGCAGGGAGAGAGAGAAAGAGAGAGAGAGAGAGAGAGAGAGAGAGAGAGAGAGAGAGAGAGAGAGAGAGAATGTACCAATGTAGATAGGTATATTGTCTTTTACCATAAGTGCCTTTGTCTTTCTATCTTTTAAAATTTATTTGTGCCCCACCTTTATTATTTTCATAAATAACTCAACATGACGAACATTTCCAACACACTTTCCTCTTCCTATTTTCCCACAAGAACCAACCTGTGAGATGGGTTGGGCTAAGAGAGAGTGATCGGCCAAAGTCATCCATCTGGCTTTCATGGTTAACTAGAACTCACCGCCTAGTTAACTAGTCCCACTGTCATGGGACTAGAACTCACCATCTCTTGCTTTCTAACCTGGTGCCTTACCCAAACTGGGACTCGATTTTAATATTAATGATGACTACAGGTCTACAGTAATTCTTCTCTTGATGTTAATTTCCCATTGTCTTCAAAAAAGGAAGTCTGTAAATAAGCATTTGTCTGTACTAATAATCCCTCTGTGATATCAGAGCATCTCAACCAATTCCTTGGAGGAGGGAATAAAGGAGAAAGCGGCTTAGACCCCAGTGTGATTCTAGCTCTTTTCACATGTTCTATGATAAACATATTTGAAGTTGAAGGGCTGAAGACTTACCCAATTATCCATTTGTTCATGTCTTTCAAGAAGCTTCTTCTGAAGGAATTCTCCCTGGCCTCCTGGTGCCCCAAACTTCTCCACAAGAGTCTTTGTTTTCTTATATTGTTCTTCAGTCACCAGATGTTTCATGCACTGAAGGTACCTATCTAATGTTTGCTGGAGGGAGGGAACCGGGAGCTTGGGCAGTACCTAATGAAAAAGAGTCCAAGCCATTAGTAATTGAATATTCCCATAGTATTTTGTTTTACAAAACTATTTTTTGTATTTGAACTTCCGCCTTGATATTCTAACCTACCACACACTTTCTTTCAGGTTCCTTCTAGTACAATATTATTATATGTTGGGAACAGGGATGGGTTCTAACTTACCTCGCTGCCGGTTCGCTTCATCTCGCGCCGCATGGCCGTGCCTCATGGGCGCGCACACGCATGCGCAGTGCCAAAAAATCCGAGAAAAATTCCCCCCCAAAAAACCCAAAAACAAGATGGTGACGCATGCGCAGTGCCGGAAACTCGGCTTCTGTGCATGCGCATAAGAAAAAAAAACCAGAAAAAAATTCAAAAAAAAAAATCCAAAAAAAAAATTAAAAAAATAAATAAATATGGCGGCGCCCACGGACCGGCACCGACTGAACCGGATCCGTGATATCACTGTTGTGAAGAAGGGACATCCTGAGCATTTCTTTCAATCCAGAAAGAACCCACATCCTTTGTCTTTGACCTTGAAACTTTATGGTTGATGATCTAAAAGTCTTGGTTGCCTTCTTTCCCTTCTTTTTCTGTTTTTGGGGGGGGGGAAGAGGGGAGGGGGATATCAGTTGATTTCTAGGTAAACATCTATAGAATTGTTCAGTAATCCATAATCTTAATCTTAATTGACCATCCTTCATACTAATTTGTTTTCCATGGATAAGTGAATTGTTCAATTTTTGAAGGCAACTTCACTCATTTCGTCCATGAAGAGGAACACTGTGATATCCTCTAAACCAGAGTTGTCCAACCTTGGCCACTTTAAGACATGTGGACTTCAACTCCGAGAATGCTGGCTGGGGAATTCTGGGAGTTGAAGTCCACAAGTCTTGAAGTTGCCAAGGTTGGACATCCTTGATCTAAGCTCTTCTCCACCCCACTGGAAATTGCCCCCCTCCCATTCTGGTGCCTCTTTCCATCACTCACCATCTCATCTTGGCTTTGGGGGCCATTTTCCTTCTTTGCTGTGATCTTTTCTCGGATTGGCATTTTGAGTCTCCTCTAGAGCTTTTCAACGGATCACAAAACCTGAAGGAAGCAGAGATAAACTTAACATTGCAATGCTTGGGTCAGGCATTACATACCTGGATAAATTATAGTCTTCGTAGAGGAAAATCTAAGAAATAGACTTTTCCAGATGAAGAACATTTCTCTACAATCTAGAACCAAATCCCTCTTGTGTCTCCTTTTTGTTGCCTTCTAGCTACAATGGTTCAGAAGCTAGAAAGCAGAAGGTGAACCCTAAAATATTGCAGGTGACAAAAAATATTCCCTATTTTTTTCCTCCCAATCTGTGTTAACATGCACTTAATCTTGGTGTGGTGGCACTTATTTGCAGGAAGGAAAATGAAACCCCACCAAATTCTTTTTGATCAGCAATTTGTTCTGGTGGGGGGAATTGGGCACTCCAAGATGAAAGGATAACACATCAAACATTCAACCCTCTGTGAAGAAGATGAGAAAATTGGGCACTGAGCACAATTCAGTCTGTGTTTATAAATGCGTGATCAATTTGGATAAATACAGGACCGGACGATACAACCACGCTGATGGTTAGTAGGAAAGTGAAGGTGGAACCCCCCCATCCAAGAAGAGAAGAAGACCTCTCCAAGACAGTCTAATTGCTATGCCGAATGCCTCCCAGCCAAAGGTCAAATACAACATGTACTTATTTCTCAAGGATTCCATGCTGTGGAAAACTTAATTATGCCAAAGGAAAAAATGCTCCATAGAGGCCTTTATGGCCACTTCTGTCCAGATGATTTAAGGGGTCAGGCAAATGCTAGGAGTCAAATTAATGGAGTTGATTGTGTTGAACTTCTCATGCCCCATCCAGCCAGTGGACCTGCAATGGGGAGATTGACATTTATGGGGTCCTGTGGCCTTTGCAGTCCTTCCAAAGCAAAGAGGAATCTGCAACAAAAGGAAGGGGAAACTTCCCAGGAGGGAGAGGGGAGATTGATCCGACTTTAAATCATGGCTTGAGTCAGATTACTGTGGCTGGTTCGTTCAGGGCACCCCAAAGCCTCCCTCAATTGTAAGGGGGAAAATGGGACATTCTGAAAACCTTAATGGGTACAGGCAACAATGTTAGGTAAGCTTCAATGGGAGGAAACAGTTATTTATGATTTGCAGAATAAAAATGAGAGAGAGAGAAAGAGAGAGGGGGGGGGTTGAACTCAGGGGGCCAGGGTGGGCATGGGCATCTTGACGTCATTCGTGTCAGGGGATGGCTGTGGTGGCACGAATGCTATGCCAGTGAAAACAGCTCCCGAGCTATGTTTTCGGCTGTGACGGCCTCCTGCGACCCTCTGTCAGTGAAAACGGAGCCTGGGAGGGCCAAATGCGCCCCCCCAAGCTCCGTTTTCGCTGACAGAAGGCTGCAGGAGACCGTCGTGGCCAAAAACGGACCCTGGGAGGGCCGTGCGTGGCCCTCCCGAGCTTCATTTTTGCTGGCAGAGGCACCGTGGGCCAGTCCTTCGCGGTTTCCAGAGCAGCCCCACGGGCCAGATTCGTCCCCCGGGCCTTGAGTTTGACACCCCTGATCTAAGGTTTCTCCTTTTGTATTTCTAAGGATGTAAGGAAATAGGCCTCTTTTAGTTAAGTTCTGTGCTCTTATTTGGAGACTGCATTAGTATTAAGTGAAGTGGGAGGAAAGGGGAGAAACAGGGCTGCTTCTAAGGTTGGAGTTGGTGATAGGTCGACTCAGCCTTCCATCCTTCCGAGGTGGGTAAAATGAGGACCCAGATTGTTGGGGGCAAGAATGCTGACTCTGTAAACCGCTTAGAAAGGGCTGTAAAGCACTATGAAGTGGT
>QLTV01000397.1:398164-409331 GCA_003457575.1 Thermophis baileyi
CTATTGCTATATTTTATGTCTTCAAATATATAAGTGAGTTATTACTGGGTGATATCAATATCTGTGGTAAGACAGGTGAAAATCTCTTTAGATCGGGAAAGTGTCAGGAAGAAAGGAAGGAAGGAAGGAAGGAAGGAAGGAAGGAAGGAAGGAAGGAAGGAAGGAAGGAAGGAAGGAGAAATGGGGAGGGAAAGGAGAAAGGAAAGGAGGGAGGGAGGACGGAGGAGGCTCGAGGTCAGGATGGCTGGAAGGAAGGAAGGAAGGAAGGAAGGAAGGAAGGAAGGAAGGAAGGAAGGAATTTCACCTCACTATTGTCTTTGGCGGAAGCAGCTTCTCCTTCAAGCTTTCCTTAAGACAGTAGGGGAAACCCAATTTCCTTGAGTTTACCAATGCCCAGGTTCCATTGGGTTGTCTGCTGTCCTTTATCTCTTCAGTCATTTGTCTTCTCCAACTGAAACGCATGATCTGAGACCAGCTCCTTTGGGAAAGGCTGCAACTTTGTCATTGTGCAGTTCTAAAGATGACGTTGCACGATTCATTGTCTCCTGAAATCGCTTTTCTATGGCCATTTTCCCCAGAGCACCACCGGGAGAAAAAGGAGGACCCCAAACGTTTGAGGAAAGGCTCTGGTGAACCTTGCTGCTCAGAGTGTTCAGCCCTTGTTCATTTGATAAGCGTCTCAGGGTTTCGATATGTTTCTAGATTAAAAAAGACAGAGAGACACTTCATCCTTGTAGCAATATATGAAAATGGAGACTGGATCAGGAAAAGCATGTTTGTCTCTCTCATCCATTTCTAACTGGTGAGACAAAATGGATAGAAATTCAGAGTTAGAGAGGTTCTCCAAAAACTCTTGGTGGATGGGGTCACCATCTTATCACGGGAGAGAGAAAAGGGGAAAAATGAAGAATGTGTTTTATCTTTAATTCTTCAAGATACATACAAGCTTTAAACAGAATGCTGCAGCTTAACTATTATAACAGAAATATTCTCCAATAAATTTGAGTCCAGCATTGGAAACATTTGTTTTTGTTAAGAAATTCCATTACTGGAATTTCACTACACTAAAGAGCATTGAAAGCAATTTGAATTGTCTTTTTTTGAACCTGCCTAAGCTAATCTTTTCTGTATGCATAAAAATTAAGTCTCTCTACCCCCCCCCCCGCCCCCATTTCTGTTTGAAGGTCTTTGGATTGTGTGATTTTCTTTCTTTCCTTGAGCTTTTTCTTGGAGGCTTAGAAATGCCATTGCTTTCCCATCTCTGTCTCTGAGGACTCCTCGGTGCTTTTCTTGTAGACGTTTCATTACCCAAGTAGGTAACATCAACAGTGCAAGAAAACCACCAAACTCGGAGAGCACCAAGGACCCCACAGTCCTTCTTCTCCCGCCCCCCACCTCTCCTCCTCCTCCTCCCTGCAAACCCCACTCCCTTCTAGCACTGATGGTGTTACCTAGTTTGGGTAATGAAACGTCTGCAAGAAAACCACCAAGCTCAGAGAGCACCAAGGACCCCTCTTCTCCTTGAGCTACAAATATTCTCTTTTATCGGTATCATCTCTGTCGTTCTAATCAGAAGAAGGGGAGTCCTGGTGGAAGATCTGCATTCATTCTGAACCAAGGAGGGAGGGAGGGAGGGAGGGAGTTTGGGAGGAATACACACACCCGCGCATGCACACAACACAGGCTAACCTAGGCCTTCTCTTCAGCCCCCCAAGAGTTGCCTTTATGCCTGAGAATGCCAGCAGCATCGCAGCCAGCGTCATTCCCTGGCTGTTGCCTTGGCTCCCACCTGGATTCCTTGGCTTCTGGCAGCCTGGACCTTGGTGCCATCGCCATCTGTCCCCGCATGACGCTAGAGGGACGATCACAGGGCTGTGTCTGATGGAAGCCAAGTGCTTGGCAGGAGAAGAGAGCCAAGTTCCCGCATGGGGAGGCAGAGAGTTTGAAAGGGGCTGTTAACGGGACTTGCAGTTGACAAAGCTGCCTTGTTTAGCTCAGCAGAAACAGAGAGTTGGAGGGAAGGGAGATTTGCCCAGGTTTTTCTAGGCAGCCGTCTGGTTTCAAGGGCCACCTGAGGGTTCCCGCTGGAATGGATGCAAGTGTTGATTTAGGGAAAGAAATCGGAGAGAAATTCACTTGCATCAGGGCAAACGCTCCCCAAATGGGCATGCGTGCCATGGGAACGGCACTACAACTGCATGGAAGGATAGGGAGCAACCAGGACAAAAGCAACCACCACATTCCTATATGGATCCTTCCTTGGGAAATCAACTAATTGCAACAAAGAACATTCTAGAATGCAGTTTACTGGCCACCAGTCCCAGAAATAAACAAGAAACAGGACCTATTGATGGATGGGCACAATGTTTCTTCTTAAAAAAGATGCATGGTGGCAAATTTGCCAACTGCCTGCAGCCTTATCCATAATCTCTGATTAATTGTTCTCCCTGTCAGAACATTTCTCCTTAGTTCTAGGTTGCTTCTCTTCTTGATTGGTTTCCATCCTTTGCTTCTTGTGCTGCCTTCAGGTGCTTTGGAGAATAGCTTGACCCGCTCCTCTCTGGGGCAGCCCCTCAAATATTGGAAGGCTATCATGTCTCCCTTAGTCCTTCTTTCCACTAGAGTAGACAAACCCAATTCCTGCAACCGTTCTGACCCTGGGTAAACCGGTTGTTAAATTACACACACACACACACACACACACACAATCAAAGTGGATCTTGGGCGCTGTGCTGCAATGGAAAAACAAAACGGGCAACGGAGGGAAGGAGGGAAGGAGGAGGAGCAGGGAGAAGGAAGAGGGAAAGTGGCCTCCTCCTTCTCTCGCGCCCCACCCACCAGCGCCCAGATGCCCTCGCTTCCCCCAAGCATTTCTTTGCTCACCTGATTTCCAGCTCCGTCGCGTTTCTCGCCGTTGTGTGCAGGGAAAGAAAAGTTTGTGGGGCTAAAAAAAGAAAAAGTTCAATCAATCAATTCCAACTTCGCGAGATTTTTTCCCCCCCGTGAGAAGTTGGAATTGATTGAGTGAACGTTATTTTTTTTAGTCCCACAAACTTTCCTTTCCCTGCACACGACGGCGAGAAACGCGACGGGCCTGGAAATCAAGGAGGCAAAGAAGGGCGCGTGGGAAGCGAGGGGATCTGGGCGCCCTGAAACGGGCCCGTCCCTCTCCAGCAGCTGCCCAGGCCCACCGGAGGGAAAGCCGGCACTTAGACGCGGCGGCATTCCAGCTCCGGCCGGGAATTAGCTACTGGTTGTGCCACACCGGTGCGATCTAAGCTAAATTATTAGCTGACATACGCTGCCTTGAGTGGTACTTTTCGTGAAAAGGTGAGATTCAGACAGCACGGCGCAGCCATCCTGCCACTTCCACGCTCAAGTAGAACAACGGCTCCCCCCCTTTATTTTACAGTGGAAACGCTAGAGGCGATTTCCTATTAAAAAAAAAGAACTCTTTCAGGATTTGCTCCCGGTTTCCGCCTCCTGTTCTCCGCCCGCACGGCTCTTTAGTCAGACCCCCCCCCCAAGCGCGGCCCTTTTAAACGGGGAAAGAGGATGGGCGAGAGAACGAACAGCTCCCACGTTCAGCTGGAAGCTTTGGACTTGCCCGGCCATCAGCCGAGCGGATTCCGGCTCTAGAGCCTCCCCAACCCCCCAGCCCGGAAGAAGGGAAAAGCCCCTCTCTTTTCAGTTCCCCGCCGGGCTGGCTCGGGCAAAGGCCGCCTCCCGCTCTCGCAGCCAGTTCCCTCCTGAAGTTGCAAGGGCCGCCACGCAGCGGGCGCAGCCAGTCCCCCCCCCCCACGCGCGTCCCCCGGCGCCTGCTGTGGCTACGCCGCTTTCTCCTTAGGCGCCCTTTGGCCTCCTGACCGGCCGTCCAAGCTCCTCTTCCTCTTCGGCTCTTAAGGCCCTAAAACAACAAAGACCAGAAGGGAAAACCTAAGTGGAGACAAAGCGCCTCCAACCCAACCCAGTGCGCGCATCTGGCCCTCTGGAAATGGACCCCTTTCTTCACCCCCACCCCCACCACACTGATAGACGGAGGAAAAGGCAGCCTAGCGATGTTCCCCGGACAGCCCCTTTTCAGGGGGCTGCTCACTATGGTCCCACAACCGACCGAACTCGAGTTCTGGCTCCTCCCAAGCACATTCGCCCCTCATCGGATCCGGGCGGGCGGGATGCTTGCGACAAGCAGGGTTGCATCCCGGACCCCGAAGCGCCCTCGAAGCAAAAGGGACGCTGAGCCCGGCTTCTTCGCGGGTCGTGCGAACGGAGCCGCCGACTCTTTCCCTGGACGCGTGTTGCCGGAAAGCGGCTGGCAGGGAGGGCCCTTACCTGGAACTGGCGCGCCCGCGGAGCCGGCGGAGGGGGAAGAGGCTTCCGGCCGGGGAAGCCGTTCAGGCGGCTGGGCGCGGGCTGCCTGCGGCGGCGCTGTCCATGGTGCCTCCGGCGGAGCTCCCCTGCCTTCTGCTTCGGCTGCGGGGCTCCCGTTCCCCGCCCTCCCCTTCGCCAGCCCGGTCCGGGCGACGAGGGAGAGCCGGTAAAGGCAGAGGCCGGGCGGAGAAGGGGCTCCTTTGGCTGGGCGAGGCCGGCGGCTGCCCGCCTCTCTCCCACGGACCGGCTCTTCACCGCACCAGAGCGCAACGTCGGCGGCTCCGCAACTCCACAAACTTCTTGGCCAGGCAGGCGGGGAAAGGGGGCTCGGTCGTCCCGGCTAAAGGAGGGGCGCGCCGCCCGGGCGTCGCTCTTTCCACCGGGCGACCCGCTTGGCAAAGGCGGGCAGGAGTCCCCCCCGGCGCTCCGCGCTCTCCAACCGTCTGGCTCTTGGGAGGAAGCCGGGCGAAGCGAGTCGTTGCGCGGGCTCCTCAAAAGCAAGCCCTGCCCCCCTCCCGATCCTGGAATTTACTCCGCGGTAAGGGAGGCTCCGGGCGGCAGCTGGAAGTGCGCCTTGTCTTTGGCGGTGCGGGAGAAGGAGATTGCAGGGCGGCCCTTCTGCAACGCGGCGCCCTCCGAAGGAATGGCCGGACTACAGTTCCCGCCAGCGCCATTTGGAGGTTCTAGGTTAAGGGGAGGAAACCAGCGGGGGAGAGGCTGGAGGGGCCCGTTCAGATGAACACCCAAGGTCTCCTCTCCGTTTCCTTCCACCTTCCTGTGCCATACCTACATTGCAAAGTCCTTGGTGGTCTATGCCAATCAGAGCGTGTGCCTGCTGGTGTTCTGCCAGCCTTTGCTCGGGTCACTCAAGAGGTGGGCACCGTGAATGGAATCTTCTGGATTGGCCCCTCCAGCCAGACTTCATTAGTGCCTGGCTGACCGGAGGCTCATTGTCGCTTGGGTTGGGGCTCAACCTCTCCCAGACCAATGATATAGGGTGGGCTTTTCCCCTCCCCCCTCCAGGAGGGGGTGACCCCATCTTCCCACACCCCAAAGACGCACCTCTAGGCGATGCTCCTTTCTCAAAAGTGGGGGGGGGAAATAAAGACCCCACTTTCATGTTTTGGCCAGGCTAAGACTTTGCTGGATTAATAAGGAGGGATCTGTAGATTAAACTCTCAGGTGAAAAGGAGGTGGGTCAGACCGTTGGAGTTGCCTCCATGCTTTGATGCAAAGGAGAGAGGGCCAGTGTGTGTGCGCGCGCGTGTGTGTTTCATCACAGGAACAGCCTTCATTTGCAAAGGTCATTATTCAGAGTCACTTAGGTGAGATGGATGGGGTAAAATTTGAGAATAAATAAATTCAGTCTTCTAAATAGTCGAGGATTCTCTAATGAACAACTGGGGAAGGGAGGACAGAGAAGGGAAAAGAAACCTTCCCACAACACCATTCACCTGCTTACTGAGTATCAAACTCACTAAGCTTAGCTGATTGTGCGAATGAGGCCCAACCTTTTGGGTTCATAAATGACCCAGTGAAGGGGTTGTGTGAATGCAGCAACTGAATCTTCAAGTCCATCCACGATCCAGTATTTTAAGAAGACAAGAGAAAGTGACCTGTTTGGATAAGAAGGAAGGAAGGAAGGAAGGAAGGAAGGAAGGAAGGAAGGAAGGAAGGAAGGAAGGAAGGAAGGAAGGCCCTTTGGCCCTGTTATTATAGGGCATTCAGAACAATGTCTATTAAAAGGATGTGGGAATCTTTGTTGACTGGGGTGATCCTTCAAGCTGTTTGATTTCTGCTTCAGCAACAGGAATCAAAACGGGTCCCACTTTATGCAGGGAGAAAAATCAGCTCTGCAGCCTGCACCAGGCATGGAGCGCGCGCGCGCGTGTCACGGTGGGAGGAAGTTTGTTAGTCTGCAAAGCTGCCCCCAGACTGCTCTCAATTTTTCTCAAACAGAAATAGTTCTTGGATTTGCAATCCATGGTTTTCAGGACCCGGAAGTTGAACGAATAAGCCTCGCTCGCTCTCTTGACTAATGCCCAAGTCAGTTTCAAGGTGGCAGCAGGTCATTCCTGCCTCTGCCACCCTATTCCTTCAAGCCATCTCTCCATCCTTCCTAAGAGGGGAGCCTATATCAGCCTGCAAGCATTTCTTTGCTGCCCTCTCCTGGATGCCAAGAGTCTTGCATCCCGAAGCTGCTTGCTCTCCCTTCCATAAGGAAGGCGAGGGCTGCCATTTCATTAGGAGATCAGAACCAGGGTAGGAAAGATAGCGAAGGCATTCGCCAAAAACCTCTGGGCTGCTGGATCTCTTGGGCCAGTCTCCTCCAGGCACGATTCTTTGGTTGCAGTCTGGTGGATTTGCACGGGACACACTTCTGACTTAAGGGTGGATGAGCACAGCAGTGTGGATTGAAGTGGACAATTAAAACAATGAAGAATAAACTTAGTTCTCTTCCTTGCTATTTTTTCTTTCCTGTTTCTTTCCCTTCCTTTCGTCCATCTTCCATCTTCCCTTCCCCCGCTCTCTCTCTCTCTCTTTCTCTCCCCAACACTCCTCCCTCCCTCCCTTTCTTTCATTTTTCCTCCCTCCCATTTTCCCTTCTTTCTTTCCTCCCTCCCTCCCTCCCTCCTTTTTGTGGGCAGAATATTCAGAAGAAATCTCTTCTCTGAAATCACACCCCTTCTTTTCCAGTTCTGTTGCAACTGGTCACCCTTCGAATTGAATGGCAAAGTCGATTTTTTTAAAAAAGCGAAGTGCAGCCCCAACACCTGGTTAGACCCGCTCGCCTCACCGGGAGGCAGGTGGGAGAAACCAGGATAGGATGAGATACGATCGGAGACGGAGTTTTCCAATTTCCTGGGCTTGAACCAGCGGGGTCTGTAAACGAAATCCGGGGCTTCTTCGGAGGATTTCGCGGATTTCACCGACTGGCTTTTACCTCCGAGGAGACACAGCCAAGCTGCGGAGGAAAAGGAAACTCGCGAAGCCCTGAGATCAAGGCGGGCGAAAATAGTCTCCAGAAATGCGGGCGGTTAGCCCTGCACCGTCCCGCGGGGAGAAGCCAGGCTGAGGTCCTTCAGACAGGAGAAGGCAGGTGGGCGACCTTGAACCCTCTCGCTGCGCCGGATGGGAGCCTGTTTCCTCTTCTCTGCCCTCCGTGAAACGGAGAAGATTAAAAAGGAGAAGGGAAAAAAACAACAACCAGAAACGGTTTTGGAAACGCTCCGTTAATTCATTCCCCACAGACAACGGTGGGGAAGTTAAGAAATCCTGGATTACGGCCCCCTATAATCCACAGCTTCGGGCTGATAGAAATCGAGGTTCCCCAAACTTGCTTGAGAGGGTGGGGGTGGGGGCCGAATCAGGACGTGGCCACGCATACTCTGTCGTGCGAAAAAGGGGTGAAAGTGTGAAAAAGCAGGCAAGGCGTTTTGAGCAGCCGTTGGGAAGCAGAATGAAATTGACACGCCACGCAGTGAAATTGACCAGGCTGATGGAAGGATGGGGCTTTGGGGAAGAAAAGAGATAGGGGAGGCCTATGGTTAGCCTGGAAATCAGAGGACGGTTTGCAATCATCCTACACAAATAGCATAGGAAACACACAGAGGGATCCTAAAGGGAATATAAAATACTCACCGTATATCAAGGATCCTACAGGAAGTTACTCAGAAATAACTAAAGCTAAGTAACTAAAGCTTCCATCTAATAAGTAGCTGTCTAAACTTTGGGGAAATAAACGAGAGAAATTACAGACCTGCATTCTACACGTAGTTTGTGAACTATATCTGTATCTGTCTAATGGGGTGTGGCAGCCATCTATTAGAAACAATTCTTGAAAAATTCTACTGCCTTCCAATCAGGATTAAAATAAACAAACAAACGAATAAACAGAAAACCCCAAACGGAGCTGATCTTAAGAGAGACTCATTCCAAACCAAAATAAAAACTAAGCCAGGATGAGCCAACTCAGTTAAAATATTTGTAAGAAGAGCAGATTTCATGCTTGGGATTTGTTTATTAATGACAGTGGATTTTTAAAAAATCCTTATCTTTTATTGGTGTGTGTGTGTGTGTGTGTGTGTGTGTGTCCCTTTTGTAGCTTTTTTTTTTCTGGGAAGGATTAAATTATTGTATCTGTTGTTTCAAAAATAATTCATTAATTAGCTGGATATCCCAAAATGCTGTCCCCCCCCCCCCCAGGAATGGACATAAAAGTGCTAAGAATCTACCTGCCTGCTATTTGCAACTGGAAGTTATAGATTTTTTGAAAACTTAAGCATTAAGTTGTTGAGCGATCAAAGTAGATTAAAATTGTTGATCTTATGCAGTTTTCCATGAAAATAATCTCAGCGTATACAGTAGGTAGAGGAATGACTTCTGGGTTGATACTCAGATTTGACTTTAATTTGTATATTTTCTTTGTGTATTTAGGATTCATCTTAACGTGCACACAATAAAACCAAGACAAATATTCCCTGGAACGTTGTTTATTCACACCCATATGAATGTAATAGTTTCAGTCTAAAACATAGTATGGCGTATTTCATTGACCAGAAGAGCAGCACAACAGGAAATAAATAAATGAATAAACAAATAAATAAAAATAAAAAAGAGGTTACCATTTTGTCTTGTTTTTTTCTCCTCCAGGAGGAAAAAATAACATAACATAATTTCCACTGCTGGCATTAAAACGCGAATCCGATGGAAAATTTCCAGGTAGAGATCTGTCTATAAATGTACAGTATTTACGGAGACCTTGGATGTGTATTTTTGAAGCATCTGGTAAAGGTGAAGCTGGTTCACACATGCATAACTGCAATATCTCTAGTGAGAAGACGCCCAAATCTAATGTCACAGACAGAACACTCAGATCATGTCACACATGCACAGCAGACATGGGAGGGGGGGACAGGGCATGTGCAGCTCGTGGCTTCCAACTTCACTATATTTTAATCAAGTATAGATAAAGCATGCCTTTGGAGCTGGGAATAAAAACAAAGAAAAATGAAACCAACCAAACCAATGCATCAAGGGATACATACATGCATGTGTGAACCAGTCTTAAGTCACACACAACACTGCTGCCCCCAAACCTTTGGCAGAACCGCAGAAAGCATGGGAGGTCTACCTCGTTTCTTGTAACAAGAAAGGACCAATACATCTATGCAATTATGCTATTTGGGGATAGACAGTTTTAATCTCAATAGAGTGGTTTAAGTCCTAACTTGAAAAAGAGAGAAGGAGAGAAGGAGAGAAGGAGAGAGAGAGAGAGAGAGAGAGAGAGAAGGAGAGAAGGAGAGGGGGGGAGAGAGAGAGAGAGAGAGAGAGAGAGAGAGAGAGAGAGGGAGAAGACTGTCATATTTTGAGAAAGGTTAATGTGTAGCACATTGGAGATATGGAGACAATAGCTGAGGCACTGTCCCTCTTCCGACAGGACCTTCTAGCCAAGCCCTAAGTATAGTCGTAGTCCGAGGAATCATCCTCAAAAGCCCCTTTAAGGTCTCTTTGATAAGGATCTACACTATTCTCTTCAAAATCCCCCACCGGGTGGAGGTTTCTACCCTTGGCTTTGCGTTCTTCCATCTTGATGGTATCATAGAGTCCTTTGGGCTCCTCGTCAAGAAGGATGTTCCTCTCCGAGTGGGAGGGCTTCATCCGGCAAATGTTTTTGAGGGCCAGCAGGACTGGGGAATAGAGGACATTGGCAAGGCCCATGCCCAAGCTGAGTTGGGTGAAGCCAAAAGAGTGGACGATCTCTCCAGCCACGATGGGCCCCAGGGCATAGGCCACCGAATAGGAGATGTCGGCAATGGCATAGACGCTGCCATAGACGGACACGTAGCGCACATCCACCAAGAAGGCAAGGGTGGGCAGAAGGGCCGTGTCCACCAGGGCGATGCCAAAGCAGATGCCACACAAGGGGACCATCAGTTGGCCAAAGTTCCGGCAAGCGGGCACCACGCAGGAGCTGGCCCCGATGATGACCATGCCCAGCGCCCCATAAAACCACTGCAGGTGGGGATACTTGTCCGCCAGCTTGACGGTGACGTAGACGCCCAGGACGTGGGGGAAGAAGGCCGGCAACCAAGCCAGGCCCATCTGCCACTCGCTGGCGTTCATGGTGCTGCTCATCCAGTTGGCGATGGTGGGCTCCAGGAAGGCCAGGGGGATGTTGCAGGTGGTGAGGGCGCCGGCCACCACCGCGATGTAGGGGTCGATCATCAGCCGGTGGATGGGGGTGCCCACCGGCATGTTCTCCCGGCTCCTGCTGGCGAAAGGCCTGATGGCCACCAGCAGCAGCAGGGCGTCCAGCAGCGAGACGAAGGCCAGCACCAGGAAGGGCGCCTGCTTGCGGGCGAAGCGGTACAGGATGCCGCCAAAGGGGGGCGCCACCAGGCTGCCGAAGGAGATGAAGGCCAGCGCCAGGCCCAGGGCGCGGTTGCGCTCCGACTCCTCGGGGTATTGGTCGGCGATGAGGGCCACCCCCGAGGTGTCGGCGAAGGCCGAGCCCAGGCCCTGCAGGCTGCGCGCCGCGAAGAGCGTGCCGTAGTCCTCGGCGAAGGCGAAGATGAGCGTGGACAGGAACATGACCAGCAGCCCGATCAGCAGCGGCAGGACGTAGCCCACGCGGTCGATGAAGGTGCCGGTCAGCGGGTTGACCAGCAGCTGCAGGAGGGCCTTGGAGGCGAAGAGCACCCCGATCTTGAGGTCCTGGTTGTCGGCCGGCAAGGGCGGCGGGAGCAGCCGGGAGGCCCTGGTGGCGTTGCCGGGCCAGCCCCCGGCCGCCCCG
>QLTV01000397.1:410512-427408 GCA_003457575.1 Thermophis baileyi
CGCAGAATGAGGCCCCCCTCCCGAGCGGTCGCTGGCCCGGCTGCGTCTCACTCGCCTAATTTAACACATGGAGCCCTGGGAGCCAATGGCTGCCTCCAAGCAGCCCCCGGGGCCGGCGGGCGTGCGAGGCCGCACCTGCAGTCTGGACGCGCCTGGCCTTGACAAAGCAGGGCAATCTGGAAAGGTGTCAGGTGGAGACGGAAGTCCCTCGGTCCAGTCCCCCCTTCCCAGGCTAGGAGGGTGGCTGGATGGCAGCCTGGGGGCGCAAGAGGCTGCTGAAGGACCCGGTGAAAGGCAGGAGCTCTTTATATGAAGCCAAGAGTGAGGGGTCCTGGCTGGTCTCGGAGCTGGGTGGTTTCCTCGCAGACCTTTTCATGACCCAAACTACGTAACATCCTCAGCATCAGTCTAGCACGGATGATATTACCTAGTTTGGGTCATGAAAGGTCTGCAAGGAAGCCACCCAGCTCGGAGACCAGCCAGGACCCCTCATTTCAACCCTGAGCTACAAATACTCTCCTTGAAACCTAAAGGTCTTCTTCCACTGCTGGCTGAGTTGAAGTGCTTTGCAGCCACCTGTGAACTGGCATACATAGAATCATAGGGCTGGAAGGGACCTTGGAGGTCTTCCAGTCCAACCCCCTTCTCAAGGCAGGAGCCTTGTACCATCCTGGTCAAATAGTTGTCCAGTCTCTTCTTGAAAACTTCCAGCGATGCAGCCCCCACAACTCTGGGAGAAAAGTTGTTCTGTTGATTGAAGTCTGTAGAGATTCTCAGTCCTGGTTGTCCCAAAGGTGCTTTTTCAGGAGGCAGCTGGACTTTCTGGTAATTTTTTCTTTTGAAGACCTTTCGCTTCTCATCCAAGAAGCTTCTTCAGCTCTGACAGGATAGTTCCATTGATTGATTGTTCTCGCTGTCGGGAAATTCCTCCTTATGTCCGGTTGGATTCTGCTGCTATGCGCAGGCCTCTCCTCTCCTGCTTCTCTTCCCAGTCCCTGCCCATCCCTTGAGGTCTCTCCAAGCCAAGGAGAGACAAGGCCTAACTGAGTTGAGATACCTCCAGGATGCCAGGACAAGAGAGGAGGCTCTACTTTAAACCCGAGGGGGTTTCTGGGTTGGGGAAGAGGGAAGGAAGGGAATTGTCCGGAGGTCATGGCTGAAAAGAGAGGCTGGCTGATCTGGGATAAGTAGCCTCCTGGCTCAAAATTCAGCATGAATTTGCTAACTGAAAGGAGGTGAGGACCCCACTTTGAATAGCTTTCTAAGGGGAAACCTGAGAAATTCACCAGCAGTGGGGAATTCAGAGCAGCCGGCCTTAAATGCCAGCTGCTGCAGGAAGTGGTCGGTTTATGGCTTTCCTTGGAACCTCTAGAGACTCAGCTAATCCAGTGGAGCTCTTCTGGTGCCCTCATTGAACGGATGTTCTATTTGTGTGCATGGAGGCAGGGGTGGACTGTACAAACAACCACACTTTTAAAAAAAATGTGCTTTTACAGCCCACCCTGTGCTACTGGATTGTTAGTTCCTTCCTGCTTTGTGCCTTTTGGATTCCATTGGCAGGGGTGGGGGACACATGGCAAGGGGTGTCATTGGTTAGCTCAGATGAGTTGGCTGAACTTCATGGGTCATTGAGAAGCTTTTCAGATGTTGGACATGCTCCACAGACAATCATAATCTGTCCCATTAAAACCCTGTCGAGGTTTTCTCTTATAATAATACTTGAAGAAGCTAGCACATGAAAAATGTGTGCTCCATCACTGGAGGCTTTTAAGAAGACCCTGGACAACCACTTGTCTGGAATGGCATAGGGTCTCCTGCCTGAGTAGGGGGCAGGACTAGAGGACCTCTCCAAGGTCCCTTCCAACACTGTCATTCTATTATTCTGTCCTTCTAGATGGATCATGAGTAGGCTGGAGAGGCTGAGGATGGGCTCCAGCAGGAGTCCGAAAGCTTTGAAGACAAAACCTCTGCTCTCTGTGAACCGGCCCAGATTGGACCCGGCAACGTTATCGTGGGACCCGTAGATCCGCCTCCATTCGGATCGGGACTGTTCCCTGTTCCCATTATTACAAGTTCCTTGAACAAATGCGAATCTCCTTGACGTTCTGAAAAGCCAGGCACACACACGTACTAGTAGTTGTAAGAGGAGATTTACTACATGGTTCTCTTGCAATGATTCCATTCAGTTTAAGTCTTTCTGTTTATTCACACGGCCTGATCCGATCCTGGAGATTTCGTTTTGCATATTGAATAGTACAGGTGGCAAGTTTGAGACTGAGACTGAGGACATAATGACCTACAGAATTTGCAGCTCAGATGCAGTTGAACCGGAGAATACTCCGGCCTGGATTTGGACGTTACTTCTGAGAATATGAATATTACATATCAATAATGCCTTTGTAGTAAATCTGTTAAACAGAAGTGCAAATAGCAGATATGAATAGTCATCTCCCAATTAAAGTACTGCTTTTTATTTTTTTAAATAGATGTTTAAGAGCGCTAGCAAGAAAAAGAGAGCAGAAAAGAAGAAAAGCAAGCGAACACCACTTAATCTTACTTCTATTGCTTTTTATGATACAACTAAATACTTAGACTAATGGTTCTTTTCAGGGTAGGGTCCCTTTTTATTGCAATTCTGTGTGGGAAAAGTCTACCGAAGACCTTGGAAGTTATTTATGAGGAAGGCTGAGTAACTTATTCTCTTGTTGAATAAATCCAGCAAGAGTTTAATGTTTCAAACTCTGCATAAGCTGTTAGATCATAGAGCTTCTGGCCTTTTCATATTCCTTGAGTATGGGTATTACACACTGTGTAACAGTCATTCGGCTGTCTAATTTATCTTTAATTCCAAATAAAAATAATCTACAATCTACAAAGCAAATCAATTAAAGAAGCCCGAAAATGTTCAACTAAGTTTTAGATTTGAAGGTTCATTTTCCAGCTTTAAAAAAAGGGAAAAAGCTAAGGCTGAACAAATGTTTGAAAATTTTATTTCATGGTTTCGGTATTTTGCTAGTGAATAAATTAGAGTAAGAATATGTGATAGATCTGTTAGAAAAAAACTGTGAATGGGTTATTTCAGGGGAATACTTTGACAAATATTGTTACAATTAGTTGTGCTTGGCTACGTTAGATACAGGGCCATCTTAATTTGCTCGCACAGGCATTCTGAGGAGGCCAAAAGGAAAAAATAATAATTCAACTGGTCAGCAGATATTGTCTGAGGTTTTAAAGCAAAATGTCTTAAGTAATTATGGTCAAATTCTGTTTTCGCAACAGGCCATTTGAGTGGATCAATGGCTGTAAATCAACTTTACCAAATCAAACAACCAACCAAATCATTTTGCATGTAAGTCAGCTCAATTAAGAGAGTCCTCTGGTACAGTCCTTGCTTGCAAATCACTCATCGGATTACAAGTTAAGGGACAGCAGAAATGTTCCAAGATGTTATTGACATTATTTTCATGAATCTATGCATTTCATACATAAAATCTATGCATTTTCCTATTTTTTAAAATAGCATTTAATAGCATTTTCCTATCTTTTAAAAAAATAGAAAATTAGATGGCAGATTTTGAAAAATAAAAAGGTCAGTGAAAGAGAATCTCTCTGAGCTTGGTGGTTTTTATGCAGTTCATTGCCCGAGTAGGTAACACCTTCAGAAGCATTGAAGATCTTATCCAGCTGATGAAACATCTGCATGGAAACTCAGAAAGCACCAAGGACTCTAAAGGGTGAAGTCTGAATGATTAAAATTTAGGTTCTATCTTTGGAAAGTTTGCATTCAGTTACAACAGTGTATTAGTAAATTAAATGAATGAAATAAATAAATATTATGGACATTTAAAATGTAGAGCTCATCTTTCAGATGACTGGTGTGTGTGTGTGTGAAGTCTGAATGATTAAAATTTAGGTTCTATCTTTGGAAAGTTTGCATTCAGTTACAACAGTGTATTAGTAAATTAAATGAATGAAATAAATAAATATTATGGACATTTAAAATGTAGAGCTCATCTTTCAGATGACTGGTGTGTGTGTGTGTGTGTGTGTTTGTGTGTGTGTGTCTCCCTAAACTACACCTTTGTTTAGTATCAGTTTTCTGTCTTTTGGAAATTGCATTCCCCCCCCCGCCCAGTGTTTTATTTAAATTTGGTCTTCTATATCTGTCTATTGGTATGTATGTATGTATGTATGTATGTATGTATGTATGTATGTATGTATGTATGTATGTATGTATGTATGTATGTATCTACTCTATCTATCTATCTATCTATCTATCTATCTATCTATCTATCTATCTATCTATCTATCTATCTATCTATCTATCTATCTATTATCTATCTATCCATCCATCCATCCATCCATCCATATTTATATCTATAATCTACCCAATCTCCTAGTTAAGAGAGAGATGGGGAAAGGTCAACCTTCAAAAGGAACTGCATAAATTCCTTCTCTTTCTGTGGAAACTTCAGTTGTGGATGAGGAAAAAAGAAAGAAAGAGGAAGTTTCCTCTTAATGAAGACCAGACAAGCTATGGACAGTACAGGTAGTGCTTGACTTACGACCACAATTCAGCCCAAAATGTATGTTTCTAAATGAGTTTTGCCCCATTTTATGACATTTCTCGCCACCTTTGTTAAGCGAATTACTGCAGTTCTTCAATTAGTCACATGGTTGTTAAGTGAATCTGGTTTTCCCATTGACTTTTCTTGTCAGAAGGTTGCAAAAGGTGATCACGTGATCCCGGGACACGGCGACCATTGTAAATATGAACCAGTTGTCAAGTATCTAAATGTAAATCACGTGGCCATGGGGATGCTGCAGTGACCGTAAGTGTGAAAAACGGTCGTAAGTCACTTTTTTCAGTGTCGTTGTCACTCCAAACGGTTGCTAAACAAACTATGGTAAGTCAAGGACCACCCGTAGCCAGTTGGTCTTCAGACAGAGGTACCACCTCAGAAACGTTCATGGCTGAGTGGAAGCCACGAGCCCCTTCCAAAGATCGAGAGAGCCGAAGGCCACCTTCCTACTTGAGATGCACATCACGGCAGCGTTGGGCGGGAAGGGCCTCTTCTTGGCTTTGGCAGGGCTGAGCGGGGGAGACGCCGGCTCTGCTTTATCGCCATGCCGCGCTAGCACCGGCATCTTGGCCCTTGGTTGACGAGGCACTCTATTTGATTAAATTCCCTCTTTTAATCAAGACTAAAAGCCATTTCCCGTCACGTAAATGGACTCTGTCTCACTTTGGGGGGTGGGCGGAGGGGGAACAGGTCGTGTCTGGAAAACACAGAGGCTGTTTTCTTCATCTCAGGGGAACATTTGTTATCCCTATTATTAGCAAGGAGAAACAGGGGTTACATTTGCTAAGAGCTTCGTAATAAATCCAACCTTATTCGGCCGAGTCAGCTGCTTTGGGGCAAGAGACTTGCAGAGACTTTTCAATGTGAAGTCCTGGGTTGGCCCCATGGAGCGGGACCTTTGGACGTTGACTTCTGGCTATCCAAAGAGTCCACGGGTCAGGAGCAGATGTAGGGCTGGGACCGTGCTGGGGTCTCTTGCAAAGAATGTACTGAGAAGTGTCTTGTTCTTTCATGCCCCTTTGCTTATCTGCTTGATGACAAAGTTAGCCATTCAGTCATGTCCGACTCTTGGAGATTTTATGGGTCAGATTTCTCCACGGCTTCCAATCTTGCACGGCTTCTTTGAGTTTTTCTGTGCCCTGGTTGGTATCAGCTTTGATGGTGTCCAGCCACTGTGTTCTTTGGTGGCCCGGTTTCCTTTCATTGCTAACACTTGTCTGCTTATTCTTGGTCTATTTCTCCTGGGATTCAGCTTGTCTCATTGTATTCATCCCACCCAGCCAGAGATCTACACAGGCCTTCCTGGCTTGACTCTTAATGCTTACAGCCTGCCTTGTCCACTTCTCTCTCTCTTCCTTCTTTACAGCACTGATTCATCTGGAACGGTCATGTCCAGTAGGCTCATCCTGCAAAAGAACTTGGTATTTCCTACTGTCATGATGTGGGGCTGCCCCCTTATAGCCCGGGTATTGTGGATTGCCTCTGTCTCCATGCAGAAATTAGTTCTGCCCTGTTGTTGACCATTTCCCAGTAGCTGGAGAAGATGGGGTCCTTCTGAAAGCTTTGGGTGATTAGTTGGTCACATGGAATGAGAGAATGGCCTTGGGAGACAGGAGGAAGAGCCGCAGTCCAGCCAACCATCATGCAAAACGCATCTTGCCTGAACTACTTTGAAGGACTAACAGTTGGTGATGGTCTCTGTTTTAGCTGTGGTGTCATGCCTTCAGTAATAGCTTTATGGTTTTTGTTTTATTCCCGAAGATAATTTTTATTTTATCTGCTGGATTTATCATGGGCATTGAACATGCATCTTTTGATGTGTTACTAATCACTGGAAGCTTTTATGAAATATAATAATATATAGGAAGGGTGAATCGAGATAAACAAACCATTTTTCCTCCCGGCAATACCCAGACAGAGATGTGAATTGTCCCCTGTCCCTTTTTTATTTTCTTGATTTGGGGGGTTAGTGTTGGAGGGCAGCCCTCCTGGTCAGGAGGAGGGTTCAAGCAGGGAATTAGCCTGGACTCGTTACACAAGAAAGCAAGGCCTAAGCTCCACTGAATGCCTTTCAGCCTTATGTGGTCTTTCCAGGTGGAATCTGCAAGTCTGGGAAGATTCCTGTGGAATAGGCATAGAGCAATAAAGTAGCTAGTTTGAACTCTCTACTATGGGTCTGGTTGCTTGTACCCGACAGGTACAGTAAGATATAGCTAATGAGGTGCTTGGAGGCTCAACCTAGGGCCAGTTAAAAGAAAACTCTTAGTGGTTTGTGGTTAAGTCTGAATAGGGAAGAAGGATCCTTAATTCCTCTTTACACCGTGACCATAACACAGTTTTCAAGAAGTTCATAACTGTGATCAGACTCTAACAGAGGTGACCTGAGCTTTAAGAAAGCAAGACAGACCTGTGAGATTGCCAACTACAGGCAGTCCTCAACTTACGACCACAATTGAGCCCAAAATTTCTGTTGTTTAAGTGAGACATTTGTTAAGTGAATTTTGCCCCATTTTACGGCCTTTCTTGCCACAGTTGTTAAGTGAATCACTGCAGTTGATAAGTTAGTAACCTGGTTGAATCTGGTTTCCCCATTGACTTTGCTTGTCAGAAGGTCGCAAAAGTTGATCACGTGACCTTGGGACACAGCAGTGGTCATAAATGCGAACCAGTTGCCCAGCCTCTGAATTTTGACGGCGTGGCCATGGGGATGCTGAAGAGGTCATAACTGAAAAGCGATCATGTCACCTTTTTCAGTGCCGTTGTAACTTTGAACGGTCACTAAATGAAGTGTTCTAAGTCAAGGACCACCTGTACTTGTTTGAGCGATGCTCTTGGGGAGGAGCACAACAGGCAAATGATAATGCGCAGCTGAATCCTCAGGTAACTCTTCACCTTTTGCTAAGGCTCCAAGCCTGAGAGCAGGGAAACGAAGGATGCCCATAAGGTGAAGGTCTTAATGCTCGTTGCCTTAATAGCTTCTGGAGTCGATGGTTTTAAGAAAGATTTCATCCTCTTTAAGAGTTTGGCTGTACTCGATGGCTTTCTTGTGAGAGTGTACTTTTCCTTTCTCAAGAAGACCTGGATAAGGTCTTCTCTGCCCCCAAGTGGGAGGTGGAGAAAGAGAATTCTATTCAAAATACTGTAATTGTGCCAGGAGCTCTCAGTTGGAGGGAAATGAGAAAATGGAAACCACGAATGGAATGGGAACTCTGTGGTCAAAAATAAGAAAAAAATTCTATGCCTGTTTTCTCAGAGGTAATGTGTTCTGTGTTCAGTAGGTCTCATTGTTTGGCCAGAATAAGTGCAGTCTTTTGAATTTCCATATTTCTGATTTGGCAAATATAAAATACAAGCCTATAGAAGTTAGCTCGGATGTAAATCTCCAGAGATCAATAGCAGGGAGTCTGGTTAGAGATGCACCCTTAATATTCCTGGGTTCTCTCAGACTCTGGCAGAACAAACTTCAAAGGCAAATATTGGGTTAGATGCTAACTCTCTCCTCCTGAGGAAGGAAAAAAGAGCACACTTTAAAATTATTTTGAAATAGTTGCTTTTAATTAAACCGTGGAAGTAAGATTGCTCTCTGAAACTACATGGATCCCAGCTGGTGATGAGCAGACCTCATGGTATCGTCACAGAGAGAACTTGGTTCCGTTTCCAACAGCCGGGTTTTCAAAAAGTCATTCAGACAACGCCACTGAGGGTCAGTCAGCAGCTGCTGAGACAATTCACCAGTGAAGAAAATTGGGTGAAACTTATGCATGTGTGAATCTGACTGCTGTGACAATCGCACAGCCGACCCACTAAAAATCTGATGGAAATCAATCGTGTTGATCCAGGGACAGCGATTAGTTGATTGGACCACGCTAATGAGATAAATAGGGAAGAATTGCTCTTAGTTTCTTCTCTGAATCCATCCCACTCGAGACACTCAATGCCGGATCTGAGCATCGAAGAAGCAGACACTGACATAGTTCTCTGTTTTGACCTCTCTCAAACAATCAGGCATTAACTGACCTCTAGAACCATGATTAATATCTTGGAGATTGCCATAATTCAAACGGAAGGCACTTAAGGTACATGGCGTGTCCAGTGGGAAATCAGGCTGAGAGACAATTAAAAGAATTAACAGGATAGCCAGGATCAATAAAATTATATTAATATATAGATTGGTGTGCTAAGGGGGAAGTGGCAGGAAAGTATTTTGAATTCTGTTTTTTTTTTTAGTTCCTTTAGATCCCTTGTGGCAATAAATTTGACGTTCAAAGACTAATTGGCAGCAAAAATTGAATCACTTTGGGTGCACAGATTGATGTATGTTGCTCCCTTAACAGTAAGATCTTTCCTCCCTCCCTCCCTCCCTCCCTCCCTCCTCCTCCTTCACATCTCCACTTCCTATCCCCAAGGATAGGCTCAGCTCATCCTTTCTCCCAGTTTACAGCCCAGAAACTGGAAATGAGATGGATCCATCCATCCATCCATCCATCCATCCATCCATCCATCCATCCATCCATCCATCCATCCATCCATCCATCCATCCATCCACCAACTCACAGTGTAAGGGATGCATTATGTTCTTAGATGGATTAATTTAAAGAGTGGGCTACTGCAAGTATTGTCTGAAGTGTTTGTGTGTGTGTGTGTAAATAACCCATCAGTGAACTAGGACTGAGTTTCAGTCTAATAATGTTTCACATGAAATGGCAAATCTACATTTGTTACCAGACATAATGATCAGAAGTAGACGAGAAGCAACTTCAGCACTAGTAACTAGTGGACAGCGCATTAAAACAAATTGCTCCAGAATGATCTGTAGTGAACCATTGCCACCTAGCGGTAGATAAATGTAATTGCAGACAAATCCATGTTGCCTTTTGTAAATTAGGTACTACATATAAACAAGCAAAATACCTGTATGCAGATTCTTTTAAATATAGCTCATTTAAAAGTCCTTGGATATCACAGTGTACATTATTAGGCCATTTATTTCTTTGCCCTGATAATCTTTAATATCAATTGACCTATACCTTATTTTCAAATACGTATTTTGAATTTTATATTCAGTTAAACGCGCACACACAGAACATTTATGCCACTACCTACAAATGAGCCTGGTTTTTATGATTTTTTAAGTGTTTATCCAAAATAAGCATTTAGCCTTACCTATATTTTATAAATACGTTGCATGCATTGTTCAGTAACATATTGATGGGCAGTGAATTACAAAACAATTATTCTCAGATATTATATTTTTCAAAATGTAAAGCATAGTAGTGCTTGATAGTGTTTCAGACACTAAGATGAAACCGTATATCGCTATAAAAAACTCTTAGAATATTTATTATGTGCCAATTAAGAAAATATTCACTTGGATTGATCTGAATGCTTTTACATTCCAGGTTAAAAGTTTCCCACCAATGATTTAAGTGAAAAGAAATTTGCATCGGTTACAAAATCATCACCATCAGATGTACTTATTCCTGTGATTAATAGACTAAATTATCTTTTTCACACTCACAATTTATGCTCCCTCGATACGACAGACACCATTTCATTGCTGCATTCATCAATGCAGAGCAAAGTAAAAATGACTTTCCCCCCCTCAAAGAATAAATGTCACTGAATTGTACTTACAGGAGGTCATATTTTCTGTTATCAATGGAAGACTGAGAACACAAGTATTTCACAGATTGCTTAGATAAGAAGAGACATGCGTATTTTCAGCAACATTTGGACAATGAGCATATCGGTCATCTTGTATGTGAATTCCTTGTATGTGAACACATACCAATCCACGTATGTGTTTTTTGTGCATATCCTTTTCTTGGGTTTATGTTAACCATGATGTGTCGGCATGGTTTTATAAAGGCATAATAGATTTATGAGAGTTCGTCCCTCTTTCTAAATTTAGAGCTCCTTCGCGAGGTGGGTCACCCCAAATCCACAGACTATCCTTCCTAATGTTTGAAGCAGATTGTGGCATTCTCCGTTCTGAGTTTGAAGGTAGCAAAGCCACCCAACTGTTGGCCGAAATCCAGGGCAAGCTAACTAAGAAAAGGGCCACTACCGGTATGAGTTACCCACCCGCTAGACTCATGAAGGTGATCCAATCCCATTTCCAGACAGAACTGGGTCTGAAACAAACAGGATTCTCAAGATGGATTCTCAAGAAGCCTTTTGCCTTTCCCAAACCTGCTCAGTAACCTGGTAATGTGCTCAGGGCCTTTTTCAGGATGATCCTCTATCCAGTTTGCCTCTATGTGTCACAGAAGGAAGAGGATGGTTTACATCCTTTATCGACTACTTGGATAATCTAATCAATGAAGCATCTTAGAAATAGTTTTTCATTCTTTTTCCAGATGTTCCCCTCCCCTCCCCTCCCCTCCCCTCCCCTCTCTCTCTCTCTCTCTCTCTCTCTCTCTCTCTCTCTCTCCTCTCTCTCCTCTCCGTTCAAATTTGATTTTCAAAGACTAATTGGCAGCAAAGATTGAATTGTTTTTGGTGTGCAAATTTAGATATGGTGCTCAAAACAGAAATGTCTCAGATTATGTAGGATGAAAAATAAGATCCTTCCTTCCTTCCTTCCTTCCTTCCTTCCTTCCTTCCTTCCTTCCTTCCTTCCTTCCTTCCTTCCCTCCCTCCCTCCCTCCCTCCCTCCCTCCCTCCCTCTTTCTTTCCTCCCTCTTTCTCTCCCTTTTTCTCTCTCTTCGTCTCCCTTCCTCTCTTCCTCCCTCCTCCTCTCTCTCTCTCCCTTTTTCCCCTTTCCCCTTGGTATAGCCTGAATGTGTCACTCCACAATAAGAAAAACACCCAGTTGTGTTCTGCCAATGGAATGCACATGTTTTGGGCAAGAAACCTATTTGGTGCTAGTAGATGCCATTCTGACGGCTTCCCTGTCTGGTGGCTTCCAGATGCTCGGCTTAATGTCTAAGAGCAGAAGGGACATCCAGCCTGCAATTGTGTATATTGTGTGCAGGATCAGCCTTGAGGGATTATTGAGGTCAGTTGTCGAGTCTGCAGTTCAGTTCTGAACAGAGGCAGACTCAAAGTTTATAAAATTAGCCACCTGTTTCCTCCCTTCCTATTGCATGTATGAATAAAAATGCCCCTCTACTCAAAATGCTCAGAATAGGAAGGACAGAGGCCTTGAATACCCTCACCCCAAAAGTTAGGGCTGGAAAGCATGTGCTTCGTAGTAGCTGAGACTTTGATGGAACGGCCTGATATGGCCGCTACGTCAGTTAAGAGCTGTAAGAGGATCAAAGGAGCCAGAATGGATGCAGGAAACCAGAGAACAGATCATCCCTTAAAAGGCAGCTGTCTCGCAGCCATCCTTTGGGCCGACTGAATGGCTGGCTGGGGGCTTTCCAGTCCTTTTCTCAACAGCTCAAAACAGAGAACGCTGTGTGGGAGAAACTGCTTTTGGTTTGGTTTGTTTCGTTTTACATAACGCTGAATCTGTGCTGTGTTAATTATATTTATATAACTGAAACAAGGGCATCTGGTCAGTAAACGCTCAGCTCCAACCAGTCACTCCGACCCTGAATTAGAACAGAGCTGGAAGGGACCTCGGAGGTCTTCCAGTCCAGCCCCCTGCTCAAGCAGGAGACCCTATAGCATTTCAGGCAAGTGGCTGTCCAACATCGTCTTAAAAGCCTCCAGGGATGGAGCCCCCACAACTTCTGAAGGCAACTTCCGTTCCACCGGTTAATTGTCCTCCCTGTTAGGAAGTTTCTCCTCAATTCCAGGCTGCTTCTCTCCTTGGTTAGTTTCCATCTGTTGTTTCTTCTCTTGCCTTCTGGTGCTTTGGAGAATAATTTGACCCCCTCCTCTTTGTGGCAGCCCCTCAAATATTTGAACACCCCTATCATGTCACCCCTAGTCCTTCTCTTTGTTAGACTAGACATATCTAGTTCCTTCAATAATTCGTCGCATTGTTTAGCTTCCGGCCCCTTGTTGCTCTTCTCTGCACCCTTTCCAGAGTCCCAACATCCTTTTTATACGGTAGTGACCAATTGCCTGGGTTTTGCAGGCATGCATCCATTGGGTAGAAATGGCGAAGGCAGGCCAAGCACATGCGTTAGCCCTTAGCCCATTCTACTTTAATCTCCGAATAACCCAGAAGAAGCACCCGGGGGAAAGCCAGCCTGCTCAGCTGTCTCCCTTCCTGCATTCCGGCGATTCCCCCCCCCGCCCTGTTTCTGAAGGGAGGTTTGTCCTCTGTGGAAAGAAGGCAGCCAGACCGGTGGCCTCTGGCCATTTATTCACAGCGACAGATGGAGGGAAAGGGGGCTGAGGAGGGCGGTGACATTCAGGCGGAGGGACAAACGCTGGGAAGAACATCTGCACACAGCGACTCTTTTAATAAGGGAGCAGGCAACGGGGGAAAACATTGGTGGCATGGATCCTATTTTGGTGTCCAGTTACAGCTATATAACAGTTCACTTAGTGACCGTTCAAAGTTCCAACGGCACTAAAATGTGATTTATGACCATTTCTCACACTTACGACCATTGCACTGGGTCACATAATCCCCTTTCGGGACCTTCTGACAAGCAAAGTCAATGGGGAAGCCAGATTCACTTAATGACAGTGCTGCTAACTTAACAACTGCAGTGATTCACTTGACAACTGTGGTAAGAAAGGTCGTAAAATGGGGCAGAATTCACTTAACAAAGGTCTCATTTAGCAGCAGATATTTTGGGCTCAATTGTGGTCATATGTCAAGGACTACCTGTATTGGGGGGGGTCTAAATGAAGGATCAGGTGACACACTGCGTAGCAAGAAACCCAGCTGTTTGGCACCCAGAAGGGAGTAGTAGCCTATTCTGGCTCTCCTTAGGAAATGTACACACTCCGCTCTCTTCGTCACATGTGGCATTTTTTAAGGTCGGGCCTGACCCCCCACCCCCACCCCAATCCATGTCCAGAACGTGAATTAATTAATTTTGTCATCAATTTTGGGTTTCTCAATTTTTTCTCCTGTGAGAAACTGCCACAATCCTCCTCGGTAGTTCTCATTCCCCATGGCATAAATGAAGGCATTCATGGTTGGTGAAGTCTTGGCGATAAGAGCAGGAATCTGTGAAAAAGCCACATCATCATCATCATCATCATCATCATCATCATCACCACCACCACCACCACCATTACCATTATCATGATCATCTTCTTCATCCTCATTGCATTTTAAAAAGGCAGATCTGGTAGCCCTCCTTCGGCCCCTTTGACTTCTAACCTTTTTCTTCAGAAAAAGACATTTCCAAGGTGGGCTGAAGGGTTCATATAGATTCATACAGATTAACAGAATTGGAAGGGACCTTGTAGGTCATCTAGTCCAACCCGCCGCCCAAGCAAGAGACCCTACACCATCCCTGACAAATGGCAGTCCAATCTCCCCTTGAAAGCCTCCAGTGATGAAGCTCCCACAACTTCTGAAGGCAACTCCTGTTCCATGGGTTGATTGTTCTCACTGTCAGGGTTGCTATAAAGTGATGGAGAAGCAGATAATGATAGAAATAATAAAAAAACCACCTGGATCACCCTGGGCTATCTCAGACTAAACATGGAAAATCCAAATCACATCAACAAAGTGAATTTGAAGGCAACTGTAAAAGGGCAACATTTAGAGGGGACAGACTTTTTTTTTCACCTTCAGGAGACATTTCAGTGTGGTAGGACCTCATATCACTTCTTACTTACCATTAAGATTTTGGGTGAGACGAGTGCCACGTTTTCAACTGCAGCATAAATACTTAAAAGTGAGTATGGACCCCAACAAAGAACCAAAGATTTAACTGGCAAACCAGTATTAAACTGGGAAAAGAAGAACAAAGATTAGAGCAGTCTATGAACTGTCTATCGACATCAAAAAATGAAGTCATATATAAAAAAAGCAAATTAGGGTTCTGGATGGATTGTCCCTCCAAGTGTTTCTGGTTGCCCTTCCAGCTCTGAAGAGTTCAGAAAAGTCCTAATTCTTCCTTATGGGTGCCATTTTTTGAAATTTCTTATACCGAGGGGTTGGACACTCTTCACTTTGGGCTTCTCAGAGCTTTTCCCCTGGAGAAAGTCAATAATATGTGTATGGTGAGGGACATTGCAGTGGGTGGGCAATGATCTCTGACCACCTACCCTGGGGATTGGTAAACTGAAGATCTCCAGACCTTCAGACTGACTTATGGCTTCCTCTACCACGTGGTCCATAAATGGTTCATAATGTAAGTCATAAAACACTTTCCCAAAACCAAAAGTCTCTGTCTACACATCCTGGCTTCCTCCATTAACTTGTGCCATGGTCTCACCCTTTTCCACCAATATATTTGAAAGACCTCCATTGCTAAGACTCTAAGATAGGACGCATGAGTCTCCCTTCCCAGGGCTTTCCAAGAGACGGGTGTCTCTTCAATTCTCATATCCTGTCCAACCTGCTGATAGATGCCCTACTACTGGGTTATAGAAATCCATATCATCATATCTGGAGAGCAAAGTTCCTGATGATCAAAAACCCACTTTTGTGCTCATTTCAGCACTGCTGAGTAGCAGGCCCTCAATAGCTCCTAAAGTTAATTTAACATAAATGCTCATTTAAAGTTCAGTGTCCGGTTCAATGATCTGCCAGCTCAATTCCTCTTAGAATGTTGGGATCCTACAGAATATCCCAAAGGCGACTTTTCCAAAAGACAACTGGATTTTCTTGGGTTTTTTCCCTTGAAAATGTTTTGCTTTTCATTCAAGGAGCTTCTTCAGTCCTCTGGATGAGAAGCAAAATGTTTTCAAGGAAAAAAACCCCAAGAAAGTCCAGTTGTCTTTTGGAAAAGCGCCTTTGGCACAACCATGACCTGGATGATGGAGAATCTCCATAGACATCCTATAGAAGAGGACCCGGCTACCTACATCTGACGCTTCTCAATATGGATGAAACGGGTCGCATCCCATCTCCTGAAGCTCGGTGTAACTGAAAACACCACACTGTACAGGATAGACACCGTATCAATACCATGAAAATCAGAAAACTCAAGTCAAACAAGATCTAGCTTTGCTTTGCTGGAAACCATTCTATGTTGTGATGTTTTCTTACCTTCAGCTGTCCTGTTTTCCTGAATTTGTTATCAATGGATTGGTAGGACATTAATATGATGAAAATCGGGATCACAAAATTGAACAGCACCAGAGGAATAAGAAACGTGATGTAATTTCTGGGGGGTGAAAAACAATGAATGGCAAATGATTTTTTGGAATGAATCCTGGTGTAGTCAACAATCAGAACATCTCTGTAAAACCGATACCGAAAGAATAAAACCTCCACCTGATGCTGAGGGCTGAAAGCTGCATCAAATGACTTGGTGCAAAGCTTCCTTGTATGGTGCCAAACCCTGATTGATGATGATTCAGTGGTTCTCAACCTGTGGTCTGAGATTGGGGAGTGGGGTACGATGTCATTACAGGCTTGAAGAAATGTTATGATTTAAATCTTAAGTCTTGGGGGTCCATGGCCACAAAAGGTATTTAAATGGGGGTCCATGGTGAAAAAAGGTTGAGAACCACTGATCTACTTCATTGTGTTTGTCTTTTATGTGTAGGAAAAGCTCCCTAAATTATTGAGTTCTTATCATCTAGACACATAGGATGTCAAACTGATGCTTAGTCCTTATTTATTTTATTTTTTTATTTATTTGTTTGTCAAACATGTACAAGATAGCAGGTATAGGTATAAACATAAACATAATCAAAGTGAATACAGATAGATGAGGACAATAGGACAGTAGGACAGGGACGGTAGGCACGCTGGTGCGCTTATGCACGCCCCTTACAGACCTCTTAGGAATGGGGTGAGGTCGACAGTAGACAGTCTAAGGTTAAAGTTTTTTGGGTTTGGGGAAGAAACCACAGAGTCAGGTAGTGAATTCCAGGCATTGATGAATGCCTGTTGCTGAAGTCGTATTTTCTGCAGTCGAGTTTGAAGCAGTTTACATTAAGTTTGTATCTATTGTGTGCTCATGTATTGTTGTGGTTGAAGCTGAAGTAGTCATTGACAGGTAGGACATTGTGGCAGATAATTTTATGAACTAAATTTAGATCGGTTCTAAGGCGACGTAGTTCTAAGTTGTCTAAGCCCAAAATTTCAAGTCTTGCGGAATAAGGTATTCTGTTGCGAGTGGAGGAGTGGAGGACTCTTCTCGTGAAATATTTTTGGACTCTCTCAATTGTATTAATATACGATATGCAGTGCGGGTTCCAGAGAGGGGAGCTGTATTCGAGAATTGGGCTAGCAGACGTTTTGTATGCTCTAGTTAGCAGTGTAATATTGCGA
>QLTV01000397.1:434100-445934 GCA_003457575.1 Thermophis baileyi
TCTCCCCCTTCTCTTCCCCCCTTCCCCGCCTCTTTCTGCCTTTCTGCATGTCTGCTCTTCAAAACCCTCAAGACAATTTCCTTCTGAAAGTGTTTGGCTACTGCCAAATTTAGCTCTTTTGAAAAGAAGGAACAGCAACTCTCTGCCTTCCCTTCTCCAGTGTCTCTCGTTCACGAAAGAGAGAATGTCAGAGAGAGAAAAACAGCCACGGCTTGCATGATCTGGGACTGGCTCGGTGGTGACTGCCGGTTGAGTTATACAATCCCTTCATTTCAGAAAGGTATTTTTGATGTGGACACAAAAGCATGTCTCTTTGATCACAGCTGTGGGCACTTTGTTTGAAAAGAAAGGTCAGCTAGGACCTATGTTTTACTATGTTTATTAAATAGCGTTTTTGCCCTCGTTAGGGGTAAACTGTTTTTGAACATGAGTTGGACTGAATGAAACACAACTTTGGGTGATTCCAGGCAGGTTTTTTGGCAGTCTTATGAAACTAGTTTGCCAGTCTATTCTTGGGAATTATTTTTTCTGACTTCCAAACCTGGTCAAGACCCTGGAATTTCAGTGGCTCCCCATTCAGGGCCAACCTTCCTTAACCTCTGAGATCAACAAGGTCAGCCCAAGGGTTGCCATCTGAATTTCAAAGCTTGCGTCTAATATATTATACAAAGCTGCTGTTAAAAGAAAAAAAAAACCTTCTAAAAGGCATTAGAATAGCCCAAAGAGATGAAATCTGTTTCCAAAATGAGAACCACATAGGTCATATCTATGTAAAAAAGAACAGATGTTAATTTACATATTTCAATTAAAAATCTTTACAGCTTAACATTAACAACAATGCATTTCACTATAGCAAGAGTGAATTGCTCAGTTTGCTATCCAGGTGTCTATTTCTCTGACAGCCCTCCCCCTTTTAAAGGATTGTGGCTTTAAAGCTCCCTTCAGGGAGGGGGTTGGACTAGAAGACCTCTAAGGTCCCTTTCAACCCTGTGATTCTAAGATTTAAATGCCAGGCAAAGGGAAGAGTGTCGTTAAGCAAGCTTCCAAAACAAAGGACTCTTTTGCATAGTATAATGCAAAGTTCTATGGTTTAGCATGTTTTCTAGGATTTCGTGTAGCTCGCTACAGGTTTCAAATCTAATTCTGAATATTTCACCAAAGTAGTTTAGGCTGCTCCTTTGAATGCAGATGCAGAAAGAGCAAAGAAGATTCTCATTACAGACCACCAAGAATCTTCAGATAATACAGTAGAATAAAGCTTTGGTAAATAAATGTATAAACAAATGCATTTTATATGCACACATATACACAAACAAATCAGGGTAGATCAAACATAACCTTCATGACTTATATGTCTAAACAGAAATATCTCTTTATTTCATTTTTAGAACCCCCCCCAACCTAAATGCTTTTACAACAGTCAACGAGGTTGTAATATTCCTTTGCCGTCAAGTGAACTATTTCTGTTTCATGTACCTTTTTCTCTGCCTTCAGGGAAAATCTATCCAGAAATTGGATTTTTTTGTTGCTGCACCACTTAATATCTCCTCTATGAATTCACAGAGAGAACATCTTTATTGGCTTGGACAGAAGTAGAAAGGTCAAGTCGCTTGTTAGCAAAGGGAAAGGAAAATTATTGTTAAGAAGGTGGAAATAACATGGTTGGGATTATTATTATTTGCCCTACCTCTTATATAAGTAAATAACTCAATGGGGTGAACATGCCTGACTCTTTAAGGACTTCTGGCACCTGGAGAAAGAGAAGACCCAATCATGCTTAATTCTTTCTTGGACTATATAATTGGCAATAGTATTGCTTTGGTTTCAGATATGGGCCACACTTCTTCGGAAAAAATAGGTGTTAGAGTCATTTGTCTGGAATGGTACTATAGGATCTCCTGCCATGGGCAACGGGTTGGGTCATAAGACCTCCAAGGTCCCTTCCAACCCCATTATTCTATGTTCTATTTTATTCTGCCTTTTCTCTATTATCAATAGCAATAGCAAGAGCACTTAGACTTATATACCGCTTCATAGTGCTTTACAGCCCTCTCTAAGCGGTTCACAGAGTCAGCATCTTGCCCCCAACAATCTGGGTCCTCATCAAGATGGTTTGCACTATCCAACCAAGACAAACCATGATAAAGTAAGATACAAAAATAGGCAGATGCATATACATCATTGCATGGGGTAATCTTGTGGTCTCTGGACCAGCATTCCAGAGATTATAAGACTCTCAAACTCCCTTCCAACTTCAGTGATAAGATTCTTAGTTTCTTGTTCTTTTTCCATGCTTGTGAACTAGGAAGAACATAGAAGAACAAGGGTTGGAAGGGACCTTGGGGGTCTTCTAGTCCAACCCCCCTGCTCAAGCAGGAAACCATTTCAGACAAATGACTGTCCAATCTCTTCTTGAAAGCCTCCAGTGATGGAGTATCTACAACTTCCAGAGGGAAGTCATTCCACTGATTAATTGTTTTCACTGTCAGGAAATTTCCCCTTAGTTCTAGATTGAATCTCTCATTGATGAGTTTCCATCCGTTGCTTCTTGTCCTGCCCTGAGGTGCTTTGCAGAACAGGCTGACCCCCTCTTCTCTGTGACAGCCCCTCAAGTACCGGAAGACCCCTATCATATCACCCGTAGTCCTTCTCTTCATTAGGCTACACATACCCAGTTCCCTCAATCGTTCATTGTACAGTTTAGTCTCTAGACTTTAGTATTCAGTACTATGTAATGTATTTGCACACCCAAGAGGGAGAGGGGGTGAAGGTTCCACAATCAAGAGTTACAACAACAACAACAACACACCTCTCTTCACTGATATCGCATAGTGTAGTATCACAAACACTTTGAGCAGCATTGAGTAGGAAGAGATGCTTCTTTAGATACTTCCCTCAAATGTTTTGGAGCACATGTACTAAAATTAAGCGCAGAACTGACCAAGGTTGTCCAAACTGAAGGCTTTGGAGGATCCATAGGAAAGAGAGAGAGTCAAAGCAGAAATGTAATTTCTGTCTTAAATTCTTCCTTGTTCCATTCGTAAAGTCTGAAATGGCAGGGAATGGCAGAAACAGCCTTCTGACTCTTTAAAGCAGCCCATCTTACCTTCAACCAGCAGGATTGTGCCAATGGTGAAGACTTCACTTTCAGTGAAACCATCAGGAATAGGATATGCCGAATTAACCATGTTTGCAATAAAAAAGGAAAAGACCCCAGCCCCCCTCCAAGGTCTGGATTTTTCCCAGCTAACTGCCCTGGTCAATTCTTTGTCCTGAATTTTCTTTCTTCCATCCAATCACCTACAAATCATACCTTCTTAAAGGGCCCGACCACGTGGACATCCTTACAGAAAAGCTTTGTGTGTTAATCCTAACCCAACAATCCCTGAAAAATTCTTCCTCATATCCCTCCCATGCCTGGAACTGCATAATGCAAAAGGAAACATTCTGTGCAATCACAAGAAGCCTTTTGTAGAGACAAGTTTTAAGAACGGACCTGGCTAATTCTGGGGAAAAAAAGAACTAAAGAATACAAGAATGGTGGCCAAAGCAAATACTATGTAATTAGGGAGTCACTAGAAATAAACAAACATGATTAAATCACTAATCAGGGAAACGAAGGAGAAAAGGAGAAAAGAAAAGAACGAAGGAGAAAAGGTTTCTTATTGTGAAACAAAGCAAAAATATGCGTTGGAGTCTTTGGTGCTATCTGAGCTTGGTTGTTTGCTTGGAGACCTTTCATTAGCCAACTAGGTAACATCAGCAGTACTTGTGTGTGGAGTTTGATCCTTGTTTATATATAGTAGCTTGCCCTACTTTTGGTAGGGATGATCCTTAACAGAATAACAGAGTTGGAAGGAACCTTGGAGGCCTTCTAATCCAACCATCTACTCAAGCAGAAGACTTTATTACATTCCGGACAAATGATTGTCCAATCTATTCTTGAAAACCTCCAGTGTTGGAGCATTTACAACTTCTGAAGACAAGCCATTCCACTGATTAATTTTTCTAACTGTCAGGAAATTTCTCCTTACTTCTAGATTGCTTCTTATCTTAGTTAGTTTCCATCCGTTGCTTCTTGTCCTGCCTTCAGGTGCTTTGGAGAATAGGTTGACTCCCTCCTATTTGTGGCAGCCCCTCAAATATTGGAAGACTGCTATCATGTCCTTCTTTTCATTAAACTAGACATATCCAGTTCCAGCAACCATTCATCATATGTTTTAGCCTCCAGTCCCTTAATCATCTTGGTTGCTCTTCTCTGCACTCTTTCTGGAGTCTCAACATCTTTTTTTTTTTAATATTGTGGCAACCAAAACCGGATGCAGTGTTTCAAATGTGGTCTTACCAAGGCCTTATAAAGTGGTTTTAACACTTAAGGTGACCTTGATTCTATCCCTCTGTTAATGCAGCCTTTACTATAACTTTGTCTATTTTGTGGTCCCACCAGTTCTATTATTATAAGGTTTAGTTGCATGATCAGCCAGATGTTTAGCTTGGAGTTGGCATTTTTGTCCACCTATCGAGTCCTCCCCAAAGACCTGGGATAGGCAGATGTGGTTGTCTGATGGAGCTAGAGGTATTGTCACAGGATCTAAGTTGCTCCAAGTTATTATCTTCATTCTTCTTTCTCTTCAAGGAAGTCTACCTGGCAGAGATGAGAAGAATAAAGTGCAGTAGCAAGGGAGCAATAAAACCATCATAAAGTCCACAGTTGTTTTATTTTTTCACAAAATTCTTACGCTAGCAAAAGTCAGAGCATGTGATGTGAGCTGTTCTATCAATCCACTTAAGCTTCTTAGCGCTCAAAGCTGGTGAAAGAGAATGGAATGTGAAGTGAAAATGCCACATTGGCTGCAAAGGAAGACAACTCTGAATTTTTGAGACCTTCCTACCAGGGAGATCTAGAAAGAAAAATAAAATGTAATTGCAGATAAAAGTCCTGCGCTAGGCTCATTTCCAGAATTGCCAGTTGTGGCTGAAACCAATTTTCTGAAAAGGTCTATGGGAACTGTCTGAGATAGGGAGGTTGGTGAGCATCTTGGTGCCTTGGAAAATGTTTTCCAGTCCCTATGATGTTTGCAAAAATCTTCTTTACGGAAGTAAAACTTCATGACTAATAATAACATGTGTTAGTCTGAAAAGATGCTTCCAGACTCCCCCTAGTTTTGAGCTACCAACATGAGTCTCCTCCTCCTCCTCCTCCTCCTCCCCCTCCTCCTCCTCCTCCTCCTCCTCCTCCTCCTCCTATATCTCCAATGTCTTCTCTTATAATGTAATCCACAAACCCCACAAGTTATAGCAAAATAATGGAGTTGGGAGGGACCTTGGAGGTCTTCTAGTCCAACCCCTGCACAAGCAGGAGACCCTATACCATTGCAGACAAATGCTTGTCCAGTCTCTTCTTAAAAATCTCCAATGATGGAACACCCACAACTTCTGGAAGCAAGCGGTTCCACTGGTTTTATACATATTTTCACCACTTAATAATGTATGAACCTACTCAGACTCTCATTATTTTCTATTGAATATTCTATTGAATATATTTCTATTGAAAAGAAGATATTTTCTTTTCTGTGATCCACTGGACTTGATGACTGAATCGTCTCCTTCTCTGGTTTTGCACAAAACCCAGAATCATCAACTAGACAACAAAGCTAGGAACTGCTATCATCAGCAGATGAGAACTGAATTAAGGTGTTGGGCTTGTTTAGTTTATCAGTACGATGTGTTTTTAATGTTGACTCACAAATAATATCAAATCAGCACATTGCTGTCCATTTAATCAGATTCATCCTTGTGTTTTTGGCAAGGAACGTCATCAATAATCCTTTTTCATTCATTGTATTCCTTGCCAGAAAAGTTAATCCCTGATGTGCTAATATCCTTCTGTTTCTCTTGTGTAACAAACTCTTTCATTAACAAATGCAAAAGAGAATAAGAAGGTACAAACCAGTAAATAAGGTGAAGGGAGCTGTAGATCACTTCATCAGAAAGCTTTTGCCTCTTAATACGATGTGTTCATCGGAAAAGGTGTTACCAAACTCCTTCTATTTTTCTGCCACCCCTGACTAAGATGGTCGTGCTTCTATGCAGAGGATGGCAAGCATACTTGTTCAATGCAGCCTAAACTGAAGGGTCTTCCTTTGACAATGGAAACGATGCCCACTGATGGCGATCCCTACATGCCTATAAGGTGCAATGAGTCTCTGCCAGGCTACAAAACCAAGATAGATAGGTTGAGTTGCTCCAAAGCGGTTTCCTTTACAAGTAGTTGCTTTAGTTTGGTAAGATTCTGTCATTGGTAAGGAGCAGTTTCCTTTACTGTTCCTTACCTATAGACAGAATCTTGCCATACTAAAGCAACTACTTGCATCAATAAGGATATGCTCTGAGAACTTCTAGGGAGGAGCCATCTTAAGTCTCTTCCTCCCAACCAAACTATCTAAACTTCTCTGTCTCTTGCTCTTCTGGAATGCAGCCCCTCCCTCCTGGGAATCCAGACTACATTCCACCACAGTCAGGGGTACCTTAGTGTTTACTGAACTGTTTACTCCATCTGATTGGCCTGACCAATGGGAACTATTGTCTCAGCAATATTTGGAGGGATGCAGGTCTTCCAAGCATCGGGGAATTTTGGTGATGATTCTGCAGATGATAGATCACAAAATGTAGTTTAGCGGGCTCATCTTGAAAATCTAACCAGAAATGGTCCTGGTAGGGTCTTGCCTAGGAGACCCATGGAAAATCTTGGAAAAGGGGCCTGGCAAATAAGCAGAATTCTTATGCTTTATGTGAGCATCAGAATTAAGAACAAAAACACTAGAAAACCAGATATATTTTAAACTTGCAAATTACATCTGAGATTTCACTTATCCATTTTTATGAACATCTTTTTGCATTAGCCTGTAATACAGATTCTTTATAGCCACGTGCTTTTTTTTTGAGAATATTGGAAAGAACATAGAGCATAGAATAAGAGGGCTGGGAAAGACCTTGGAGGTCTCTCTCAAGGCATCCCTATACCATCCCTGACAAATGCTGTCCAATCTTTTCTTGAAAGCCTCCAGTGATGGAGTACCTGCAATTCCGGAAGGACAGTTCTGACTGTCAGGAAATCCCTCCTTATTTCCAGTTTAGATCTCCCTCTGATCAGCTTCCACCCATTGTGTCTTATCTATGGAGACTCACAGTCATGGTTGTCCCAAAAGTGCTTTTTCAAAAGGAAACTGTCCAGTTGCCTTTTGAAAAAGTACCTTTGGGGTTGGTTCTTGTCCTGTCCCCAAGTGCTTTGCAAAATAAATCGACCCCCTCTTTCCTGTGACAGCCCTTCAAGTACTGGAAGAAAGCTATCATGTCGCCCCTAAGCCTCCTCTTCACTAGGCTAAGCATACCTAGTTGCTCTAGTTCCCTTAAATCATTCATTAGATGATTTAGCTACCAGAGCCTTTATCATTTTTGTTGCTCTTCTCTGCACTCTTTCTAGGGTCTCAGCATCCTGTTTGTATCTATGGTATTATAACAATCTTTTCCAATTCATGCGTCCCGGCATACATCATTTGACATTGAGGAAGGTCACTTCAAGAAAAGCGCTGAAGGAAAAGCTAAAACCTCACTCAAACTATGTGCAGTTTAAAAAGAAGAAGAAAAAATCTCTGTGTGCAAAAGCTGAGCTCCTAAACGTTGTTTTGAACCGATCCAGAGAGAGGGGAGGGAAGAAATCTTTCTGCTGATCGTTCTAGGAAGCCATAAGCATCTCTGTGCAAATAGCCTCATTCTTAATCCCCTGCCTATCCAATTTTATCTGGTGACTTCAGCAGGACGCTGGGAGATCAGCGCAGAAGAGGAAAGGAAGACAATGTGAAGGATTCCATGGATGCGATCAGAGAAGAACTTCAGCCCTTCTGACCAGGAGTTGGATGCCTTACTCACGGACGGATCATGATGTGGGTCACGGTGGGTTTCCTTTGCTGCCTGACCTTTGGAAGTCTGCCTTGGATGCTCTGTTTTTGCCCTTCTCAATGCAGCTGCTCGTTCTACAGCATCAACGAAAGGATGAGAGCCAGGTAAAGTTGCTCTAATTTTTCTTGATGACTCAGTGGGTGCCAAGAAGGTTTTCTGGGCAGGATGGTCCACCATTCTTCTTGGTGGAAGAGGACAGCTACTTCAGCATTTGAGTTATTTTCCCAATGGCTTCCTACAGCCACAAGGACTTCGTGTGCTGTGGGATTAACAAGAGAGTACAGCATAATCTGATTTCTGAAATGTCATTTGATGGACTTTTACGCTAAGACAGAAACAATATAATCAACATTACACAATATTATGGGGAAAGTGATCAACACTGAACTGTGTAACAATGAATATAACAAAAAATATTAAAAGAATAATCATCAGAATTTTATAAATTTAAAACAGTGTACATGGAGAGTATATTCTACTAGTTCTTCAGCTGGTTGTGGTTTTTTTTTTTTGGGAGGGGGGGAGGGAAACTAACGATGACATAAAATTTCACACCAAGCCCTGAAAAATTGTCTGGGGGGGGGACACATCAAAAGCACAGGATGAATTTATGTTTATTTGAAAAAAATACATGCAGATTTTGACTAAAGGTTCACTTCAAAATAAAACCTGTTGTCTCTGAAAGCATCAATAACACCTACATATCAGCATGACTTTATAGGCAGAAAGATTGCTTAAACCGAACAATATTTGTGTATTTTATGTAATGTTTGGGTACCGTGTATGTCAAATTATTTTTTGAAAGAGGCACGGTCAACACAAATGAGATGGTTTGGGAAGGATCAACTAAAAACAGCTCATTTAAACAATTTTCACAAGTCTTGTCACCCCTGTGCACCTTCTGATTTTATCAACATCTGCAGCATGTCTGCAAAGACAAACAAACACACACACACACACTCCCATTCCCAGTAAAATAAAAAAGATGAGAGAAAGGACAGATCTCCAATGCTTAACATGCAGGAAGAATCTTTGACCCCTCAAAAGCATCTACTGCTGTAAAATGTTTTGGACATATTTTACCTTTGCGGATAAATCAGAGGGTTATGTAAATGTGCTTTAGTTATGTACTACTGTAGAAATTGGTTAGCCTAGGACAGTTGTTTCTCAACCTTGGCCACTTTGAGATGGGTTGACTTCAACTTCCAGAATTCCCCAGCCAGCCAAGTTCTCCAACCAATTAGATAAGTTTTGAGCTCAACTCATGTCCTGGTTCAGCACCTGAGTAAGGGTCAGCTCTTCAGGGTCTTCCAGCGAGCCAAGAGCGTAAGGTTTTTCAACCTTTTTGACACCCCATGAACCTCTGAAAGCCATGGCTGGAAAGGAAGACATTTCAAGACTGACAAAGCAGAAGTTCAGCCAAAGATTGATCAGAAGTATACTAAACGGCTGTGAACTCATTTATGGAAAATTATAGGATAGATAGCAATAGCAATGGACTTATATACCACTTCACAGTGCTTTTACAGCCATCTCTAAGCGGTTTACAGAGTCAACAATCTGGGTCCTCATTTTACTGACCTCGGAAGGAGGGAAGGCTGAGTCAACCTTGAGCTGGTCAGGATCGAACTGCTGGCAGTGGGCAGTGAGTTAGCTTGCAGTACTGCATTCTAACCACTGCGCCACCATAGCTCCAGCTTTTATAGTGAAGGGAGCCCGGGAAAAAACAACAAAGTACACCCACATGTAAAACTGGTGATTAAAAGTGTTCTGTCACGTGCAGGAAAGTCCAGGCAGTTCAAATGAATATAAAGGTTTATTGCAAGCTTAAGCTCTTTACAAGAATCTGAACTACTAACAATCAAAGCAAATAGGCGGTAGATAAGAGTCAGTGAAATTCTAGGTGGGATGGACTTAGATCTCTTGTGGGTGCGAAGGGACTCGATACTGATGACACATTTGACCCCTCCCTTTTTTCCCCCAGCAGGGCTATTCTGTGCAATGACCCGGAGATGACCCTTACGCCTGTCAATTTCCCAGGAGACACTTTCAAACTTAGGATAGAAAAAACAGCAATCCGAAGAGTTTCTGGGGAGTCTTTCCATTCTCTTCACAACCTGGAGTTCCTCTGGATGCCCTACAACGCCTTGGCAAGCCTCCGAGTGAGTAACTTTAGGGGCCTGTACCAGCTTCAGGAGCTCAGACTGGCGGGCAATGTTCTTACTTCCTTTCCATGGGAAACTCTTTCCAACATGCCTCAGCTGAGGTTGCTGGATTTGCATAATAATCAGATTGCCTCCATACCCTCTCATGCTGCTCAGTATATCCGGAACATCACTTATCTAGACGTCTCAAGCAATAAACTGATGATGCTCCCTCAAGAACTCATCGTGGTCTGGTCAAATCTCCAAGCTGTTCCATACTTCCTTAATGACCATTCCAAGATCATCCTAGGTAAGACTTTTGGGGGTGAGTAAAAGAAAAAGAAATCTCTGCCTACATGACCCATGGTCATGGATCCTTGGGTTTGATCCGGAGGAAGCTAGCTGAATTTGTTGTCCTTGGAATCCATGGAAGACCTATAAAGCCATCGCTGTTCCATAGGACCTGTGGGATTTCATCCATCATATCCAGTTCAACCCCAATATTAACACTGAAGCAACTGCCTTCAGAGCAGATGTTGATGATGGGTAGCAAAGGATGGGAATTTGTTAGCTGTTGAACTCTGTAACTCTAACATGCTAGTTTTGGACACTGTCAAAAATGCTACCTTATTAAGAGTATTTAAGTAAGATTTGGTTGTTAAGCCAGCTGGCTTCTGAGTGGTAAAAAAAAGTCCAGAGACCCTCCTGTTTTTCATTTCAGGAGAAACAAATTATATGGGCCACCTCAATCCATTAGACTGGATCCAGTTTCCATCCAGTTTATAGGCTGGGCTCAGAATCAACCATACTTAGGGGAGATTCAATGGAGGCCTGGATTGAGAGCCGAGGTGGCGCAGTGGTTAGAGTGCAGTACTGCAGGCTACTTCAGCTGACTGTTCAGCAGTTCAGCGGTTCAAATCTCACCGGCTCAAGGTTGACTCAGCCTTCCATCCTTCCGAGGTGGGTAAAATGAGGACCCAGATTGTTGGGGGCAATATGCTGACTCTGTGAACCGCTTAGAGAGTGCTGTAAAGCACTGTAAAGCGGTATATAAGTCTAAGTGCTATTGCTATTGCTATTGGTTGGGCTGACCTTCACTGCTTTCCATGAACTTCTTCTAAGTGTGACTGAATGTGGATCTAATCAAATGTCTCTGATGGATAAGGATCTAATCAAATGTCTCTGATAGATAAGGTCTCTTTAAAAAAAAAAGGTGTGACGTTCTTACATTCAAACACAATTTTTCATTTGAGCCTGCATGAGGAAGAATGCTTTATCTGCAGAGAAGACCACCGGTTTCATCTATAAGAGCCACCATAGAGAGAGCCTCTTTTAGTCCTTAAAATGATTAAGAAATGAAAGGCACAACTTACTGTCTGTTTGAAAAATAAATTCCAAAACGGCTGCATTCTTCAACCAGGAACTGATTGTAGCCCTGCCCAGCTCCTGCCCAGCTTTCAGCACAGGAGCTGCTTTGAAGCACAGCTCCTGAAGTTACTTGCAGACCTTCTGCTGAATCGGAGGATCTTGTGGGATAATTCTAGGACTTTCCCTAACCCAGGAGAGTCAGATAAACTAAAGGAAAGCCGGTTCCTTCTGTTGATAGTTGAAGAAGCTGCATCCCAGGGAAAAACCCTCTGGGATCCTTCCCTGGGCATGTAGTCAGAATAGAATAGAATAGAATAGAATAGAATAGAATAGAATAGAATAGAATAGAAGAATAGAATAGAA
>QLTV01000397.1:448330-465143 GCA_003457575.1 Thermophis baileyi
AGAATTTACCTGCCCCGAAAATCAGGTGGCAGAGGACTAATACAAGTAAAGCAAACAGTTGAAGAAGAAAAACATGCACTGGCGGATTATTTAAAAGAAAGTCAAGAACATCTATTAATTGAAGTAAAGAACAAAAATCTACTGAAGGCCCAACAGACGAAACAAGAATACAGGAAAAATGTGATAAAATCAAGAATGGAGAGTTGGCAGAATAAAGCATTACATGGCCAATTTCTGGAAAAAATAAAAGACAAAGTAGACAGTGAAAAAACTTGGCTATGGTTAACAACTGGAATTTTAAAGAAAGAAACAGAACCACTGATCCTGGCTGCACAAGAACAGGCAATTCGCACAAATGCCATAAAGGCTAAAATTGATAAATCCTCAAGTGATGCTAAATGCAGATTGTGCAAGGAAGCTGATGAAGCTATAGACCATGTGCTCAGCTGCTGCAAGAAAATCGCGCAGACTGATTACAAACTACGGCACAACTCTGTTGCACAAATGATCCATTGGAATTTATGCAAAAACTATAACATCCGTACTGCTACGAACTGGTGGGAACACAAGCCTGAAAAAGTCACTGAAAATCAGATGGTCAAGATCTTGTGGGATTTTCGTATACAAACGGACAAGGTACTGGCGCATAATACACCAGACATCACGCTGGTTGGAAAAAACAAGGTGAGTATCATTGACATCGCAATACCAGCTGATAGCAGGGTCGATGAAAAAGAACACGAAAAAATCGCAAAATACCAGGACTTAAAAATCGAAATTCAACGATTATGGCACAAACCGGCAGTGGTAATTGGAACACTGGGTGCTGTCCCAAAAGCACTGGAATTACATTTGAAACAGCTCAAAATCGACAAAATCACCATCAGCCAAATGCAGAAAGCCGCACTGCTCGGTTCTGCACATATACTTCGGAAATACATTACGATGTCCTAGGCCCCTGGGAGGGGCTCGACTAGTAATTAATGCCAAATCCGGCGAAACAACTGGCCGCTGTGATACAATTGTGGATAATAACAACAACAACAACAACAACAACAACAACAACCACCACAAGCACAACCAGTTAATAATATTTGTGACACATTTTTAAATGTTCAGTTGACTGAGTTTCATGTTTAACGAATAAAGTATATAATCATCATCATCATCACCTTGGGTGCAATCCCAAAACAACTGGAGCATGGCTTGGACCCCAACGGCATTGACAAATTTGCTATCAGTCAATTGCAAAAGACGGCCTGACTTGGACCTGTAACACCATCAAACATCCACATCTGCCTATCCCAGGTCTTTAGGAAGGACTCAATAAGTGGATAAAAATGCCAGATCCAGTCTGAACATCTGTCTGACTGCACAACAAACCATAATAATAGCTTTGTCTGAAGCTACAATCTTTTGCTATGAGTTCCTATTGAAATTCAGTTCAGATCCTTTCTAAATAGCCATGCTTCAATTAATTGCTACTTCAAAGATTTCCTTCCTTCCTTCCTTCCTTCCTTCCTTCCTTCCTTCCTTCCTTCCTTCCTTCCTTCCTTTCTTTCTTTCTTTCTTTCTTTCTTTCTTTCTTTCTTTCTTTCTTTCTCCCCTCCCCTCCCCTCCCCTCCCCTTATTACTTACTTACTTTTTATGCCATCTTCGCTGTAAGGCAACTCTGTGTGGCTTACAAGTAATAAAAAGACAAATAGAAAATTAATTATAATATTAGAATTAAAAATTTAAAACTATGCAAAACACCAAGAGTAAGAGACGGACAGCGTGGGGATGAGATCTTCTTATCCCATCGACCAGCTTCAGTGGTGAGTGCCCCCATTGGGGCTCAAAGTCAACCAGCAGAGCCAAGTTTTGCTTCCCTTCTGGTATCAAAAGGGCGAGAGCAGCTCTCCCCTCCAGTGGTAGAGTGTTCCACAGGATCAGAGCCACAGCGGAAAAGGCTTTGCAGAGGGTGTCATTCCCCAGAGCCTCTGTGTGGAAGGATCAAGCAATTTTTGAGTAATTGAATAGCAAATCTTTTTGTTGTATGTCTGCAAACACTGAATGGTGCCATTTAGGATCAAGGGAAAAAGATGCGCCAGGTAGAAGCCCCACTTGAGTGTTCCCAGGTCTCCTGGAACCCTTGAGGATCCCTTTTGACGATGCAATGGTTGGTCCGAGTCTAGGACAAATCGCCACGGCCTACTGGAATAGAACCATTAAAGAAAGAACGCAAAAGGAGGGACAAAATGAAATGTGAATGACAAAAATTAAAATATTTTTTTATTTATTTTAAATAATTAAATTGAATTGTTAAATTGTCCTGTGGTGAGTTGTCCCATTCTGGGTTGACCCTCCCAACGGCTTCTCTTCCCAGGCCTACAGGACAACCCGTGGACGTGTGACTGCAGCGTCTATGAAATGGCTCATTTCCTCAACTTCCAATCCCCCAACATAGCCTTCATCGAGCCAAAACTGAGATGCTTCAACCCCGGAAAGCAGACTAGACTCTTTTTCAGCCAAGTGGAGCTGAGGAAGTGCCGGAGCCCACTTGTACACACCTCAGTGGCTAAAGTGAAGAGCATCCTGGGAAGCACAGTTCTGCTGCGGTGTGGGGCCACCGGGGTGCCCGTTCCAGAGCTGAGCTGGAGAAGAGCGGATGGGAAACCATTCAATGGAACAGGTTGGTTCTCCCCTTCCATCGTATCTGCCTGAGCTAAGAGTGAAGCAATTATAATCCTTGGGCGTCGGACAAAACAACTGCAGGTAGTCCTTCACTCATGGTCACAGTTGGGACTGGAATTTCGGTCACACATTGGTGTGGTTGTAATGACTGGACCTGATTTTTACAACCATTTTCACAGTGGTTGTAAAGTGAATCACCACAGTTATCAGGTGAACCATGCGGTCATTAAGCAAATCCAGCTTCCCCAATGGACTTTTCTCTTTGTGGGAAACCAGACTACAAAACATATTCTGTAGTCTTAACATTCAGAATTTGTATATTCCTGACAAATTCTGGATGTTAAAACAACTTTTCAAAATATGTTTTAGAAATGTGTCAGGATTGTGAGGAGGAGGCTGTAACATGTGAGGACATGCTCCAAGGATTGGTCTGCAATTCCTTAAAGCAGTTGTGTCTTTTTTGCAGGAAAGAGAACTGTAGTTGCAAATTAATTCCACCAAAATATGCATTTGCTTTAAAGAAATGCAGGTCAATGTTACACAGGTATATCTATTTTGCTCCAAAGAACCCTTTTGATTTTGAATCCAAGATGCTACACAATCTCATTTTCTATACTATCTCTTCTTGTCCCTTTCCATAACACTATAAATACAACAGATTAAATAAGTAGACCTTGAAAAAGCACTTCTGTTCTTAATTGATTGCATTTTTCCAAACTACACCATTAGAATTATTTGAATCAGTTAGCTCATAACTAATTGAAATAACCCCTTAAAACAAAAATGACAATAAAAATACAAATACCATTAAAAATAAATTCCTTAGAAATGTAAGTCATCGAATACAGCTTCCAACAGCTTATTTTTGCAACTTTTATCTCTTCTCTCTCCAGTACATCAAGAAATTTCCAGTGACGGAATAAGATGGTCTATTTTAGAACTTTCGGTTGTCTCTTACCTTGATTCTGGAGAATACATCTGCAAGGCTGCAAACTTTCTTGGAGCCACTGAAGCTTTTATCTCCTTGATTGTCACCGATGCTAAGAGCATAGACGATCCTGGGGCAGATTTGAAAGGAGTGTGGAAAGGACACATCAAGGGGGTAGAAACAGCAGCTTACAAGGACAATTTGGTAGGAGGACACATCATGACAACTTCAACATTTCCGACTTTGCGCATTATTTCAGGTCAGGCCAACACAGAGAGGAATCTGGTGCTTCGAGATCAAGCCCTAAATATGAAAAGCGACCCCAAAAATATTTTAGCAAGTCTGCCCACTACTAATCCAGAATCCAAATGCCTGGTGAGGTCAGTCAGAGTAATCGGAGACACCGATCATAGCGTCTCCTTGGCTTGGAAAGCTCCTCAGGCCAACAATAGCACCATGTTCAGCATCCTTTATGCCATCTTTGGAGAAAGGGACATGCGCAGAATCAACGTGGAGCCGAAGAAGACCAGGACCACCATCAACGGTTTGATGCCCAAGACCAAATACATCGCATGCGTCTGCGTGAAGGGAATCATACCCAAGAAGGAACAGTGCATCATTTTCTCAACAGACGAAGTCGCCAGCGCTGGTGGAACCCAAAAACTGATCAACGTGGTGGTCATTAGTGTGGCCTGTGTCATCGCTGTCCCTCTCACCCTGGTGGTCTGTTGTGGGGCCCTGAAGAGACGCTGCAGAAAATACTTTGTTCAGAAACCCAAAGACATTCAGGATTCTTACGTCACTTTTGAAGCCATCTCTCCGGGAACCAAAACAAAGGCGATGGGAGGAGAATACTTGACTCACCACATCCCCGATGAGTCTAATAGGTTACTCTCATCAAGATCCAGTGTGGACTCTGAAGCAGTTGCAAAGGCAGATGGGCAGCTGAACGAGTACTTCTGCTGATACCGGCTTCTTCACAACTTGAAAAGTGTAATTCTGTCTTCGTATTTGGCAGTCCCTCTTTTGCCTGAGGTCTCTCATGCCACACATTCACGTTTCATACAAAAACACAATGTATAGCTTTACTGACCTTTTTTAAGTTAAAATCTCAGTAGCATAAATATATTATGAGCAAGTTTCCTGGGACTTCCCCCCTTTGATTCCGAGATTCCAATAATCCAATAATGGCTCCATTAATATTCTATGGAAGAACGAGTTTTTAAAATAAATAAATAAAATGAGAGTATGAAACCAAGAAGGGAGAAGGAGAGAAAAGAAAATGAAGAAGCAGGAGATACTTGGTTATATGTTCTGTAAATTTCAGGAAGGAAGTAGATTTTAAATCAAAGCCCTAAGGGCATGAAGGCTGAGTAAGGCTGCATTTGTGTGTGTGTAAGGGAGTTACTTTTGTGCGAGAGAGATACTAATGGCATTTTTAGGACTGGGGTTCCAGTGTAAATTCAAGTTCTCTTCCACAACCTCACATTGTTTTATCCCTACCAGTTTCTAAATGTTGTGTGTTGCTTAAAAGGGATTCGTAAACTAAAGAATCAGAGGGAAAGAAGTCAGCTGGATACTGAAATATCATACGTACCCATCTGGCATCTTAGACCGATTTTTCCTTTTGGCAAAATGAATTCAGATCAATAAAGAAATGTGTTTACATATATATGTTGAAGCTGATGTATATTATGGTGTCTCGTCCTCACTCAGTTTTGAAGTCCGTTACATGATGGTAGAGAACCTCTTTAGCTCAGACACGAACTTTTGGATTCTAGCTGTTCCAGTGACTGTTTATTGAAAACATTTATATAGCCACCCTTCTTGCACCAAACTCTGGCCTGCTCTCAACCAACAGATAAAACCACATCTACATCCAATAAAAATATTGCAATCAAAGATGTTAAAGCCAGTCCCAAAGGTGTTTTTCCAAAAGGCAACTGGACTTTGTTCTCCCCCCCGCCCTTTGAACACATTTTGCTTCTCATCCAAGAAGCTTCTTCAGTTCAGAAAGTTCAGAAAGTCCAGGTGCCTTTTGGAAAAGCAGCTTTGGGATAACCATGACCTGGATGATTGAAAATCTCCAGAGACAAACCAAAAAATTGTTTTCCAACAGACACTCGTTACCAGATTAGGCAGTGCACTGATGATGTTACCTCGCCAAGATGTACAAAGATGAGGTCAACATTTAGAGAACTCACTTTATTTTCTCTGTTATAAGCCAGGTGTCATCCTTATTAAATAGACCAGACTAAGAAGCCAATGCCGTATAGTTGAAGAATACTTATATTGCAATAACTACAATAACAGCATTTTGCAAGTCCAAATGTGCTTCCCCTTCTTCCTTCACTTGATTTTGGTGTGAACTTGGATAGGCCGCATCTGAAATATCTCCTCAAACCAGTCTTTTTATCAGATCTTGGTAGTGGTTCTTCCTGATGTCCTTCAGGACCATTTGCTACTTCATCTACACCAGGATTCATGGAAACGTTGGTTGCTTCTGACCTGAAAATAAAAATAATAAAAAGTCTATGAAGATTGAGTGCCTTATCAATCCCTCAGAGATCAAGCAGCCATATCTCTAATGGCTCTGCTTCGACATACCCGATTCAACAATTCACCTGTCAGTGGAAAAACAAAACAGGACCCATTGCTCGGGCTTTTTTGACAGACATCACTTTGGTCTAGCTAAAGAATGTCAGTTGTTCCTTGAAAACATCGATCAACCTTGGTTTTTGTTTAAAAAAATGTAACTGTTGAGTGGGATGGGTGACATTAAGTTGCTCCCTGGTGTGCTCTCCTTTTTGGAAAGTGTGAAGCACTGTTGCATCATTTTGATGCACTACTATTTGGTTAGCTCTATTTATGTATGCGGTTTTCCTTTATTAATTGACGAGTCTGAGGGAATAATATAGGGACAGGTTTTTTTTTAAAAAAGAAATTAAACAGAACATGGGATTTCACTGAATCCGATGCATATAGTAATGAGAACTGCCTATGACATTGGAATTCAAGTTGACATTTTATGAAACAGTGATACCCCTTCAGATTTGCTCATGGCATGACTGTCAGCATTTTTTATGAATAGGTTGACAATTTACGGTAGGCGGTTCTAATGTACAGGACTTTGGCTGGTGGATACATTTGAAGCTGTGGGTAAGCATCAGAGAGTCTTTCACAAAAAGACCTGCTGTAGAGGCAGCCATTGGCAAGAGGGCATTGTTAGGTTGGTAGAGGGCAAACTGAGATAGTTATACTGTAAGCAATGTGGTTGATAGCCTGAAGAAATTATCTCCAAGACCCCAATCTACTGCTTATTTTAAACCTACAGCTGATTCTCCTTCAACACATACACCCCAACATTTGTGGTCCCACCAAATCAACAAGCAACACCAAGACTCTGACACATAGGGATAAAGGCACGAACCCTAAGAATATTGTCAGTATTCTTTGTGTTTGTGGTGTGAAGTAGGATTATAATGCTCACTCTGTAGGTAACGATATCTACACAGGTCCGAAACAGGCTGCATAGATACAGACCCAATTGATTGAAGTCTCTTCCTAGTATGGCCATTTCTGGTTTTCCTTATAAAGTACGAGGTGATGTTCTCAAGATTAAACAGTAATGAAATAGCCAAGTTTAGGGTGGAAAAACACAATGCCTAATGGATTATTTTCTAATTACAGTTGCTACTGTGACAATACCAGATAAAGAATGAAGACGCCATCCTGCTGTTGCATGTATTGTGAATTAGAATATCCACAGGAAAAAGAGATTCCCCTCCTATTTCTTTGACCACTTTTTCAAAGACAAGGAGCATAGAGGTTCAGGTGGTTAGGAGACTGGGTTGACAGTCAACAAGCCCGTGTTTGAGACCCAAGTGCTGCTGCATGATGGGCTGAGTTCCCGCTATTTGCTCCAGCTCCTGCCCACCTAGCAGTTTGGGAGCGAGTAGATAGACAGGTACCACTTCAGTGGGCACGTTAATGGGGAAATGAAAGAAGCCCCCAATCGAGTGTCCCCTGGGCAAGGTGATGCCACTGGCTAATCTTTCAACCCGGAAGCACCTTGGTGCTTCCAACACGAATGCATGCTCTCAAAAGATTTGTTTGACTGAAAGAGCTCAAGGTTTATAACTCTTGGAATCTCCCTCTCCGTCTCCCTCTCCCTCTTCCACCACCTCCACCTTTCTTTCCCTCTCCCTCTCCCTCTCCCTCTCCCTCTCCCTCTTTCTCTCTTACTGTCTCTCCTGCTCCCCTCTCCCCCTCTCCCCCTCTCTTCCCCTCTACCTCTCTCTCTTTCTTTCTCTCTCTCTCTCTGTCTCCCTCTCCCCCTCCCTTTCCCTCTTTGCCAGTCTCCCTCTTTCTCTCCCCTCCCTTTCTCTTTCTGCCTCTCGTTCTGTCAGACTTGGCCCAGCTTGGTCCTTTAGGAAAAGAAACACTCTCAACTTCATTTGTAGCGAAAGGTTACTTTTACTAAAAGCCAAGTGGTTACAGTAAGCAAAGGCAGAACTACGACTTTGCACACAAAGATTCCATAATTAACTTTCCCTTTTTCATTCCACCCCCCCCCCCCTTCCACCCATTATCTCCCCCCTGTCCAGTCACATTCAAAGATGTTTCTGTAGGGGTTGGATAGATGGAGAGATGCTACATTCCATTCCCAGGTCCATGGCCTTGGGATGTCTCAGGACAACACGAACCATCTCCCTTTCAGCCCACCCCCACTTCCCACGGATCCCTCCCATTATAGCATATGGCAGACTGGCATCTAAGTGAGGCATAGTTGCAAGGGAAGGAGGCAGTTCTGACACTCTTTCGCAGTATCTGTCACCCACCAACCAACCAACCAACCAACCAACCAACCAACCAACCAACCAACCAACCAACCAACCAACCAACCAACCAACCAACCAACCAACCAACCAACCAACCAACCAACCAACCAACCAACGTTCTGGTCCTGTAGGGTGGTATTAAAGCAGGTTTAGACAAAAACTCTGATTTCCACTGAGGTTTGGAACAATGTGCCTAATCTTTTCCCTTCGTCAACATTGCTTTTGCTGAAAAGATCAAATAAAAGACAGTAGATGGCAGCAAAACCATGGAGATTTCCCCCCGAAGGGGAAATAAAATCTTATTTTATATCAATATTTTTTACAGGTTAAGAAGTTCAGACTTGTTTTCAATTTCTTTTCGGAGAGATGCAGATTTACCACTGGTACAATGTATATTTTGGTTCCTGGATTATTTTAATAACATTTTTGTTACTGTTCATATTTATGCCACAATGAAATGATTCCTTTGCTTACTATTTACTTAATATTTACTTTCAAACCCCTCACGACTTACACATTATAAAAAAGAATTTCAAACATGGGGCTCATAATAGCTGCTGTCTCTAGATGTCATTAGAGAATTTAGGATTTTTCCTTTCGAAATGTGCCAGCTAGCCCTGCATTGATACATTCAAAATCTCATAGCACACTTGATACTTATTCTATCAAGCAAGACAAGAGATGACCTCTTAGGAATTAAATTGGTATTTTCATAGTGGGGTAAAATTTTGTGCAGTTAGCGGTGTTCATTTACTATTATCATGAGCCCTGGTGGCCCAGTGGTTAGAAGACAGTATTGCAGGCTGACTCTGCATTCCACTGCCAGCAGTTCAATTCTCACCAGCTCAAGGTTGACTCAGCCTTCCATCCTTCCGAGGTCGGTAAAATGAGGACCCAGATTGTTGGGGGCATTAGGCTGACTCTGTAAACCACTTAGAGCAGTGGTTCTCAACCTTCCTAATGCCGCGACCCTTTAATACAGTTCCTCATGTTGTGGTGACCCCCAACCGCGCAAATCCAAACCGAACTCCATCAAAATTCGCCGCTTTGTAAAAACTCCCGCCTCCGCGCCTCTCCAGCCAATCGCAGAGCTGGGTCCCCAAGTAGAGTCTAGAGTGAGAGGGAAAGAGTAAAAACAGAGCTGAGGGAAGGAAAAAGGGAGAAACTGAGGTGATCCTTCGCTTTGCTATCTGGCCCCTAACGGTCCTCCCGGAAGACCCTCCACCCAAAAGAGGTCTCCTGGTGTGTATTTGGCAGTTGGCTTCCCTGCCTATCCTAGCCAAAACCCAAAAGAAAATTCTCTGGAGGGGAGGGGGCAGGCAGAAAGCTTCCACACCTCCCTCTCTCCTCTCTCCCTCTCCCTCTCTCTCTCATACACACACATATATATCCAGCAGGGGCCCTCTGCACCCCACAGCAGAAGCACTGGAGGCTTCAAGAGGCAAAGATGGGCTCCAAACGTTTATGCTTGGGGGAGAAAGGACTTAAAATGCTAAGCAGATTCCTCTGGATTCTCAACCCACTTTCTTCAGAAGTGAGAGGACGGGGGCTGTGGCGGAGCTTTCTGGGCAGACTAGGGGGAAGTCGGGAAGCCAGGAGCCCCCAGAGAGGCCAAACCACCGGACTGCCAACCGGGTCTCTCCACCAGGTGCCCACCTAGAGGAGAGGGGAGCCCGGCCAGTCGCTTTCTGGGAGCCCCTGAAGGAGCCTCTTCAAAGGCCCCCCAGTCCACAAAGGCTGGGAGGGGATCTTCCCTCCAGAGAGACCCCCCACACACCTTCCCCAGCTCTCCGTTTAGAGGGGGCGCCTGATTTCAAGAGGGGCTGCCAGCCACTTTCCAAGAGAATCAACGCCCCCCTTTCGCTTCGGGCCAACCAGTCCGAGCCTCTCCCGCTTCGGCGCTTAGCAATCCCCGCCGGAACAGCCGGGCATGGTGAAGTCCAGCGGCTCCCCCCGGGCTCCCCCGGCCCCGCTCCAGCACTTCCCTCGCTCGCTGCCCCTTCGGGGGTCACCGCAGCAGAAACGTGCCCAGCCGCTTCTCTGCCCACTTCGCGCGGCTCCCTGCCTGCCTGCCTCCCGCTGCCTCCAGTCTCCAGTCCACCTGCGCCGCCGCCACGCCTTTCCACGCGGGGAGCCTGGAGCCCTCGCTGGCTCAGCAGCCGCGGGACCTACGCCAGCACCTGCCCTGGTGGGGCCGGCCCCCGAGAGCCCTGAGCCCACCTGGGCCCCGCCGCCTCCTGCCTTCCTCCAAAGCAGCCGTCCTTCCTCCAAAGGGGCGGGAAGGGAGCCAAGCCCCTCGCTCACCCCCTCCCGCCCTCCCGGCGACAGCAATGGAGCCGGACTGATGCTTCGTGCTTCGGGGAAGCCCCTCCCCTTCCTAGTAGAGGAACGAATCTGCGAGGCTGGGCAGATCGCGGCTTACAATTTAGGGCCTAGCGGTGTCTCGGTTCCTAAGACCATCGGAAATATGTGTTTTCCGATGGTCTTAGGCGACCCCTGTGAAAGGGTCGTTCGACCCCCAAAGGGGTCGCGACCCACAGGTTGAGAACCGCTGGTCTAAGTGCTATTGCTATCATCAATATCCCAATGAATATTGGGATATTGGACTTCCTTTGTTTTTCCTTCTGAAAACATTTAGCTTCTCATCCAAGAAGCTTCTTCAATTCTAAATTCAGTTCTAACTGAACTTAGAACTGATGTTAGAACTGAAGAAGCTTCTTGGATGAGAAACGAAACATTTTCAAAGGAAGAAAAATCAAGAAAGTCCAGTTGCTTCTGGGGGAAAAAAAGCATCTTTGGAACAACCATGATCTGAATGATTGAGAATCTCCATAGACCTCATCAATATCCTCAATGAACTGCCACATTATGGGTTTAATAGACATATGGGCTGATGAAATCCATACAGAAGGTATTTGCCTAATGAGATAGCAGACCTACAGCTGGAAGAGATTTTTCATATACAATAAAAGTCCCCACAGCAATCTCAGCAGTGATTCTTCGCCAATTAGACCAAATTGCAGAGAGAGACTATTTTGGCATGATGAACTGTGTGTCAGGGGGATAACGAGCAATCAGATTTATTGCACTGTAGACGGCTGCCCATCTTGGACAACTGTGATTATGGGCAGTGTACAGTCAGCAAGCAAGTAAGCAATAACAAAGTGCAGTTAAAAACCACCACCACAACAAAATAATAATAGACAATTGGAACCCAGATTTCTTTCACACCCCTCCAGGGAGGAGTACCAATCAACTTGGCCTGAAGTCCTATCGTTCATTTGTTTTCGGTTTCAAATTTTTTGATAAGATGCTTTGCAAAGAACAACTACGAACACCAGTCAAGACGTAGGCCAGCCACGTAAGTGTAAACTACGTCAACGTTATTGCTTCCATTCAGATTCTGGTTTTGATCATTTTTATTTTTTTCACTTTTGACCTTCGAGTCAGGCTTTACAACATAGTCAAACTCATGCAGTTCTCCAGGAGACATTGCCGTAGCTATATACTGCAGGCCACCCAACCGAACAGAGGAAATAAATGAACTTTTTGCTAATCAGTTAACTAAAGTATGTAGGAAGCACAGCGCAATAGCAATGGGGAACTTTAAGTACCCTGACATCAACTGGGGGACAAACTCTGCACCAAGATCAAACAGGTTCCTGACAGAAATTTTGTTGGAATATACAGAACATGAAATAGGAGAAGAGTCAGAAATTTTGCAGGAATATACAGAGCAAGAAATAGGAGAGAAGGTGGTAAAAGAGAACAGAAATGAGGAACAAGAAAATAACATTGAAGAAGAAGGGACTGAAAGCATAAAACAGTTTGACGATTTCACTGGGATTTACAGTGGCACGAAAAGAGTTGATAGAGGGGAAGGTCCCTCAAAAAAGAATCAATCAAAGGGTAAAGAGGGAAATAGTGGGAAGAGTCTAAGGAAAATTGGGGGGAGAACCACTCGAATAATATATTCAAAAGAGAGAAGAAGGACTCAGGAGAAAAGATATAAGATACATAAAAAGAAAAAGAAGAAAAAGAAGAAGTTAAGGGAATGGGATAAAAGGAGAAAATTAATAAGAAGTGGAACTTTTGAGAGGCCAAAAGAAAATGGTTAAAGAGGGGAAGATTAGTGGAAAGGAGGAAGGAAAATAGGGTTTATATTAGTAGATTTAAGGGAAGTATTAATATGATTAATTGTGGATGGTTAATCAAGTTAAAGGGTTTTTATGTTAGATTTGAATACGATGATGTATACTGTTTAAATTTTAAAGATAACTTAAATTAAATTAAGCTATATGATGATGTATATTGTTTAAGGCAAAACAGATTAACAGGAAAAGTGGGATGGGAAATTTGAAATATTATTAATTGTGGATAGTTAATTAAGTTAAAAGGCTTTTTATGTAAGATTGAAAGATGATGATGTACAGTATATTGCTTATAGTAAAATAGAACAGCAGATGGAATGTGAAAGGATTTGGTTTAATTCTGAAGACAATTTAAATTAAATTAAGTTAAATAAATTATGAGATGAAGTTGAAATGCAGTGGGACAGAAAATTTGAGAAATATATGTAGTAATGAAGAAATAAGATAGTTAATTGATGTTATTGTAAGAGATTAGGAATTTAGGGCGATTAGTAATATTGCTTATGTATTAAGAAGGAAATCAGTTAAGATAAAGAAATATGTAAAGAGAATATTATGGCTGAAATTGAAAATAGAGAGACGATGTAAAATGGATATGTATATGAAAAGATACAGTATGTACAAGATTGATCCGGACAGCACTTTGTTCATAAAATATGTATGTTTGGGGGGGGGATTTGTATTAAAAATTGATTTTGAAAAAAAAAAAACAGGTTCCTGACAAACCTAGCAGACAAGTTTGTCTCCCAAAAGGTAGAGAAGGGAACTAGAGGGTCAGCCATACTGGACTCAGTTCTCACTAACAGAGACGAAATGATAGAAGGCATTCAAATTGCAGGAACCTTATGGGGTGTGTGTGAAAGTGACGATTCAATATTGGTATTCAACATTATGTAAAGCACAAGGAATAGGGGGAAAAAATCAAACTATGAACTTGGACTTTAAGAGAACTGATTTCAAAAAACTTAGAGAGAGCTTGGGAAAGATTCCATGGATGAAAATCCTCAAGGGGAAAACAACCCAAGAAGCTTGGGAAACTTTAAAGAGTGATATTATAAAAGCCCAGTCTAGTACAATACCAATGAAGAAGAAAAATAAGAGATCTCAAAAGAAACCAGGATGTTATAAAAAATTCCCAATTCAAGTTATCGAAGGCTTTTTGTGCATCAACAAATATTAGTGCCAATTGTTTGTCAGGACGAATTTCATAATATTCCAAGACATTCATAATTATTTTTGTATTATTCCGAATTTGTCTTTTTGGTAAAAAGCCGTTTTTATAACACAATTAAAATATATGCAATTCGGCGACAAATTTATTAAAACAATAGAGCTAATATACTCCCTGCAAACTGCAAATATCTTGGTAAATGGCGACATGTCGGAGAAAATATATATTATGAAAGGTGTTAGACAAAGGTGTCCACTCCCCCCCCTATTATTTATTTTGTCGTTAGAAGTCCTCCTAAATCGGGTCAGAATAAATCAACAGATCAAAGGATTGACAATTAAAAAGGAACAATATAAACTTCAAGCGTTCGCCGACGACATGGCATTTATTATTGAAGACCCCAAAAATTCAGCTCCAAAATTATTGCAAGAGATAGAAGAATTTGGTAAAGTAGCAGGCCTAAAAATTAATAAGGACAAAACAAAAATAATAACTAACAAAAAATCTTTCTAAAAAGCAAGATAGGGAATTAGAAAATCTATTGAGTATTAATACGGCTAAAAGAGTTAAATACCTTGGGATTTGGCTGACAGCCAAATGTTTAACAATAAAAGAAGACAATTATACAAAACTACTACAAAAAATTCAAAAAGACTTGATGGTTTGGTTCAAATTACAGATTTCACTGATGGGTAGAATAGCGGTCATAAAAATGAACGTATTACCGAAAATTCACTATCTCTTTCAAATGGCCCCAATAAAGATCGGAAGTAAATTTTATACTGAATTAGATAAAGTAATTTGGAAATTTGTTTGGAATGGCAAAAAACCTAGAATTAAACAAAAATTATTACAAGACAAAAGAAAACAAGGAGGTTTTGGGCTACCAGATTGGAAAATTTACCACCAGGCAGCGACAGCAACATGGATTAAAGATTGGATAACTCTCACAAACAAAAGACTGCTAACCATAGAGGGACACGATTTACAAACCGGTTGGCATAACTTTATTTGGAATGAAGTACACAAAAAACACAGTTACTTTCAGAGGCACCATATCCGGGGAACGCTACTTGATGACTGGAAGGAAATCAAAAGAAAATTTTATATTAATATACCCAAATGGATATCTCCGATGGAAGCCGCAATCTATCCCAACCTTATGGATTTGGACAAAAAAGTAATTTATAATCAATTATTGGATAAACAAAATAATTTAAAATCAAGAGAAAATTTGGCATCAATTGGAATAAATATAGATTGGTGGCCTTACTTTCAAATCCAAACTAAATATAAAAAAAGACCTATTACAATTTGGCTTCCAAAATACTTATCAGGATTTAGACAAAATATTATTGGGACCAGAGGAAAAAAATGATTACAAAATTGTACAACTGCCTATTAAATAATAAAATGAGAGAGTAAAAGAAGTGATGGTGGTATGGGCGCAAAATTTTAGCAATAGCAATAGCAATAGCACTTAGACTTATATACCGCTTTACAGTGCTTTACAGCCCTCTCTAAGCGGTTCACAGAGTCAGCATATTGCCCCCAACAATCTGGGTCCTCATTTTACCCACCTCGGAAGGATGGAAGGCTGAGTCAACCTTGAGCCGCTGAGATTTGAACCGCCGAACTGCAGCTAGCAGTCAGCTGAAGTAGCCTGCAGTACTGCGCACTAACCACTGCGCCACCTCGGCTCGATTGAATTTTGGCTATTCAATCGAATTGGATCGTTGGGAAAAAATTTGGGATCGAAATTATAAATTAACCATGTCATCAGCATATAGAGAAAATGCCTATAAAATGTTCTATCGATGGCACCTTGCTCCGACAAGATTGGCAAAAATATCACCTACATTGTCGGCAAAATGCTGGAAATGTAAAAAACATTTGGGGACGTACTATCATATGTGGTGGACATGCCCAGAGGCCAGGGTCTATTGGGAAAAAATCCAGAGATGGTTAACGGAGATTATGACACAAAAAATAGAATTAAAACCAGAAATGTTCCTCTTAGGGATCATGGACGAAAAAATAAATAAGAACAACCAATACCTGATAATACATATTTTAATTGCTGCCAGAATTACCTATGCCCAAGTATGGAAAAAGGAAGAAGTCCCTACTAGCTCGATGATCATAACCAAAATATTAGAATGCGCAGAAATGAGCAGACTTACAATGCGAATAAAAGATAAAGAAGAAACAGAATTTCATAAAATCTGGACAAGTTGGTATGATTGGTTGGAATGGAAAAGTAAAGTTAAGTAAGATAATTATAGACAATAGAGAAATCTGTAGAGAGTTGTAAAATAGGTGAAACTAAAATTTAAGACTAATGTGGAATATAGGTAAAAGTATAAGAATAACTAGCGAAGTGAGCAATATAACGATACGTGAAACTGCAAAATGAATAACAATGATTATTCGGTTTATTAGGTTTTGTGGTTTGTTTAGTTGGTTTGTATGTTTGTAGGTTTGTGTATATATATGTATATATGTATATTTTTTTCTTTTTTTTCCTCTATGTTATATATGTCTTTTTAAAATTACTTAATAAAAATTATTAAAAAAAAAAGAAAAAGAAACCAGGATGGCTGCCCAGAGAACTCGCTGATAAATTGAGATTTATCAGAGGCTAGGGCAGTGATGGCGAACCTTTTTCTTCTTGCATGCCAAAAATGGGAGTGCACACGCTGGCACACAACCCCCCCACGCGCACCGCACTGTGCATGCACGCATCCCCGCAAATGCGCCCCCCCCGGTTGGGCTGTTTTTCACCCTCCGGAGGCTTCAGGAGGCTTCCCTGAAGCCTGGGGAGAACAAAAAATGGCCCAACGGGCAAACCGGAAGTCCATTTCCGAACTTCCGGTAGGCCCGTTGGGCCGTTTTTCGCCCTCCCCAGGCTTCAGGGAAGCCTCCTGAAGTCTGGGGAGGGCGAAAACGGCTCCCCTGCCCTCCGGAAGGCCGGAAATCAGCTGGCCAGTGCCCACATGCGCGCTGGAGATGACATAGGGCAATGCTTCGCATGCCCTCAGATATG
>QLTV01000397.1:495629-506366 GCA_003457575.1 Thermophis baileyi
GCAAAAAAATGGAGTCAAGGATAGAAATGAGAGAGCTAAAAAAAATATGGGGGAAACAAACAAAAAAGAAAAAGAAAAGAGGATTAAAACTATGGAACAGGGTAAAAGAGAAGGGATAAAAGAAGAATAAAAATGTGTATATTAAATTAGTAAAGTAATATCTTTGAAAATAAGCTATGATGATAGAAGAGTTATAATGTAAAAAATAATTTGTATAAAATATATGTATGAATAAATAGGTAGAAATGAAGTTATAAAATAACATACCATCTGAGGAAGAACTGATAAGGAAAATAATGGACTGTGCAGAGATGGATAAATTAGCAAAAGAAATAAAAGAAAAAGAAGAGACAGATTACTACTTGGTTTGGGATAAATTTTACAATTGGTTCGAAAGAAGAAATAGAATGTAAGGTGTAATACATGAAAAGGGAAAGGAGAAATGATATGGGTAAATTATGAGCAACTTGTAAGTAATAAGTGTGAAGAAATAAAGATAGAAATATGTAGATAGATAGGTCAACAAATGTGAAAACAATTAGAGAAGAGTAAAAAGGAAAAATGTAAATAATAGATTATATATTGAGACAAAACTGTTGTTAAAAGTGTATTTATGTATATATGTGGATGTAGGTCTTTGTTTGTGTGTATTGTTTTGTAGTTTTAAAAATCAATAAAAATTATTAAAAAAAAGAAAGTATGTAACTTTGAAATATGTTTTGTATGTAAGAGATAAAAATTAATTTTGAATGATTGTTAGAAATGTGATAAAGTGATAGAATCAACTGTTAAGAAGATAAAAAAGCTTGTATTAAAAAGTAAAAATGATGTGGAAAAGAGGAAAAAGAAGTTAAAAAATGACTTTTGATTATTGTTTAGGAAATATATTAATACTAGAAAGATACAAGGTGGGAAAAGACCATATCTTTGATTGTTGGAATGGAAGGAGAAGAACAAAAAAAAAAGGGGGGGGGAGGGGAGAAGGATAGAGATAAAATAAGAGGGGGGGGAAAAGACCATATCTTTGATTGTTGGAATGGAAGGAAAAGAACAAAAAAAAAAGGGGGGGGAAGAGAATTAAAATAGAGATAAAATAAGAGGGGAAAAAGATTAAAGATAGGTACTAAGAGGAAAAGAAATGAGGTGAGAGATGTATTGAAAATGAAATGATAATGAATTGTAATTATTTAAAAAAATATTGTTAAGACTATTGTATGGATGTATAAAACTCAGAAAGCAAAGGCTCACGACATGAGATGTTGAAATACCAAAAATAAATAAAACTTATTTTAAAAAAAGAAGAAGATGTTTCTGTCCTGGCTGGATTAAATCTCTATTTATTAGTCTCAGAGTTTCTGCTGTCTTCCTGGAGAGAACAGATAAAGAATAGAGGTGTCTGTGCCCCCCGCTTCATGACTGAGATCTCAAACATCTTTCAGAGTGTGGAGTGGATTAGAACCCTGAAGTGATACTCCGTGGATCAAAGCAACATCTTTTGGAATGATTTCAGACAAGGCTATTAGCTGCCTTGTTCAATAAAGCAGAAACTGTCAGGTGCCGGGGAAATCAGGAGATTCAGGCAGTTCAAATGAATATAAAGGTTTATTACAAGTTTAAGCTCTCTACAAAAATCTGACCTACTAACGGTAAAGGGAAATGACCGGGAGATAAGAAAGGCATTCAAGGTGGGCTGGACTCAGATCTCTTGTGGGCACACAGGGACTCATGACTGATGATGCATTTGACCCCCTCCCTTGGGCTTAGCCTGGTTGTCCCCTATAAAAAGTTTCCATTGGATCATACCACAAGATGTTACCAAATGCAGTTTAATACAATTAATAGACACTGCAGTTCTCTGTTGTTTTTCAGCCATCTCCCTTAATTGCCCACTTGTTTCATCAATTTTCTCTTCTTACCTCTTCTCTGATGCCAAGTTTCAGAACAGCTGTGGTGGTAAACGATGGAGACCCTCGATCCTTCGCTTGGATGATCAATGACCAAATGCAATCTTTGTTCTTGGTGATGTTGTGAATGACGTCCAAGGATCGTATGTAAGATTTCAGTTTAATTTCTCCAGAGCTTTTATCAATATCAAACACATCGGCTGGATCAGTCTGCATAATGGCGTAGTCCACAATGTTATTGGGTTCTTCTGCATCTTGATCTATTGCCTGTTTTGGTGGGGTTTTTTTTTTCAGATTGATGAAAAATCATCATTTAATAAATGTTCATCTATTTTAAAGAAGGCAAGAAAAATTCACTAAATGACTATTTACTGTATCCCCAATATGGGCTCTGGATTTCAGATTATACAGTGGAATCAAATTGGTTTCTGGAACCAATTTGTATAACATAGATTATGGAGTGGAATCAAATTGGTTTCTGGAAATAAGCTTAACTATTAGAATTTTGAAATCACATTTTATTTTCAAAACATAGCTATTGTATTCCTGCCAATTTTTTCTCTCACAAAATTGGATGGTGATGGCAATGGTGAAGAATCATTATGGTGAAATGGAACCATTCCCTCATTATAAATTTGAGGAGATGGCGGGGGGTGTGGGGACTGGAAGGAACCCAAAGCTTTAAAAAATAAATATTATTTGATTTATATTTTATGATAAACCAATCCCACCAAATAAGGCTCACCAGATATATCTCAAAATTCTAAGAGAAAAAGAGATATATAGACAGAGATAGAGATAAAGATAGATAGAGATGAGAGAGAGAGAGAGAGAGAGAGAGAGAGAGAGAGAGAGAGAGAGAGAGAGAGATATTTCTCAACTATTTCTTTCTTCACTGTTGAGTTGCAGAAATTTCTCAATGCTCTGCTGTGTCCTTTATTCCTTTCTAGAAAGGATCTTTTAAAAATCTTTCTGCACTCCTTTTTAGAGATGGCCTTTTGTTTTTCTTTCCACCTGCATGCTTAGTATTTTCTGCTTTCATAAGTATTTCCCTATTTATTCATGTCTATACGAAAGTACGAACTATCCTTTTAAGTATTTTTAGGAATGAAGTGATGCTTGACCTGGGCTCTCACCGATACAACTCATTGAGAAGAATGACTTCCATTCTCATCCATCTAATTCTGTAGCTTAAAAATTAATATTGCCCTTTGGAAATATGAAAATATTTAGCTGAGTTGCGGAGCACTTTGGATTCATTTCCAAAAAAGTGCCTTTGAAAGTCACTTCATTTTTCCCCTCAGGACCATGGAGAAACACTGATCCTGGGAAAAGACGTAGCTGCTTTCAAGAGTTGCAGAGAAGTGCTCCTTCCATGTTGTTCTCCAAACCACCAGATTCTGGGGAGGAACCCAAAGCACCACACAGCCCCTATTATTTAGCTTTTAAGCTTATTATTATCACGAACCATCACATCTCAGAGAGCAACAATATTTTGACCCACCTCAACTTTTACTGGGGATCCAATAATCATGGTTTTTTCCTGAATGTTCTCACTGAACTCTGGAGAATGATCATTGACATCAAGGACAGTGATGAAGACTTCGGCCAAAGTATGCTTTCCTTCTATATCTTCTGCCTTCACGAAAAAATGGTACTTAGAGTTGATTTCTGCATCTAGGATGGCCCATGGCTGAGTGTAGATAATCCCAGTAGATGGATGAATCAGAAAGCTGGGGAGGAAATGGGGGAGATTTATTCTGCTCAAATATACAGACAAAGGAGCATCCTATAGCTCAGAATCACTACTGTCAACATTATTAGAGGTTAGAGATGATCTATTAACCTTTAATCATTTTTCAGTGTATTCAAAACAACATACGATTAAACATTTTTGCAGAATCTCCTATTCTACAAAGCCTTCAGAACCACCACAATAAAGTTACTCTTTCAGATTTGAGACTCACTGAGTGTTTTTAGCAATTACAAAATCCATTTTTAAAACGTAAAGACACAGGATAGCCCAATTGAAGAGCTGGGCTGACTGACTTGAGGGGAAAAACTTCATAACATGGTGGAGTTGGGAAGGACCACAGGGACAATCTAGTCCATAATCTACTCAGATTTGGTCACCAGTTAGATAGTATGATCCTGGATTGAATAATTCTATTCTATTCTATTCTATTCTATTCTATTCTATTCTATTCTATTCTATTCTATTCTATTTCTCTATCTGTCTGCTATCTATCTATCTATCTATCTATCTATCTATCTATCTATCTATCTATCTATCTATCTATCTATCTATCTATCTGGGATAGTTGATGGGAAGCAACACTGCCATAGAAACGTCATGTACAGCAAGTCTTCACACAACAAACACATCTTGAATTGAATGTTAAGGTTTTTTTTTCTTTCTTTCAATGCTCCGAATGGAGACCTGGTAGCAAGAATGGTAGCAAGAAATACAGAGAATTGCAGCATGAAGCACGCAGTTCATCAGATATATAGATTACAGAATGAAAGGGTGAAGACTATTTCTTACTGATTGCTCTAGCTCTGGGATTAAACTAGCAGGTTTTGCATTTAATGTCTTTCAGACTCTCCTCCGTATCTGCTCCACTCTGGAGATTGCAGTTCAGAAAAACTCTTTCAGCAGTTCACTCTTTCATTTCAAATAATAGATTTATAACAGACTTTGATATAGACATTTGATCTGAGCAGGAGAACGGAACCAGGAACCCTTTGTTCCTTCCTTGTTCCTTGCTCAAATTAGAATAAGATTGGAAAGAAATAGGAATGCAAATTATCCCTCTTGAATATGATGAGCAATTTTCTTTCTTTTTATTACTCCTCACATATGCATTGCTGCATTTCCCCTTAAAATATTCTGTTTATATTAAAATTGTATATATTTATATGAGCATATGCTTGCAAACAGGCATATTACAAACTTACAGATCTGCTCCTGTTCCATAAATTGAGTATTTTAATTCACCCCAAAGGCCTGAATCTGGATCAATTGCCTGAGGAAGAAAATAAAATGATTACGATGGGAACTTCATAAGATTCATATTATACAGTTCTGAAAATTGTTCTATACGTTGCTGCAGAACAGATCATACTAAAAATTCAATATCGGTTTACATGTAAGGTATTAAAATGGCTATTTTTTCAGGGATGAACAATTTTGGGGTAGAAACTTTTCTTTCTACTACTTCTTCAACCCAAACCGTCACTATAATCTATCCTTGGGGAAAGAGGAGTCTGCTTTTATGTATCTGCTTCTTTTTGCAAATTTTTGGAAAATTACCATGCCTTCTAAAATACAGGAGGTACTGGATCTGATTAATGTCTATGTCCATTGATTTAGATGTGATGATAAATATAACAAAGGATGGCACTTTTGAAGAGAATGATGCCAAATAGCTACACTACCAAGTAGGTTAGAACACAGAATGCAAAATGATAGGGTAAGAAGGGACCTTGGAGGTCTTCTAGTCCAATCCCCTGCTCAAGCAGGTGATCCTAGATCATTCCAGACAAATGGCTGTCCAGTCTTAAAAACCTCCAGTGATGGAGCACCCACAACTTCTGGAGGCAAGCTGTTCCATTGATTAATTGTTCTCACTGCGAGGAAATTTCTCCTTATTTCCAGGTTGGATCTCTCTTTAATAATCTTCCATCCATTATTTCTTGTCCTGTCTTCAGGAGAATAGGTTCTCCCTTGTTCTCTGTGACAGCCCCTCAAATATTGGAAGACTGCTATCATGTCATCCCTCGTCCTTCTCTTTGTTAGTCTAAAACAAGGGTCGGCAACCTTAAAAACTCAAAGAGCCATTTGGACCCATTTCCCAGAGAAAACAAAACACCCGGAGCCACAAAACCTGGGTGGGCGTGGCCAACTTGACATCACTCCCACCGAGTCACATGACACCCCCCCCCAGCTATGCCTACCCAGGTTTTGTGGCTCTATGTTTTCTTTTCTATGAGAAACAGGTATCTCTCTCTCTTTTCCTTCTCTCTTTCTCTCTCTCCATCTCTCTTTCTCCCTCTCCAATCTTTCTCCCTCCCTCTCATCTTTCTTAAACTCTTTCCCTCTTCCCATCTCTCTCTTTCTCTCTCTCTCCCTTCCTCCCCACCTCCCTCTCACTCCCTCATCTCTCTCTTTCTCCCTCTCTCTCCCCTTCTCTCTCTGTGTGCTGAGGAACGATTGCCACCCCCAGCGAAGGCTTCTCTTCAGGCGACTCTCCTCCCCCTCTCGCGACTCCCTGGCTGGCTGTGGCATGCGCGGGGAGACCCTCCTCAAGCGAGCACCAAAGTGCAGCAAAGGCGCACGCGGAGGATGGGCGGTTGCTCTCTTAAGGAGGGTCTTTGGACGTGGCTTCTCTCCTGCCCTAAGGATCCAGCCATTGCCTTGCCGTGTCCTGTCCCGTCCCCCCTCCCCACAGCTCTTCAGCCGAGCGGGGAAGGCATGAGCTCCAGGCCGAAGCGGCAGGAAGCGAAGGCTGCCTTATACGCAAATGTGGCATGAAGGCAGCTACAGGGCCGCTTCTCTCCTGTCCTAAGGATCTGGCCATCGCCTTGCCGTGCCCCCCACCCCCCATGAGAGGAGAAGGAGGGGGGGGAGGGGTGCCGGAGCGAAGGCAGCCTTCGCTTCCTGCTGCTTCGGGCTGGAGCTTATGCCCACCATGCTTGGCCGAAGAGTTGCGGGGGGGGGGGGAACGGGAACCGGCAAGGCAATGGCCAGATCCTTAGGACAGGAGAAAAGCCGCGTCCAAAGACCCTCCTTAAGCAAGCAGCCGCCCGCCCTCCACGCGCGCCTTTGCTGTGCTTTGGCGCTCGCTTGAGGGACTCCCTGCGCATGCGCACCCTCCTGGCCCCACCACAGCCAGCCAGGGAGTCACGAGAGGGGGAGGAGGGTTGTCTGAAGGAAAGCCTCCGCCGGAGGTGGCTATGTTCCTCAACCAGCGCCGGAGAATGAGCCCCACCCGCTTCTCCATTCCCGCTGTCGCCCTTACCTTCTCAGGCCAGGTGAGGGAGGGGAGGGCGAGGCCAGCAAGTGATGGGACAGGGAGCCACAGCAAGGGGCCCAAAGAGCCGCATGCGGCTCCGGAGCTGTGGATTGCCGATCCCTGGTCTAGACATACCCAGTTCCTTCCATTGTTCATAATATGGTTTGGCCTCCAGACCCCTTATCATCTTTATTGCTCCACTCAGTTTGCTTTCTAGGGTCTTAACATCTATTGTGTATCATGCATTAATAGGTTGACTATTAAGGAAGTTGTAAGGCTTTTAAAGAATGACGTGTACTTACAGTTACAGCAACTACATTGGAACCCCCGGGAGAATTCTCTGGGATCTTGGCGATGTAGTAATCAGATGAAAATTGGGGGATGTTATCATTCGTGTCCAAGAGATGGATCACAATATCAGCCGTTGAACTAAATTTCTCAGGTGTGTTCACTTCTACTGCAAGAAGCTAAGGCAGTAAACAGAGAAGTAAGAATTTAAAACATATGAAAGGCTTTCCTTTCTAACAGATTAACATTGGTGTTCAAATGGTTATAGGGAAAAGCCATCGTTCATTGTCATGCATTATATGTGGCTTTGGATCATTTTCCTCCATAAATAAATGGACCTGTATAATGTTTTTGACTCATATTGGGACCTCATTTATTCAGTTGTAGGACTTGTGAGCAAAACAGGTCACATTTTAGGCCAGATTTATGCAGAAATATTGAAACTATCAAACAGCTTTTATGCACCATCGTGTATATGGTAACAGAAACAGATAAAGAAACGTTTCCAAGAGTTGTTAAAAAAGAAGCTTGTAAGTGCACGACACATGTGTAGTAGCATGTAAAGATGCATCAAAAGTCACCAAATATTTGGCCTGCTTCTATTTGGGGAGTCTGCCCTCTCAGCTGACCAAATAAATTCTTGTTTTGAAAATGATCACAGCTCAGAGTTCTTTCTTCAGAGAAATCCAAATTAAAATGTCCTTGCAGTAGTCCCTCCCTGAGAATCTGGCCGTGAATTACCTTGGTATTCTCTGAGGAAAACTTACAGGCTAAGGGTATTAGAAATACGAGCTCCCACCATTTCAGAGATACCCATGTTTTGCATGTAAAATTTAACACGGTGATCTGGTCAGTGAGCATTTCAGAATCTTTCAAGGGTTTAATCTTTATTTTTCCTGTTGTTCTTCTCCAAAAGGTTTGAAGTTCTGAACTCAAGGGAGTCCCTGAAGTGCTTTCCCAAAAGGCAATTGCATTCAGTTTTTTCCTTGAAAATGTTTCACTTCTTATCCAAGAAGCTTCAGAATTGAAGAAGATTCTTAGATGAGAAGCGAAATGTTTTCAAGGAAAAAATGTCCAGTTGCCTTTTGGAAAAGCATCTTTGGGACAACCGTGACCTGGATGAACTCAGAAGAGCAAAAACAGAGCCCATTCCCTCTTCTTAATTCAAGCTTGACCTGAAGAAAGTAAAAGTCATTACAATACCTTAAAGGTTAACTCCTGGAACTTTTCGTAATCGATGGCAGCAGAATTTTCCACTATTATTGTGACTTGGGCTTCATTTAGGACTGTCTGAGGAACAACGCGGAAAATTCCTCCGGGCCCAAGAAGGTGGAGGTTAAATTTAGCATTTGCTCCCTGTGAAGAAAAGCCATGAAAATAATTTAGTTCTGTTTATGGTGGTGTGAAAGAGCATTGCTCCACTTCTCATGCAGTATATGCCCATAAACAAGGTCTTCTCTCTTTATACTTCATTCCCATGTGCAATGGCCACCTCACCCAAATTCTTTCCATCAGGATTCCTGTATGATCCCAGGAAATAATGCAGCTACCTTAAAGTGACACAGTGGGATCCTTGCTGTTCTCTGAGCTTGGTGGTTTTCTTGCAGACATTTCATTACCAAACTAGGTAACATCATCAGTGTTAGTAAGGAGTGGGTTTTGCAGAGTGGAGGAGGAGGAGGAGGAGGAGAAGGAGGAGGAGGGGAGAAGAAGAAGCAGGAGGAGGAGGAGGAGGAGAAAGGAAAAGAAAGAAAAAAGGAAGGAAGGAAGTTTTAGTAGATAGAAGTTCCTTAATGATCTTGCCTGGACCTGAAAGCTAAAATGGGATGGCATTCTTAGCACTTATTTATTTATTTATTTATTTATTTATTTATTTATTATTTATTTATTTATTTATTTATTTATTTATTTATTTATTAATTATTTATTTATCAAATGTACCAGCCACTTCTTACCTCAGGGTGACTCTGGGTGCCTTACAATAACAGTTGTGAGATTCTGTCCCAAAAGTTATTATTTTTCACTTCAGGAAGGACACTAAGTTTTCTATTATTTAGTTATCACGTTTCTCTAGCTGTCCATCTCACAAGGGTCACTCTGAGTTGCGTGCAGTGAAATAATGGAGACTATAGATAGCCAGTTGGTGTAATGGTTAAAGTATTGGGCTAGAAATTGTGAGTTCCAGTCCTCCTTTAGACATGGAAGATGGCTGGGGGACTCTGGGTCTGTCCCTCTCTCTCAGCCCAACCCATCCCAGGGTTGTTATGTGAGAAAAATTAGGAGACATAAGTTGAGTTATTTTGAGTGGCCCAAAATAAAGAGAGAATATAAGTCTACTAAAAAAATAATACAGTCACGTTGGCCCAATGTTTAATTATGAACTCCTTGTCCATAGACTAGATTTGATTTTCAATCATTGCAAATAGTACATGTAGATTAAGTAAACAAATCTGAAGTTTTCTTCTTGAGTTAGTTCAGGTTGAAGCTACTCTTGAAGGTTTCCATGGCAACCCTTATCACTTTTTTCTGGGGGGAAGCTGCAGAGCACTGGGAGGTCTTCAGTAAATTATTATGCAAATGAATCCCATCGCTCTGCTTAAAGGAAGCAGCGCTTACTCCAGCTATGATTATTTTTCAAAGTCACGATCTGGGATGGCTTACCTGCAGAAGGATTTGGACAAGAAAATGAAAGAAGGAACCAGCTAGTGCATATATTTCACCAAGCAATGGAGCAAATTAGTGATGCTGTCATCAAGAGAGAGCAACCTCGACCCAAAGAAAGGCCATAAGGCTTCCTGGACACTATCAAGTCCAGTATTTGTTTTCAAAACCAACCTAGAAAGACAGAAACCTATAGAAAGCTCAAATCTCCTCCCCATGACCCAATGTGCATGACAACATCCTGATGGAATAGGGAGTCAACCTCTTCTCCAAAGCCCCTGAAGGCAGGACAAGAAGCAACGGATGGAAACTAACCAAGGAGAGAAGCAACCTGGAATTAAGGAGAAATTTATTGAAAGGGGAAAGAAAAAAGGAAGGAAGGAAGGAAGGAAGGAAGGAAGGAAAGAAAGAAAGAAAGAAAGAAAGAAAGAAAGAAAGAAAGAAAGAAAAAAAGAAAAAAAGAAAAAAAGAGACTATGGTGTCATTGATGCTCTTTGAGCTTGGTGGTTTTCTTGCAGACATTTCATTACCAAACTAGGTAACATCATCAGTGCTAGGTGCATCATCAGTGCTAAAGTAACATAGTCAAGTACTAAATAACTTTTCCACACTCTGAAGCACCTTTTCAAGACTGAACCCAAAGCACTGTATCACCTTGTTGTTTTATAGGGTGCAGGATGAGACTCTCCTTGGCAAATCAACAATAAACAAATCAGGCCAAAATGTACCAAGAATAATGATGTTTTGCAGCCTCCGCTTCAGGATGCAGTTCTATTTTCATTGGGCTGCTTTTTGTCACAGGAGCACCAACTGTTTATTTATTAAATATATTTATTTATTTATTTATTTATTTATTTATTTATTTATTT
>QLTV01000397.1:506580-517120 GCA_003457575.1 Thermophis baileyi
CAGCTGCAGAGCACTGGGAGGTCTTCAGTAAATTATTATGCAAATGAATCCCATCGCTCTGCTTAAAGGAAGCAGCGCTTACTCCAGCTATGATTATTTTTCAAAGTCACGATCTGGGATGGCTTACCTGCAGAAGGATTTGGACAAGAAAATGAAAGAAGGAACCAGCTAGTGCATATATTTCACCAAGCAATGGAGCAAATTAGTGATGCTGTCATCAAGAGAGAGCAACCTCGACCCAAAGAAAGGCCATAAGGCTTCCTGGACACTATCAAGTCCAGTATTTGTTTTCAAAACCAACCTAGAAAGACAGAAACCTATAGAAAGCTCAAATCTCCTCCCCATGACCCAATGTGCATGACAACATCCTGATGGAATAGGGAGTCAACCTCTTCTCCAAAGCCCCTGAAGGCAGGACAAGAAGCAACGGATGGAAACTAATCAAGGAGAGAACCAATCTAGACCTAAGGAGAAATTTCCTGACCATGAGAGCAATTCACCAGTGGAACGACTTGCCTCCAGAAGTTGTGGGTGCTCCATCACTGAAGGTTTTCATGAAGAGACTGGACAGCCACTTGTCTGAAATGGTCTAGGGTTTCCTGCTCGAGCAGGGGGTTGGACTAGAAGACCTCCAAGGTCCCTTCCACCTCTGTTATTCTGTTATTCCATCCTATGGCCTGTGACATTGCCATGCAAACATGCAAGGGGTGGAGCTTGTACAGTGAAGTCATAATGTGTCTCTAGTAACCTGATTCTGATCCCATGGATGGCCATGTTTGGAAAGCAAGCAATGGCCTTAAACAGTGGTTTATTTGTAGTGCTGTTTTTTTTCAAGTTGGATTTTTCCCCAACATGCTGTACAATTGCTAAAATGGTTTTGATGATTTCAGATTCTGCATGCTTGATGGCCTGTTTATTTAACTGATTTCCTTGTGCTTTTGGACCCAGATAGCATCTTAGGACTGTGTGAATCACTGCATTATGTTCACATGCTTATAAGAGATGGGATCCTTTGGTTTTGCTAACCAGGTTTTAGCATGTAGCATGTTGTGTGAACCCAGTCCTGATACCAGGAGGAGGAAGATAGAAGTTGGTAGCCTACTGACCTGATCTGAATCATTGACTGTAATTTTGAGGCCCCTCAAGGTTTCACCTTCCAGTGGGTGTTCATAGATGGTCAGCTCAAATTGGTTCTGTGGCCCACTTTCCCCATAGAAGGTCGGTGGGTGATTGTTAAGGTCTACCACTCTGATGATGACCGTGGTGGACGCATGAGCAGTCTGGTTGTCTTCTGAACCAATTTCGGAAGCCTACAGCAAAAAGGAAAGAAAAAAGGATGAGGAATCTTGCCCTCTCTATTCCCCCCCCCCGGTCGTCTCGTGTTGCCTTATGGATGCTTTTCCTTCTGCAAGACTTCTGTGACTTAGCAATAGTAGACATTTATTTGGGAAGCCAAGCAGGAAACGGGGCGAGGCAGCTGTTAGAATCCACAATGATGTTAAATGTATCATTTTTGCAATGGTGTCATAACATGTATAAGATTGGATAGTGAGAGAGGCGGCATATACATTTAATGAATATATAAAGGTTGCTTTCTGCCCCTTGCAGATGCCATGAAACCAGATAAATTTGGAAGAGAGCAGATTAATTACTCAACAAACACATGAAGATAGTTTTTAAAAAAAAATAAAGCTCTAATGTTCAAACAAGTGATAAGGTGAAATAGTTATTTACTAAAACCTTTAGTGTAATGAGATCTTTCTTCTGCTTTTGGTAAACCCCCTTTCTTTTTTAAATAATTATTAAATTTTTAAGCCAGAAAGATAAAAGCTACAGAGCATAATAATTAAGAAAGTGAGGATGGAGGGAGAGAGAGGGGGGAGGGAGGGAGGGAGAGAGGGGGAAAGGGATGATCCTCTTTATTCCTAAATAACTTTCATCCGTATTCTTTCAGGCCACCAAGATCCTGGAGGAAGGAAGGAAGGAAGGAAGGAAGGAAGGAAGGAAGGAAGGAAGGAAGGAAGGAAGCCAAAAATGCAGAAAAAAATAAATAAGAAATGACTTCCAGTTTTCTTCTATAACATTGTAAGTAGAAATTTAATTTTACCTCTTACACGATGGTTAGAAGATAACTTTCATTTTTTTTCCTGTCTCCTGTTTTTTCTAATAATCAAACCCATCATTATTTTCTGTTTGGCACACAAAGTCTCTTTCATGTTCTTTCCTCTTCTTTTGACTCAAAATCACACATGCGGTTTAAGTTGAAAGTTGCTAAAGCTGCAAAATAGATATCTCAACGTGTGCTCTGACTACACATTCCCTGAGAATTGGGGTCTTGAAAATAGGGATTTTTTTTTTGTCCTGGAGTGATCTCATCATCTTTAACATGCTGTGTGATTTTTTTTTTTTTTCTTATCTGCTGCCTAAAACCTAGCTGCAACACTTTCCTGACCTACTTTAGATGCACATGAACAAATTTAGCTATTTATTCCATAATTTCTGGGGTCATGATTAAATAAGATCAGGGTTTTGTTGTGCCAATGATCTTTTTGGTAGATGCAGTACAGACTGACGTTCTTGATGCTTCAGTTCTCTGGGGAAAAGTGTGTGCTATCTTTACAGATGTTGAAATTCTGCACAGTATAAATCCATCACAATCATGGCAAGTCTAGAAGTTTACGGTGAGAAAGTAAGACAAAGTACCTGGACTTTCAGTTCATATACTTCTTTTTTCAGTTTAGTTGGGTTTTTAACAACAGAAATAGCTCCCGTTGCATTATTTATTTCAAATGAACCTTCACTTCCTGTGAAAAACAGAGATATGCAAGGTTAGCCCTGTGGAAATTTTAGTTCTCTAGAAAGAAGAGTCACGCAATCCTGTTGTCATGATGCAACTAGTAGTTGAACCCAGCAGCTAATGACCTTGGATGGAGGTCATACAGAACAATGAAGTTACGTGGATTTCCCCAAAGGCCTTCCTGTTTGGGGAATTGGAAGGGATCTCATAAGTTATCTAATGTCTATGTCAAGGGAGAAGATCATCCCTCCATTAAATCTGAAAGGTGAGCAGAATCCAAAAGGTAATCTGTACTGGGATAGTTTTCTTGGCTTCTGAAGACGGGCATGAAAGAAGTCTTAGATTACCTCTTTGCTTTTAAGAAATATTGGTTTGGACTTAACATAGAGATTATTTGAGCAGATCTGCTAAAATAAATAGGCTTCAAGATGGCTATGAATGAATTAGATCCTTTCAGCCTGTGCTAAACATAATTGCATCCTCATTCAGTTTATTGTGATGAAATGGACATGCCTTCCATTCCTTCTTCTTTCAAAAACATTTTTCTGCTCAATGTCTTTCTGGGAAAAGCAGAAGATATGTGTATTTTTAAAATATACATTTTAAATTTCAGTAAGCTGAAGGGAAGAGATTTCAGGACCCTGGAGAGCAATAAGCAAAACTATCTCTAAAAAACCAATTTAGGATAGAGATAATACTTTTTCTCAAACGAAATTGAGGCTATGAATAATAAACCCTGTTTCTTTCTCTGTCAGAGAGCTTCAGTTGGGTTGAGGGAGAGATGGACCAGGCCCTAAATCAGCAGTAGGCAGTGGCTTTTGCTCGGAAGGGGACATCAAGAAATGTTCTTATTCTTCCCAGAGAAAGGGCCAAAAAATAGAACAACAGAGCTGGAAGGGACCCTGGAGGTCTTCTAATCCAACCCTTTGCTCAAACAGGTGTCCCTACACCATTTTAGACAAATGGTTGTCCAATCTTTTCCTAAAAACCTGCAGTATTGGAGCACCCACAACTTCTTGAGACAAATCGTTCCACTGGTTGATTGTTTTCATTATCAGGAATTTTCTCCTTAGTTCTAGGTTGCTTCTCGCCTTGATTACTTTCCATCCATTGTTTCTTCTCCTGCCTTCAGGTGCTTTGGAGAATAGGTTGACCCCCCCCTTCTTTGTGGCAGCCCCTCAAATATTGGAACACTGCAATCATGTCACTCCTAGTCCTTCTTTTCATTAAACTAGACATAGTTGTTTTTTACATTCTCACGCAAGAATACTCAATTGGTAGTAGGGATGTAGCATCAACTACAGGATAAAAAATGTGCCAATGTGTTTGGAGGAGAATTGGGATGTGTATTTTTGTGCCTAGCAGAGTCCCCAAAGAATCAGCAGTCGGGTGGACAGAGACTGAATTAACTATTTTGGGAAAATAGGAGCAGTGATGAGACAAAATAAACTTGACTGATTCACACACAGGAAGATCTGTGATTTTCCATCCCCTCACCGGCCCAGTTCGGGCTGGAGTTGGGGAGAGGTTGTAGTATTGTAGTATTGATGATGTTAAGCTCACTTTGATATGAAACACATTTTTCTAGTCTGTCATGCTTAAAAAGGTGAGACACTGCGCTGATGGCTTTCAGGAACTGGGCCACTCAGTGGCAAGCTTTCTGAGGGCTGCAGTCCCTTGAAGTGTGGGAATCAGACATATGCCTAGCATTGAAGATTGTCCAGTTTTCACTGAAGGATGAAAACATCACAAATCACCTGCTCCTCCTGAACAATCACAACAGAAGTCTAAAAGAGCAGAAGTTGTGGATAAAACTGTCCTGGATCTCTCTATAAGCCCACTCTAGGGATCCCCGCCCTACCTCGGAATGCCAAAGTATTGGCTATGTGAAGCATAAGCTGATTAAAAAGAGAGAACATTTTTAATTAGCAGATGTATAATTATACCTCCCAGCCATGAGAACATCTCTCAGAAAGATAAGTGAGAAGATTTAACTTTCACAAGTTTCATTTCCCAGGCACATTTCTGGAGGGGGGGGAACACACACTCTGTCACACACTTTTTGCAACAACTTGAAATCGTCCTTATGTCAAGTATGAATGTCTTCTAATTCCCCCCAAACCAACCAACCTGTGAAGGGATATGAGTCAGAAAGTTAAACCCTCTTGCAAACAACAGCTGCTTTTAGGAGCAAGTGGTTTTGTTTTTCCAGGCCGATGGCTGAGTTTGTGATTCAACAACAAGCCTAAAGCAACACAACACACCAATGCAGGGGATTTGGTGAACCATATGAGGTGCAAATTGGCAACGCGTGCATAAACATTTTCAGAATATTTTACAGCAGTTTCCCTGGGAAATCATCCTGATAGGTATCGTCAAGGTTTTCTTCTTTCCTCTACCTAGTTCAGCTATGTCTTCCCAGTTACACCAACCACTTACCATTCACAATGCTGTAATAGATGTCATTAGGTTTTCCTCTGTCTCCATCAATGGCAACAACAGTTATAACTTCCGATCCCTAGGGAGGCAAAAGGAAGAAAAAAATCTTTATATCAAGAGGCCTAATTGTCAGGCTCTCCATCGTCAGGCTGGCGCCTTGCTGGCATCCCTCCATCAAAGGGGAAGGGAGGGGGGAGGCTTTGGGGAAATCCACACCTGTGTATCTACTGGTGGAAAATGGGGAGGGGGACCTGGCATGTGAAGAAGACCAGAGCATCTTCAAGGCCGCTTGCCCCGGGTGTGAAATTCCAGCAGCCTGAACAACCCAGAGTTTCCCACAACATCGCAGTGATCCCGGATTGGGTGGCCATGGAGCAGACATTGGGGGGAGGGAGGGGGAATCATGGGTTTGGCTCTTTGTATCAGTGAGCGGGAACTTCAGAGTCTGCCTTCACTTTCCGGCAACCAACATCTTTGGTAAAAGTTATTTTTCGCTTCCATCAACTGGAGTAAAGAGTTTGCTTTCCTAAATGATTGTTTTGGGGCAGGTCTGACACTAGTGAAGTAAAAAGAATGTGAAGTGTTACTCTGAGGAGGTGAGATGGGACATCATCATGGTAGGGGAAACTTGCAAACATTTTTTGGAAGGAGACTAGACTAGACTAGACTAGAATTCTTTATTGGCCAAGTGTGATTGGACACACAAGGAATTTGTCTCTGGTGCAGAAGCTCTCAGTGTACATACAAGCAACAAAGTGATAAGTCGTAGATCATAAATCCCAAGATACAATTATAATCATAAGATACAAACAGCAAGTGAAAAATAAGAAGATGAGAAAGATGAAAAGATGACAAGGATAATAACAATACAGCCTCTGCTACATGGGTAAATATCCTTGGGCATAAGACAGTGCTGTGGGATCTAGGTGTTCAGCAGAATGATGGCACGGGGGTGGGGTGGGGGGAAAGCTATCTTGGTGTCTAGTTGTTTTGGCATACAATGCCCTATAGCAGTGTCCTGATGGGAGCAGTTGAAACAGATTATGTCCAGAAAAGAGATTATATCCAGACAATATCTGTAGATATTTTCACAGCCCTCTTTCTGGCTCGTGCAGTATACAGGTCCTCAATGGAAGGCAGGCTGGTAGCAATTGTTTTTTCTGCAGTTCTAACTATCCGTTGAAGTCTGTGTCTGTCTTGTTTGGTTGCAGAGCCAAACCAGACAATTATAGAGATACAAATGACAGACTCAATAATTCCTTTGTAGAATTGTCTCGGGAGATCCTTGGGCAGTCTGAGCTTTCTGAGTTGTATTGTATTGAAGCCCAAAGGTCAATGTACTGATCTTTGGGTTTCAAGATAACTATCAATATTTCTATATATGTCTAGGCTACTTTTAACTCAGTTGAGATGTTAGCTTTCAATCTTCAGTCTGACATGGGATCATCAGATTCTACATGAGATGGAACCCCACTTGAGACATCTGAAGGTCCAGGATCATGTAGAAGTGTCTATGTGGACACAAAATGTCTCCTCTGCTTTGTCTTGAAGACCTAGCCATGAAATCCTGCAAATCTTAAGCTTCCTGAAATGCTTAGGCAACTGAATTACTTTTGTCTAACAAACTATTTGTCTAAAAAGAAACGTGGATGCCTTCTGGTGTCTCCTTGCCTGATTATGTTTTAATAGGGAAACTATCCAAATACTGAATTGGAAATTGGAGACGGTTTAGTCCTTCTGCCTAGACTGGAGATAAAGAGATTTATCTAAGGGCCACACAGCTGGGTGAACACCGTTCTCCAAGAAAGAACAGATCAGCACTGGAAAGGGTGTGTTTTTGTAGGGGTTATTCTTTTCTGAATAGTCAGTCCTTGATTCTCATATGTTCAGCCTGCATCTGATTAACTGCTCTTCATTACACACATGAGGATAACTTACTGTATCTGTTTCTGAAATATGTGACAAGAAAACATGACTGCCTATCCTGCCTGTCCTGGAGGTATCAGCACCCCAGTATTCACATCTTATCAATAGATAATAAAAATATTTTTCCTCAGAGGTCATTGATGCTTAATTGCATTGTTTTCTTCAGTGGTTTCCATTTCACAGTCCTCTATTTCATTATTAGGGTGTTTCCAGATCACTGGTTAATAGTTATATTAAGTTAATTATTATCTTTCAATATTTTATTGCCACAGATTACAAAGTGGAAGAAAGACACCTCCAGTATTCCCAGAAATTTGCCATCTGATTGGCAAAACTATCGCAATATGTACAGTAAAATATGGTGCCACAAAATAGAAACGACTGCAACACAAGATAAGAAAAAGTAGGAAGAGGAATCGGCTATAAATAAAAGTTGGATGGCAAACTCCAGAGCCAATTCACACGCTGGCCTGGACTCTTGGTTGATTTTAAATCCATTTGTAGTCTTGCAAATTAAAACAGGATTAACCAAAATCTCATAGGCAGCGATAAGTTGGACTTGGATCTCTGCTGAGATTAAATCCTACAGTTGGACTGGATTATTCGTTCTCTTTTCCAGTTTGGCAGATTGTAGTAGCATGGAGGAGTGTGCTTGGAAGTAAAAATAAAATTACATTCTGGGCTGTTGCATCATGTCCATGTATAATGCATGTATGAGAACATTGTGAATTCATTGCAGAAAGAGGCAACTTTTTAAATACCATTTTTATCCTCTCCCTTCTCTTTCTATTGTCTATCTCTATTTTTTTCAAACTTGACAAGTTTAAGACTTCAACTCCCAGAATTCCCCAGCAGCATTAAAGCCTTAGTAAGACCACACTTGGAATATTGCATCCAGTTTTGGTCACCACATTATAAAAAAAAGATGTTGAGGCTTTGGAAAGAGTGGAGAGAAGAGCAACCAAGATGATTAAGGGCCTGGAGACTAAAACGGATGACGAACAGTTGCAGGAATTGGGTATGGCTAGTCTAGAGAAAAGAAGGACTAGGGGCGACATGATAGCAGTGTTCCAATATTTGAAGGGCTGCCCCAAAGAAGAGGGGGTCAACCTATTCTCCAAAGCATCAGAAGGCAAGACAAGAAATAATGGTTGGAAACTAATCAAAGAGAGAAGCAACCTGGAACTAAGGAGAAACTTCTTAACAGTGAGGACAATTAACAGGTGGAACAGCTTGCCTTCAGAAGTTGTGGATGCTCCATCACTGGAGGCTTTTAAGAAGAGACTGGACAGCCACTTGTGTGAAACCATATAGGGTGTCCTGCTTGAGCAAGGGGATGGACTAGAAGACCTCCAAGGTCTCTTCCAACTCTGTTATTCTATATTCTGTATGTTTGTCTCTTTTTCATGATTGTGACAACCATGGATGATATAATGGCTTGCCCAAGTCTCTCTTCAATGGTTCTTTCATATCAAGGTCATTTCTAAATTGCAATACAATGGCTCCATGATTTTCAATTTCCTGTTCTAGCAGAATCTCCCTGTGCTCTCCTGTTGTTTCTAAAGATCTACTGAAGCAGCAGGCTAAAAGAAGTGGTGGGAGAAAGGGACATCAGCAGGTATAGCGTGGACATTCTGCAAATACAGACCTCTTTACATCTCAGCCATTTTGTTTTGAGTTCCCCTTCCAGAATCCAAACTGACAGAGGAGAATCCTTGTAGCTCAGGGTTGAACTGTGGGGTCCTTTTCGCTCTCTGAGTTTGGTGGTTTTTCTTGCAGACATTTCATTACCAAACTAGGTAACATCACCAGTGCTCAAAGGGAATGGGCTTTACTCTCTGTTTATGTACAAGTGGCTTGCCCTGTCAGTGTTGGTGGGAGTGGTCTTGGCAGTTGCTGAATTAGCAATAGCAATAGCACTTAGACTTATATACCGCTTCATAGTGCTTTACAGCCCTCTCTAAGCGGTTCACAGAGTCAGCATATTGCCCCCAACAATCTGGGTCCTCATTTTACCCACCTCAGAAGGATGGAAGGCTGAGTCAACCTTGAGCCGGTGAGATTTGAACCGCCGAACTGCAGCTAGCAGTCAGCTGAAGTAGCCTGCAGTGCTGCACTCTAACCACTGCGCCACTTCGGCTCTATAATTAGGCTATTGTTTATGGTTAGCTTGTTTATCTCAGTTGATAAATCTTTGTTTCCTCTACCCCACTTCCCTCTAGCATTGATGCTGTTACCTAGTTGGATAATGAAATGTCCGCAAGAAAACAATGAAGCTCAGGGAGCATCAAGGACCCACAGTCCTCCTCCTCCTCCTCTCCTCCTCCTTCCCTCTTCCCAAACTCCCCTCCCCTCTAGCACTGATGATGTTACCTACTTTGGTAATGAAACGTCTGCAAGAAAACCAAGCTCAGAGAGCACCAAGGACCCCTTGGAATCCATACTGTTTGGGTGGGGTAAACAGCATCCCTGTAATACTCACCACCAGTGTGTCTTCATACACATACCCATAGTAGGGTGTGCCCACAAAAATTGGTGGCGTGTCTTGAATATCCTCAACATTGATTGTGATGGTAGTTGTGGCTGAAAACACCTTGTGATTCCCACGGAGCTTTCCACCACCATCCTGGGAGGCAAAAATAATTCCAAGATTGTTATAAACCACTGGATTAACCCAAAATTGATATAGGATCACTAAGTTACGCTCATACTAACAGCACCAACCATCCCTTTCTCTTTGTTTAGTCTCAAATGCTCCTTGGAAAAATCAGATTTTTAGTAGCTTCTCGAATATCAGCAGGGATCACGCTGGTGTCCAGCTGTAAGACAGGAGCTCTTGCAGAAGATGTTGGCCACTGAGTCCCTTCCTCAAAAACTGAATATGACCATCTATGGTACCATCAGAAACGTACAGGTTTAAGGCGACTTTTCTCAAGCTAGTGTACTTTGACTGACATGTCTAGATCAGGCAGTTCACAGACGTTCAAGGATGAAAAAGATCAGGGATTGCCAGTTTATCATTAGAAATTGTACCATTTTCCATGATCTGCACATCTGGTTTACTGTTACGAGTTTACCCCTTTGAGGAATATATTTTACCTTAGCCACTGCAGTCACGAAAAAAGTTCTTGCTTTTTCGTAGTCAAGGTTGATCCCTGTTTTGATGCGAAGGACGCCGCTGTGACGATCTATGGTAAATTTATTTGTATGGATATTCTGGAAGAAAGAAACATGGGAAAGAAAGAAAGAAAGAAAGAAAGAAAGAAAGAAAGAAAGAAAGAAAGAAAGAAAGAAAGAAAGGAAGGAAGGAAGGAAGGAAGGAAGGAAGGAAGGAAGGAAGGAAGGAAGGAAGGAAGGAAGGAAGGAAGGAAGGAATGA
>QLTV01000397.1:517459-530280 GCA_003457575.1 Thermophis baileyi
AAAGAAAGAAAGAAAGAAAGAAAGAAAGAAAGAAAGAAAGAAAGAAAGAAAGGAAGGCAATATTGCACTGGCTATAATCAACTGGTTTTGCATAGAAGGAGCGAGTGATGTCTCCTTTTGAACTTGAGGGACTCTTACCTTTTTCAAGATAAGACTCTCTCAAGTTGAACTTGACTTTCAAAGGCATCATTAACACAGTCATTTTGGGAAGGCAAAGAGAAAGGATTTGGCAAGGCCCTTTAGGATGAAACATTGACCATTTCTACCCTGCCCATCTTCTATTTTGCAAAAACGGGGACACGAATCCCAAAGATCAGGAAGCGGGAGATGTCCCACCATTCTTTCACTGCTCTCCATTACATCAGATGCAAGGTATGTTATTTTCTTCTGCAGGAGAGAGAAAATGAAATTTTGCACCGTGACAATTGAGAGTTCAAGGACCCTTTTTGTAAACAGCATCAATTGGTGATATTTCAGAGAGAGCCTTCTATTTATGGAACCAACTGAATGCCCCAAAGGTGCTTTTTCAAAAGGCAACTGGGCTTTCTTTGTTTTTCCTTGAAGACATTTTGCTTCTCATCCAAGAAGCTTCTTCAGTTCTTCTTCAGAACAATGGTTGTTCTTTGGGACAACCATGAGCTGGATGACTGAGAATCTCCATAGACACCAATCGACCAAATGTTTACCAGTTCTTTTTGCTCTCCCTTTCTTAATGCTTGTGTGGAGCCCCAACACTCTGGCCAGATTTTCTAAGATCTATAGTAGGAAGAAAGGATGGATGACCTCGGATTCCTTCTTCGTCCATTTGTATTCACAGATTTCTGCCAATCATAATTTGGCTCTAACAATGAAAAGAAGGCTGTTCTTCAAGCACCCTGAGATTCAAAAGGGACCATTTTCAGTTGGGTGAATTTTCTTTTATTTTCTTTCAAATATAATAGAAGAAACAGAAGAAGGTGGGAAATGCTTGCATATCTAATCCAACCCTAAATCCCTGACAAGTTCACCCCAAAACTCCTTTCAACATTCATGGGTATTTATGGAGAACATTAGAGGGAGAACAATGGTTTAGATTCCTTACCCCACCAGATAATTTTCCACGTACAAGGACCTTTGGGTGACAGAGGACTGCGGGCTATTTTTTATGTATTAAAACATGGATTTCCTAATTTTAGAATTTCCCCCTTCTATTCCTGTTCAGCTCATCAAAAACAAAGCAAGATACAACACAACGTAGTAATTCAGATTTTAAATTTAACTTACAATACAACCAGTAAGAAGGAGAGAAAATCACAGTCAGTGTTAAGCAAAACCAAACAGCATTTTTCAAAAAGTTTCAAAGAAGCAGAGATCTCCTAGAGACCTCGGAAAATAAATATGAACTTAAACATCAGGATGAGCTTGTGAGGAGGACTCTGCTTTAACAGAAAAAGAATAAAAACCCAGAACCCCTGGAGGCTCCTTGGAGAACGAATGAATCGCCTTCCTCTCTATCTTGGCCATGAACAAAATATGGCTTGGCTTGTGTGCTGCTCCTATTAAGGAGATTACATTTAATCCTCCTTAAATCTGTGTGCTTTCAAAAGAAGCTACTCGATCAGTTGTCCTAGATCTACTTCGATGCTACAGTCATTGGTTTCTTGACATTTCCTAAGTCTTTCAATTAGGCAAGAAACAACATTATTCTGCCATGAGATTTTGTTTTTATCTTGTAAATTGTACTAGTTTAGATAACAACCAACTTATTTGGATTTTTAGTTTTGGTAATGAATAAACTCATCTCGGTGGTCCCTATCCAAGAAGCTTCTTCAGTTCTTCTTCAGAACAATGGTTGTTCTTTGGGACAACCATGAGCTGGATGACTGAGAATCTCCATAGACACCAATCGACCAAATGTTTACCAGTTCTTTTTGCTCTCCCTTTCTTAATGCTTGTGTGGAGCCCCAACACTCTGGCCAGATTTTCTAAGATCTATAGTAGGAAGAAAGGATGGATGACCTCGGATTCCTTCTTCGTCCATTTGTATTCACAGATTTCTGCCAATCATAATTTGGCTCTAACAATGAAAAGAAGGCTGTTCTTCAAGCACCCTGAGATTCAAAAGGGACCATTTTCAGTTGGGTGAATTTTCTTTTATTTTCTTTCAAATATAATAGAAGAAACAGAAGAAGGTGGGAAATGCTTGCATATCTAATCCAACCCTAAATCCCTGACAAGTTCACCCCAAAACTCCTTTCAACATTCATGGGTATTTATGGAGAACATTAGAGGGAGAACAATGGTTTAGATTCCTTACCCCACCAGATAATTTTCCACGTACAAGGACCTTTGGGTGACAGAGGACTGCGGGCTATTTTTTATGTATTAAAACATGGATTTCCTAATTTTAGAATTTCCCCCTTCTATTCCTGTTCAGCTCATCAAAAACAAAGCAAGATACAACACAACGTAGTAATTCAGATTTTAAATTTAACTTACAATACAACCAGTAAGAAGGAGAGAAAATCACAGTCAGTGTTAAGCAAAACCAAACAGCATTTTTCAAAAAGCTTCAAAGAAGCAGAGATCTCCTAGAGACCTCGGAAAATAAATATGAACTTAAACATCAGGATGAGCTTGTGAGGAGGACTCTGCTTTAACAGAAAAAGAATAAAAACCCAGAACCCCTGGAGGCTCCTTGGAGAACGAATGAATCGCCTTCCTCTCTATCTTGGCCATGAACAAAATATGGCTTGGCTTGTGTGCTGCTCCTATTAAGGAGATTACATTTAATCCTCCTTAAATCTGTGTGCTTTCAAAAGAAGCTACTCGATCAGTTGTCCTAGATCTACTTCGATGCTACAGTCATTGGTTTCTTGACATTTCCTAAGTCTTTCAATTAGGCAAGAAACAACATTATTCTGCCATGAGATTTTGTTTTTATCTTGTAAATTGTACTAGTTTAGATAACAACCAACTTATTTGGATTTTTAGTTTTGGTAATGAATAAACTCATCTCGGTGGTCCCTCATTCAAAAATAAACTCTCCCACTGCTAAAAACAGTAAATGTGAGCTGCTCCAGGGCTAAAAATAATAAAAATGCTTTCATCCCCACATCAGGCACACACAAAAAATCAGTTTGGCTCTTCTCTTTACCTCTTTACCTTCCTACCTTGAAGGAAGGAAGGAAGGAAGGAAGGAAGGAAGGAAGGAAGGAAGGACTGAGTGATTTGTATGAGTGGAAACTGCAAAAGCCTTGCAACTACCTTTTCTTTTGAAAAAGCCAGATACCTAGATTTGTAGTGATCCATTGGGGTCCACAAATGGGGGAAAGGCCACCTCTAACCTCCATGCATCCACAATATATTCCTGTGTTTTCAGACACATTGCTCTTAAGTCAGAATCAGAGGAGCTCAGCTCCTGAACAGAAATCTCAATGCTAGGAGCTGAGTCCCTACTGTCCATCTCTCTCTCTCTCATGGCCCTTCCTCTCTAGAACAGCATCTCTCTGGTTTCCTCCCTGATAATGTTCTAATCATCTTTCAAAACCTGGCTGTTCTCCCAGGTCCCGGGGTAGAATGTCCTGAGGCCAAAGTTGTGCGTTTGTTTCTTCCAGAGGTGCACAACCCGTTTCTTTTTTATCTCTTTGTTCTTTACTTTTTAAAACCCGCAAGCCATCTGGAATGGTTGGTCCCCTTCTAAGTGGAATAAAACCCAAATGGCCCCAAGACTCCAAATGCAGCTTTACCTGGAGGAAATAGTTAATGCTGCCTCCTGAGCCTGTGTCTCTGTCCACTGCTTCGATTTTGAAGATGCTGCTCCCAACCGGCGTGTTCTGAAAATCCAGAAAAGAGTTGAATTAGGCTTGAAAGCAAGAACGACAATAGCAAGAGATGGGATGGAAGAATATAGTGACCAAAGATGGAGGGGTTGGAGAAAAAGTAGGCGAGAGGAAGCGACTAATGAAGGAGAAGACCACACTACCTAAGTAAGAGTGTACTGGAGAAGGAAACAATGAGAGGTCCTACTGAAATGAAACCAACAAACAAATACAAGGAATGTATCGTCTTCTCCATCCCCACTACCTTCACAGTGATGAAAGGAGGAAATAGGAAAGCAACCTGTCAGTTGTAGATTTCCCAAAAAAAAACCACACATGGTAATGATGTAACATTTGACAGAAATGACCTGTAGAACTGGACCTTCTCAAATACATGGATATGTTGGTTAATACAAACCCAATCACACAGCTCCTCCTCCTCCTCCTCCCACTATCCCTATCTCTATCCCCTCCCCCCACTTTTGTTATATATAATTTAAGGTAGTGGACATACCTGCTTCCTAATAAACATGTGAGGTGGGTTGGGCTGAGAGAGAGAGAGAGAGAGAGCAACTGCTCCAATGTCACCCAGCTGCCTTTCCTGGCTATGACAAGTCTAGAACTCATAATATCTTGGTTTCTAGATCAGCATCTTACCACTAACCAAACTGGCTATCATATTAGTGTAATAGCTTTGTCCCTCATGAAGCTTCATCATTCCAGTTACCCAAGAGTCCAAGCAAAATCCACTAACCTCTTGGACTTGAACGATGTAAGGCGTATTGATGAATTCCGGTCTCTCATCATTTGCATCTGTTATAACAATTCTGACCTTCTCAGCCACCTAAAGTTGAACATGTGAACAGTTCAGCCAGGCAGTGTGACTAACACACAGTCTGGTGCATGCTTGCTTACTTATTGCGTCCTAGTCTACTGGTAATGGATGAAAGAAATACAGCAGTAACAAAGGACTACAGTATAAAGATGGAAAAATACACCCTGGAGATTTAAGCAGGGGTGAAATTCAAAATTTTTCCTAACAGTTCTGTGGGTGTGGCTTGGTGGGTGTGGCAGGGGAAGGATATTGCAAAATCTCCATTCCCACCCCACTCTGGGGCCAGCCAGAGGTGGTATTTGCCAGTTCTCCGAACTACTCAAAATTTCCACCAGAGGTGGGTTCCTCCCGGTTCGGACTGGTTCGCCCGAACCAGTAGTGACCTGCTGATGATGTCACAGTGATGTCACAGATCCATTTCGGTCGGTGCCGGTCCGTGGGCGCCGCCATCTCTTTTTTTGAATTTTTTTTTTATTTTTAAAAAAAATCCGGGTTTTTTTTTTCTTCTGCAGATGCGCAGAAGCCGAGTTTCCGGCACTGTGCATGCGTTGCCATCTTGTTTTTGGCTTTTTTTTGGGGGGGGGAATTTTTCAGATTTTTTGGCACTGCGCATGCGCACGTGGGAGGAAGCGAACCGGCAGCGAGGTAAGTTAGAACCCACCCCTGATTTCTGCTACTGGTTCTCCAGAACCTGTCAGAACCTGCTGAATTTCACCCCTGGATTTAAGCGATAGTAACAGCAGTGGGTCTTCCGAAGGTCTTGTTGGTTACATTCAAGGAAGTGCATTATGTTCAGAACAAATGAGAAAAATTCAAATCAATGGCTTTTTTTTTTTTTAAATCTGAACATTTGATTTGAAAGGAGAGAATAGCTCAATAGCAAACGTCTTAGCAGAGTTTCAGATCAGGCAGCAAAGTCTGAAAGATTTCTGGATTTTAGAGAATTCAGTGCAAAAATACCTCAGCTAAACTCAGTGTGAGAGACCTTCCAATTTCCCCCAATATGTGAAACCATAGAGTTGTATTGATCATGCTGAGCTATAGCTGGTTTTAACTAGACTATTGACAAAGCCATCAGAGCATAGGTCACACCCAATACTAAGCTACAAATCACAAGTGGAAAATGGCAGTGGCCGACTTCACACCTCATAGTGAAGCCAAAATTAAACCAACCACATGACACCTTGGTACCTTGTGTGACATTTATTTGAACAAGAATGTAAGGTCACAGCCCAGTTAGAACTGGGTTTCCAGGTGAAGTCAGAAAGTAGATCAATAAGGATTCGGGAAAACCCCAGGTTCCCCATCCATGGTCCACACACTCCAATATGCATATATGCAAAAAATAAATTTAGATTCTTAATAGTTTTGAAGACCAAATGAATGAGTGAATTAAAGAGCCTGAGATAGGATGGACACGGGGGACAGGGAAGAACATAAGATTGAAGTCAAGGAAATGAATTTTCAGGATAGCCTCATGTTCACCCAAAGAGATACGTATCAACAAATTCAAAGAATTTTGGAGCATGTGGAGATACTGCCCGAACCATGTTACTCTCTAATGATCTTCTTTCATTCCTTGAGTAAAACAGCTCTTGTCACAAAGATCTCCTAATGTGAATGTTTGGCTTCTGTCTGGTAATCAGAAGCTGGACTGAATTTATAACTATGGAATCAGCTTTTAAGAGATTTATCCCGGCAATGATCCAGGTAACAACATTCATTGTCACCCAGATTTGAAAATAAATATGGGATGATTCAATTTGCAGTTTCAGAACTGCAGCCCAAGCAGTGATGTGTGACCCAGTTAAGATGGAGCGAGGCTAGGTAAAGGAAAGGCTGGGACCAGATTCAGACCTTAGTCATCTTAGAACAGGGCTTAAGGTCAATCAATCAGAGTAGAGCTGGAAGGGACCTTGGAGGTCTTCTAGTCCAGCTCAAGCAGGAATACCATTCTGCACAAATGGCTGTCCAGTCTCTTCTTAAAAATCTTCAGTGTAGAAGCACCAGGGATGAAATGCTACCAGTTCAGAATGGTTCTCCCGAACTGGTAGTAAAAAATGCTACTGGTTCGGGCAAACCGGTATTTCCAACGATCAGCTGGGCGACGATCAGATGTGACGCGTGATTTATATTAGCTAGAATCGTCGAATTTCCTGCTTTCTAGCTAATCTAAATCACGTGGCACAGCGGATTCCCCCCCTCACTCTTCTACTTACCTTTGCAGACTCAGAAGGCTTCAAAATGTTCCTTTTTTAGCGCTGTGCGGGCGCGCCTCAGGCACGCTCGGTAGCAGACTCGCAGAAACGGTAGCAGACTTCAGAGGATTTCACCGCTGAGAAGCACCCACCACTTCTGAAGGCAAGCTGTTCTACTCATTAATTGTCCTCACTGTCAGGAAATTCCTCCTCAGTTCCAGGTTGCTTCTCTCCTTAATTAGTTTCCATCCATTGTTTCTTGTCCTGCCTTCGGGGGCTTTGGAGAATAAGTTGAGCCCCTTTGTGGCAACCCCTCAAATACTGGAATACCTGCTATCCTGTCCCCCCTGGGCCTTCTTTTCTCCAGATAGCCATACCCAATTCATGCAACCATTCTTCATATGTTTTAGTCTCCAGGCCTTTAATCGTCTTGGCTGCTTAGTTGCTTAGGTGTGAAGCACACTTTCATGTCTATGAAATGAAACATCTGTAATTATTGAAAGCCCATTTCTACTCACTGTGCTTAAGCCATCGGAAATATTAACAACCACTTCGATCTCATCTTGTTTCTGAGGATGTAAAGAAGGGTGTATTTTAGCAATTGTTCATAACATACAAACACCTGATTTCTCTTCGCTTTGGATTTAATAAAAAAATAGGCAACGCAATCCCACAACATAAATGCTACAGTGCAAATTCACAACAGGAGTGTCTGAGTGTCTCCCCAGAACCAAGTCCTGTAAGTTCAATAGGGCCTACCTCTAGGCAAATATCTCCATACGGGTAGTCCTCGACTTACGACCACAATTGAGCCTGAAATTTCTGTTGTTAAGTGAGACATTTGTTAAGTTAGTTTTGCCCCATTTTGTGACCTTTCTTGCCCCAGTCGTTAAGGGAATCATTGCAGTTGTTAAGTGAAGATAACATGGTTAAGTGAATCTGGTTTCCCCTTTAACTTTGCTTGTCAGAAGGTCGTAAAAACCATCATAAATATGAGTCAGTTGCCCAACATCTGAATTTTGATCAAGTGGCCATGGGGATTCTGCAAGGGTTGCAAGTGGGAACTTTTGTCCTGTCACTTTTTTTAGTGTTGCTGTAACTTCCAACAGTCACTAACCAAACTGTTGTAAGTCAGGGACTACCTGCATTTACCTGAGAGTAAGCTTCAGTGATCGTGAACAGTGAAACAATTTGTTCTTTCAGTTTCTGCAGAAATTATACAATAACTTAGAACCAGCCAGAAATAATACAATAAGCAGCCAAAAATAATCCAAATTACTCCACAAAAGGAGGCGGCCATGAAAAACAACACAGATATTTGTCATAACTAGGATCTGATGATGCTGGGTGTATTATTATCATAGATTCAGCTGTGGATAGCAATTGAAGTTAGAACGCCCAGGGTTCTATAACTGATAAGAGACATTTGAATATTTATTTTAGCAACAAAGGTACATTTGGCCCGAACCGCTTGAGACTAGAGGTGGACTGAGCATTCCTATCCCCGAGCAAGAATAATGCCTATGAATGTAACAGGGAGAAGAATTCTAGACTGCAGCTCTATGGGGAACTTCTTTCAAACGATATGAAATATCTAACCATCTGATTTCCTCAGCTCCATCCCTTTTTGAATGTTAAATAGCCTAATTCACACCAAGATCCCTACCGCAGCCGTGGGAAAATAAGATTTTGAAAAAGATCCTTCTGGGCTATACCTCTCGATCAAGCTCTGCAATCAAGGTAACATTTCCGTAGTTTTCATCCACGACAAAGTATTTTCTTGCTCCGGCCTCGAAGGTCACCCCATAGGTTACCGGATCTCCTTCTGGATCTGTTCCGTTTAGTGTATACACATGCGTACCTACAACAGTAAGAGTTTTTGATTATTATTATTTTTATACAGCTTCTCAAAGGTTTTTGGTTAAGAGTTGACGTTATTATTGTATTGTTAAGACAGCTATTATGGAAATTATGCTAATCACTAATTTGTAATGTCCATCACTCTGGAAAGTCAGTTCTGAAGTTCTCCATCTATTCTGGATGACTTCTGTAGCACTTAATTGACCAGGTGCCATCGAGTCTGATTTGACTCCTGGCAACACTCTGAAAACATCTCTGCAGGTTTTTTGAGCAAGATTTCAGAAGGGGTTGGTCATTTCCTCCTTCCCAGGGCTGAGAGAGTGTGGCTGGTCCAAGGTCACCCAGCTGGCTTTCTGTCTAGGATGGGACTAGAACTCACGGTCTCCCGGTTTCTAGCCTGACGCCTTAGTCACTACACCAAACTGCCTTCACTGGTTCCATCGGCCAACTGAACTTGACTGACCACAGAAAAGCTAAGCAGGGCCGGGGCTGGTTAGTATTTGAATGGAACTCAAGGTGGAACTCATTCCTCGGAGTTTTACTTGCAACAATCATTATCTGAGATAGGGTGGACTGAGAGAGAGAGCTTCCATATCTCAGAGTAGATTTCAACTTGGATCTCTGGGGTGACAGCCCAAATCTTGATCACTACACCACACTGGTTCTCCTGCTCTTGTCTTCTAATGGCTCAGTCTGGAATTACTCATTATTTTAAAAAACAAAACAATAAGTAAAAATAAAGCTGGATCAGGACATTCAAAATGAGAGGAATGGGATGAAGTGTCTCCGTAAGAAATTATCTCCCAGATAATTGAGGCCAGTTGAAATTGTTCATCAATCCTTTGATGAACTCCTTGTGGTCAGCTGATTCTTTGGAGAAAGACATTTCCGTCCAAATTATCCAAGCATAATTTCCTTCCAGTTGACAAAGGAAGGTTTCAGAACCTCATTGTTATGGGGCAGAAAAATGCTGTAGGAGAAAAATCGAGGTATGTACCAAAAAGTGTAGATCAAGCATGGTGAGAAGCTTTTTAGACTCACTCTCAGTTTGGCCCTCATGGAGATTAATTGAGCTGTTCAATCATATAGAGATGAAGGAAAAAAAATATAGTGTGAAATGCAAGGTCTTATCTCCAAGACAAATGATGGACATGGCTCTATAAAATCCTAATCCTAATGTGATGATCCTAATCCTAACCAACTCTGATGATGTTACCTAGTTGGGTAATGAAGCATCTGCAAGAAAACAACCAAGCTCAGAGAGCACTAAGGAGCCCTCATGTCAACCCTCAGCTACAAATATTCTCTTTTATTGATACCCAATCCTAACCTTCAGCACATTTCCTGGCCCCAAGCAGGAAAGAACATTATGGGGTGAAAATGAAGCCAAAGTGAACCCCTCATAACCATGGATTGTCAGACAATCTTAATAAAAAAAACCCCAGTGTTATAAGTGTGACTTATAGAAATAAGATTTTTTTAAAGAATTGAATTTGTCCATTTGTTGGGAAATTCAAGGACCTTTCAATACTTACACCTGACCACATCACAAAAATGTCCTCCCAAAACATTTTTTTTCCTGCTACGTTCCCATGAAGTTGTTTTCAATCTGTCCCTAGTTAAAGAATCAGGCAGGGTTAAGTCATCCAGAGCTGGGTTGCTGTTAAATTTGTCCTTCCTTCCCATATTCTGACACCATCCAAGAGTGCATGAATCATTGGGTAATGTTTATATTCCCAAAAGAGAGGTGATAAAGAAAAACTGGAAATGGCAACAGGGACAGCACATTTTGTGCTTGTCAGAGGTTTTGAAAACTTGTGGGTGGCTAGAGAGGCCTTTAACACCACACTGGGGAAAGACAGACGCATAGAAGCAAAATCATATAAAGTATTAGTACCTCTTTATAAAGCCTTAGTAAGATCACATCTGGCATACTGCATCTAGTTTTGGTCATCACGTTACAAAAAAGATGTTGAAACTTTGGAGAAAGTGCAGAGAAGAGCAACTAGGATGATTAAAGGCCTGGAGGCTAAAACCAGGGGTGGGATTCAGCTGGTTCGGACCGGTTCGGGCGAACTGGATGTTAATTTTCATCTGGTTCTCCAAACCGGTTGTTCCAAGGACTGGCTGACCCTGCCAACCCCACCCTGCCCCTCCCAGGAGTCTCCATGCAGCCCATTTTGGATGCCAGGTAAGTGCAGGACCTGTGTGGAGGCTCTGGGAGGGTGAAAAATGGGCCTACCGGAAGTACCGGAAGTCTAAAAATGGGCCTGTTTCCAGCCTTTGGAGGGCCAGGGAGAGGCAGCTTTCGCCCTCCTGGAGGCTCGAGGAAAGCCTCCGGAGCCTGGGGAGGGTGAAAAATGGGCCTACTGGAAGTACCGGAGGTCCGGAAACGGGCCCATTTCCAGCCTCCAGAGGGCCTCCGGTGCCCAGGGGAGGCCGTTTTCACTCTCCCGGAGGCTTGAGGAAAGCCTCCAGAGCCTGGGGAAGGCGAAAACACCCCCACACACACCATGGTGCAGGAGGCTGAATAGACCACATCCCCATGGCCACACCCACCCAGCAACCGGGCAGCGAACCGGTTGCTAATTTTTTTAATCCCACCCCTGGCTAAAACATAAGAAGAACGGTTGCAGGAATTGGGTCTGGCTAGTCTAGAGAAAAGAAGGACTAGGAGGACATGATAGCAGTCTTCAAGTATTTGAGGGGCTGGCACAAAGAAGAGGGGGTCAATTTATTTTCCAAAGCACCAGAAAGCAGGACAAGAAACAATGGATGGAAACTAACCAAGGAGAGAAGCAACCTGGAACTAAGGAGGAATTTCCTGACAGTGAGAACATTTAACCAATGGAATGACTTGCCTCCAGAAGTTGTAGAGGCTTCATCACTGGAGGTTTTTAATAAGAAACTGGACAGTCACTTGTCTGAAATGCTATAGGATCTCCTGCTTGAACAGGAGGTTGGACTAGAAGACCTCCAAGGTCTCTTCCAGCTCTATTCTGATTGATTGATTGATTGATTGATTGATTGATTGATTGATTGATTGACCCTAAAACTCACAGGGAAGCGGAAATATTTTACCTTCACTGCATTGAAGGGTTTTTTTAGCAATGTGATGAAAACTACTGGAGCATATGAAAGGTTAATCTGCATGACCTCTTTAAAAAAAAAAGGGAAATTGTTCTTCAGTTACAGCCCAATGGAATCCACTGGTTTTGCTGAAGTGACCTCCTGCAGATGATTTGATGCTAGGCTGGCTGCATGCAATCAAAATGTTAATAAAACTGGAAAGGTTGATTTCTCTATTTCTATCCTAGATCAGACGGTGTCTGGCTGATAATTTTTACACCCTCTCAGCACCGACTCTCCATATCATTAACACTCTGAGAACATTTTCCAGCATGGAATTAACACCAATTAAAATCTATCCTTGGCAGCTCTTGCTGAAAAGAAGAGAAAATTAAAATTAAGGCTTATCTTTATGAGTCCACGCGAGACTCTCACGAACATTTCGTGAAAATGTTCACAAAAGAGTCTTCACCAATGGAGCAGAGAACTTTTCTCCCTTGTCCATCAATGAAGACTTCATGATGTAAATTCACCCACATTCCCAATATAGCGAGCTTTAAAGGAACCAATAAACGGTGGAAGAAATGCATAAGGTGTTTTTAGAAACCACAAGTCCTTCCATTTATTTATTTATTTTATTTATTTTATAAAATTTATATGCCGCCCAACTCCCGAAGGACTCTGGGCGGCTAACATCATAAAAAAATAAAACATATAAAAGCAATTTAAAAAAAAATCTATATTTAAAATAAAACATTCACACAACCATGCATGGGCCAATCAGGACAACTATTGGCCCCAGGCCTGCCGGAAAAGCCAGGTCTTAACGGCTTTACAGAAGGCCAGTAAGGTGGGGGTAGTACGGATCTCGGGGGGAAGTTGGTTCCACAGAGTCGGAGCGGCTACAGAGAAGGCTCTCCCCCGCGGTCCCGCCAACCGGCACTGTCTGGCCGACGGGACCTGAAGAAGGCCAACCCTGTGCGACCTCACTGGTCGATGGGAGGAATGTGGCATAAGGCGGTCACGCAGATAAACTGGTCCTGAGCCATGTAGGGCGTT
>QLTV01000397.1:531505-543984 GCA_003457575.1 Thermophis baileyi
GTATTAATTTTTGAAAAAGGATACAGGTAATCCCCCAAGCTCCTTCTGGGACCCTTCCGGGTCCATCAGGCATCTGGGGCGGAACCACCTAATCGGTTCCACCTCCCTGCGCGGAGGGAGTGGTGCCATAAAGTCTAACTTCAGCACGGAATGGTCTGACCATGACAAGGGAGATGTCACTATACCCCTTAAATTCAGATAATCTCTCCACTGCCCCGAGAGAAATACTAGGTCGAGTGTGTGTGTCCCCCTATGGGTCGGACCCTGAACTACTTGGGTCAGGTCCATGGTTGTCTTGGAAGCCGCCATAAAGTCTAACTTCAGCAGGGAATGGTCTGACCATGACAAGGGAGATGTCACTATACCCCTTAAATTCAGATCATCTCTCCACTGCCCTGAGAGAAATACCAGGTCGAGTGTGTGTCCCCCCCTATGGGTCGGACCCTGAACTACTTGGGTCAGGTCCATGGTTGTCATGGAAGCCATGAACTCCTGACCTGCTTCCGAGGATTCGCTGAGGGACGGCAGATTAAAGTCCCCCAGGACCATAAGTCTGGGGAACTCCACTGCCAACCCGGCTACTGCCTCCAGCAGATCAGGCAGGGCTGTTTTGACGAAGCTGGGAGGTAGGTATGTCAACAACAAACCCACCTGCACCCCTAAGTCCAACTTCACAAGGAGAGACTCACACCTAACAATCTAAGGGGCAGGGATCCTGCGCGGACAAAGACTCTTATGGACGATGACAGCCACTCCTCCACCCCTTCCCTGGAGTCGTGACTGGTGCAGCACCTGAAACCCGTCTGGGCAGATCTCTGAAAGGGGAACACCCCCCTCCTGTCCCAGCCAGGTTTCGGTTATACATGCCAGATCTGCTCTCTCCTCCAGGATTAAATCCCGGACGAGTGGGGCTTTGTTCACAATCGATCTGGCATTAAGCAGCAGCAGCCTGAGGCCAGGGCCCTGAAAACCCAAGTCACCAGAAGGGTCAGAACAGGCAATCGCTTTGATACAGCGAGTACTAGTTCTCCACACATGGTCTGCCCTTCGGTTCCCGCCATACCTACCTCTCCCAACCACCACTGGGATGCTCCGACCCGCCACCCTCCTTGAGATCCCATCCCCACCTCACTGCCTCCCCTCTATCCGGCAGGCCAGAAATATCATTCATACCAAGCCCAGGGTAAGATCTGGGCCCCCATCTGCTTCCGTTAGTACACTCAGCAAAACCTTGAGCAACAAGCCTCGCTTTATGGGATGCAACCCTAGGTGACTTAAAAGAGCAGTCTGCAGGGAAATGTCTATAAAATGTCTATAGGGAAACTTAGCCCAGGTTTTATAAGGATGACAATTTCTTGTTGTAAATGCAACCCAAGATGGTTTAAAAGGGTAGTCTATAGGGAAATAAATTGTCAGAAAGAAAACACCGCTTTGATATGGGCTGTCGTTAAGACCCATGAATGTAACTTGCCCATAAAACATCTCATATCCAGCAGGGCCTGCAGAACACTGAGCTGGTGGGACACAAACAAAGTCACCAAGATCCTTGTTAATGTGTTTCTGAGTTCCTTGTTCCTTTCCATCTTGGAAAAAAATGTAGACTACCACAGGCTCAGAAGCTGGTAGCTTTGCCCCATCTACATCTTTTCCCAGAAGCTACCTGCCTGGCTTCTACGGAAATTCCTAAACTCAAAAAGATTTTTCTCCTACTACATTAAAGGATATCAAAACTGGGTTGTCAAACCTAGTTCGGATGAGATTACTTTTCTAGGAGATGTAGAACATGTATATCTTCCTGCCTTTTTGTTTGGAAAAGACCATTCTATGTTATCTCAAAGGTGCTTTTTCGAAAGGCAACTGGACTTCGTTTTTTCCTTGAAGACATTTCACTTCTCATCCAAGAAGCTTCTTCAGTTCTGACTGAATGGTGGAGGATGGAAGGATTTATGTTCCTTGTAGTCATCTGGCCATTAGCTCTCTTTCTGAGAGTCGTTGAGGCCACTTGGAGGTTTATCTGTGCCCTCAGGGTCATCTGAATGGTGCAAATGGATGTGGAAACTTCTTGGAACTGCTGAAAGGACCGTGTTGTAGACAGGAGATAGGTGGAGTCATATCCCTCTCACTCTGTTGAGAGAGAGCGAGAGAGAGCTGTTTAATTTTAATGTAGATGGCCTCTTTGACCCCTCTTTCAAACCAGCGGTCCTCTCTGTCCAGAATGTGGACATACAACCATTCTATCTTCTGGTAACAGATTCTAGTAAATGGTAACAGAGATTGACAGCACCTAATGGCTAGACATGGCTTTGAAGCTCAGATGAAGGTAAAGGCTAGCAAAAGGAATGGAAGCCATTTGGTATAATAGTTAAAGGTGTCAGGCTAGAAGCCAGGAGAGTAGAAATTCTAGTTCCACCTTACGGACAAACCCAACTGGGTGTCTTTGGGTCAATCATTCTCTCTCAGCCTCAAGAAGAAGGTAAGAACAAGCCACTTCCAAAAAGGTTTATACAATGCGGTCAGGAAAACCAAATATCCAGGTAGGCCCCTGGATTTGAGCTTGACTTGAAGAAGACTTACCACTGCAAGAAAATCCTTTGCTCTTTGTCCCAGAGTCAACTGCATGTCTATGGCAGAAATCACTGCATTCTCTGTGAATTTACACCTGTATGAAATTACACTTCAATAAAGCCATTTGAACTCTGGACTGAAGAAACTTTTTGGATGAGAAGCAAAATGTTTTCAAAGAAAAAACACACACAAGAAAGTCCAGTTGCCTTTTGGAAAAGCACCTTTGGGACAACCATGATGCGGGTGATTGAAAATCTCTCTAGACGTTTGGACCCTGATTTACTTTGTCAACATGAAGAGGTGCATCGAATTCACTGTGAACAAAGCCACGTGGGTTCCTCAAATTCCTATGGACCAATGTTGGGAGACATCAGGGGAGCAAACTGACTCCACTGAAGGCATCCACTTGGATGTTCTCCATGCTAAAGAATTCCAGGCTGAGGGATCTCCAGGCTGGGAAATCAGCCTGGAAATCGGCCTGGAAGCACTTTTGCTTCCAGCACTGTTGGAAAATGATCTTTCCCAATTTTTTCCTTGCAGCACTCCCTAAAAAGGGTCTCTTATTCCTTTCCCACACTTGACCTCCTGATAATAGGTGGTCACTGAGAGAGAGAAGAACATGTCCTCCTCCATCTGTGTCCTCTAAATGAGGACAGTGGAGAATAGTTAGAAGAACTCAGGGGCATGGAAGAAGCTCTTCCATAAAACTGGCCAGCCTCAGCTGAGTGAGCTGTCCAGAAGTGTCTAGACTTCATAGCTGGACCCTCCAAGCCTGGGAGATGCCTTCTGGCTGGGAAGAAAAATGATTGCTTTGCTCTAAAAAGCCAAGAAACAGCCGGTGCTTCATGGAGTACATTTGAAAAAAATGCTTTGCTTGAAGCTTTTTTATCTAAATGAAGCCCTCCTCTGAAACTTCACACAGCCCTAATATTTAGCAAAAAACTTAAATTTTCCTCTAATATATCGATCCAGAAGAAATACAGAAAGGCTGGGTACATGTATGAGGTTCAGGTTGGGTTTTAGCACTGTATCTGAAGTCAGCTGTTCCGATATGAAAACTGAAAAAAAGTTCTAGAATAATTTATCCAGATCAGGATGGGTTGTTCCACAAAACTGTGTGCGAATCCCAGCAATAACTTTACCCAGAAATCACAAACCTATCAATGACTGTATTGAAAGATAATGTAAACTGGTAGTATTGGGTAGAGACAAAACGATAGGCTATCTAAATTGGCCACCATCAAGGTATCTTCAGTATAGAAGGCAAGAGGATCAATAACTCTATGGATCTTCTCTAGATTGGCACCAAATCTCTTGGGAGATAGTCTATGAATTCTGGAAGCTGTTAGCAACCCAGTATGGGGTAGATGTTAAAGTATTGGAGTAGGACCAGGAAGTTATGTCTTCAGTCCACCCTGGAAACTTCTGGTGTGAATTTCAGTCCAATCTAACTCAGAAGCGTTGTTGTGGGGATAAAATGAAGGAAAATCTTCATATGAGTGAGTTCCCGAACCCGAAGGATAGTCAAGATGAATCAATAAAATAGCATCAAATACCCAGAGGATCCCAACTTGGAGAGGATGCCATTACAGTCCCAACAAATACGGTGCAGAAACAAAACCTCAACATTTCTGTTTTTAAACACACAGAGAGGCACAAGATCACAACACTGACCCACAGCTGTATCTTCCGAGAGGCTGAAGAGGGCCATATTCCCATTATTGCTGCTGGCTCCATTGTCAAAGAAATAGGGTGCGTAATTTGCCTGAACTGTAAGTTAAAAGAAAACAGAATTCAAGGGAGAAACATTCAATAAGTGGAAAGTTAGTGAATGGACTTCTTTTCGTCTGTGCACAAAGCCCAATTCAGCCCCTCAGGTCTGTAGGTCTAATTCACCCATTCGTATCTGAGAAAACTCTGAACATCTCAAAAGACCACTTGCACTATGCCGTTAATAATACAAATTGCTACGAATCTGGCAATCTGTTTTAAATTCAAATGGAATTTAATTTAGGCACAGGAAAGGAAATAAGGGAGACCTAATCTATCCCCCCAAAATGTTTGCTAATCAAAATTCATCAAATCCCCCTGAACCACACTAGGGTCACATATTCCATTCAACCTCCAAGCAATTCCTAAGCGATTTAAATAATGCCTCCTGAATTTTTAAAGGGACGCTTACCCCCAAATCTTTAAGAAAACAATTACTTACTTGCTACAAGAGAAGAGCAGAACCCAAGGGGGGGGGGAGAAAAAAGAGGAAAGACCAATTAGATATCATTCCATCCTTAGTTTATTATTTAAAAAAAATAAATAGCCCATTTGAGGTTGCAAATACATCAACAGCCAAAAGGTAGAAAAGAAAAGGCGGGAATGAGCAAATCATCTTGCTATTTACAGTATGCCATTCTTGAGTTGAAAGTCGTAATTAGCAGGAAGACCCCCGAATCTTAAACATTTGCCCCGGTTCCAACCTGCATAGTTTTGAGAGATTCGGCTCTACTTACCCAGGCAAACGTGCACCAGATTGAGAAATAACGAGGTTGGCAAATGTCGTTCTCGCTTCATCCCCCCCAAAGAGAGGATCCGTTTCTTCTTAATTTTGGGGAAGTGGGGGGGGGGGTTTAGGAGAAATACCCTTCCAAGTCCCTGCTCGAAACCTTCTTCAGAAGTTGGGGGGATGAGGAATCTGGCAGAGTGGCAGGAATAGTTGCTAAGATGTTAAGCGGATGACCTGACTTAATTTTGGAGGCATTGAAAGGCGTTCCAGCCTTCCACTTAATTAGTCCAATTATTCTGCCAGCAAGAGGAGATTTATTTGCAAGCATTCAGCATCTCTTTATCTTGGAACAAGGTCTGCTTAGCAGCTTGCTTGCAATTGTCCAAAGAAACCCCTCCAGATCCAAAAGGCAAGTTGGTTTATCCTTCACTTGTCTTTTCCCCCCTGGTGCTTTCATTCTGATTATTCCCAACGCCGCCCACACCCCTTCTAAATAAATAAATAAAATGTTAACAACTCCCAGGGTGTTCTGCATTTTTTCCCCCCTCACCAAAACACCTAAGGAGTCATTTCTCAGGACTAAATGAATTTCATCTTGATATTCTTGAATTAGCAGCCGTAAATAATATTTTGTTTTCCACGATCAGGAAATTAATACGTAGAACGTGGAATAAAGGCCGCCAATTCAGGATTGAGCAAGAGGCTCAATATTTGGAATGATTTTGTTAATAAGGAGATCCTTTTTTTAACTTTAATCCTTCATTGAAAAGACAACAAAGCATTACAGCACAGAGAGCTGTAAGAACACAAATCAAAATGTATCTCTTCAATGAAAGGCTTTTATTCCTAAATTCATTTTTGGCTTTCTATATATATTTTTTTTTAAAAGAAATGGATATTTTGGAATCAGTTATGATTGAGATAAACCCATTTTTTAAAATGGGGAATTCATCAAGTCATGAAGTCAACTGATTCTGGGATTTATAGTTTGGAGAGAAAACATCTTCACAGATGACTAAATAGATTTTATTTTTTCTATTTAACCACAAAATCTTACTGAATCAGGGGAATCACAGATAAACAGAGCAGTCTAAATTGTCTTTTTATTTTGGAAATATAACCGACAAACTGTTAATCTAAATATGCATTTAATGGAAATCGTTGGAAAGATTCTTACATAAATCAACTTTTTTATCAAAGACTTTCTGGAATGTGCTTTGCCCTAAGATTTTTAGTGGATGGGAGTCAAACATGAGACACCCAGCGATCTCAGCACCAGCCTCAAATTAGAAACCATATTAGCAGAATAATTCTAATGGTCTGTGGTCCTATCACCAGAAAGTGTGGTTTGTATCAAGAAAACATTGTGCTGTCATGAAATCCATCAGCTCCAGTCACTTCGGGAGAAATGTTCTGGGCCATACATTTCTCTAAATTCTCTACAGTTCAGTAAGAAATTAGGACAAAAAGTGATATTTCAGGGAAATTGAGATAGAACAATGCACATTTGAGGAGAAAACTTGTTATGAAAATAAATGTGAATGTAGATGCTATTTTTACAATAATAATAACCAGACTGATACAGAAATGAATTACAAAAGATGTCAATTCTGGGAGTTGAAGTCCACACCTCTTAAAGTTGTCACAATTGAGAAATATTGATCTAGAGGCAAGCTATGAAGAAGAGGAGGAGAACACAATCCTCCATCAGCAATTGTTGAAAAGACAGGTCTAAAATCACGATATAAAATAAGAAATTCAGAGCAGACGTCCCTTACCACACTGTTCAACTTCTATTTCCTTATGCATTTACGATAATATTGTCAGGTGCGAAAGATTAGTGTTCCTATTTTTTTAAAATTTAAATACCCCTTCTGGCTCGGACTGGATAAGAACCTTCCGTGATGCCTGCTAATCCTTCTCAGAAGCCGAGAGCCATCTGTCCACCTCGCCAAAGTGTAAATAGAGAAATTAGGTCATTCTGTGCCAATAGGAACCACTGAGTGACAGGAGACAGACCTCTTGGCTTTGGGGTTGCAAGAGATCGATGCAGAATCAAGTGGGGCTGGGGTGGGCCCAGGGCAGGGGGAGGGAGGGTTTCTTAGAAAGCTTTGACAATTGAATTTAATAGCGGAAACAGATGCTGAGGTATTAAAGCCCCTCAGGTTGGTTCTTCAGATTGACGTGGATGTACACATATACCCTGTTCTTGATAGAAGGTTCGCTCTGAAACACCTCAATTTATTACGTTGAATCAGAGATGCAAATTGGATCAGACCTTAACAGAATAACGAAGTTGGAAGGGACCTTGGAAGCCTTCTAGTCCAACCCCCTGCTCAGGCCGGAGACCCTATACCATTTCAGATAGATGGTTGCCTCTTCTTAAAAATCTCCAATGTTGGAGCACCTACAACTTCTAGAGGCAAGTCGTTCCATTGATTAATTGTTCTCAGTGTCAGGAAATTTCTCTCTTATAGTTCTAGGTTGCTTCTTTCCTTGGTTAGTTTCCACTCATTGTTTCTTGTCCTGCCTTCAGGTGCTTTGGAGAATAGCTTGACTCCCTCTTTGTGGCAGCCCGTCAAATATTGGAACACTATCATGTCACCCCTAGTTCTTCTTTTCATTAAACTAGACCTATTCAATTCCAAAGTCCCAAAGCACTCCTCCTCCTCCTCCTCCTCCTCCTCCTCCCCCCCCCCCCCCCCCCCCCCCCCCCCGCCCCCCACCCCCCCCCGCCCCCCCACACGGCGGGGGGAAGCCAACCCCCCCCCCTCCAAACCAGAAACTTCCAGAGAAAAAGACTAATACAGAAGGTTGAATATTTTCTTCCAATTATGTACTTGTGATCACTCTGAGGAATTCTGGAAGAAAGAAAATTTCACTCAAAAAGGATGCAACGACCTGAAGTGCATGAATGAAGAGCTATTGCTTTTAACACTTGTCAGAACTCAGAGTTCACCCTTTTATATATCTATATCTATATATATTGTCAGGGTTCCAAGTAACACCCCCAATGAAAAGAAACTCCGAGGCTTGGATTTCCTCAAAGCTACAATTTATTAGAGATCTTCTTGTTGTTATTAAGCCAGGGGTCATTAGGCAGAGCTGCCTTCAACTTTGCGGTCCACTCACCCTGGCTTCACGTGCTCGGTCGTCTGGCTTGGCCCCTGGTGAGGACCGGGGCTGCTAGTTCCCTCTCTGAGGGGGAGTGCTTACTGGTTTCTCTGGTGAGGGGGGAATGACCAAGTGAAATTCTTCTTCTCTTTGGCTGTCGTATTGTGGTTTTCTGGACAAGGCGTCAGCCAGTAGATTTTTCCCAGCTGGGATGTGTTTCAGTTCGAACTTGAATCGTCTGAAGTATTGCACCCAGCGCACCTGTTTGGGTGAGAGTTTCCTGGGGGTTTTCAGGGCCTCAAGGTTTTTATGATCTGTCCATACCTCGAACGGTACCTTGCCCCCTTCTCGGAATTGTCTCCACGTAAGCAACGCCCAATGTACGGCATATGCTTCTTTCGCCCAAATGGCCCATCTCCTCTCAGTAGGTGTGAGTTTCTTCGACACGGATGCGCACGGCAGGAGCTGCCCCTTCTCATCTTGTTGGCCTTTCTCATCTTTCTGTAGCAGCACCGCCGCCACCGCTACATCGCTGGTGTCCGACTGGATTATGAATTGCCGTTCTGGGTCGGGGTGCTGCAGGATTGGTTTTTGGGCAAAGAGCCACTTCAGCCTTTCAAATGCTTTTTGGCATTCCATCGTCCAACCAATTGGCTGGTTGGGCTTTGTCTTGGTGGGTGATGGGCCAGTCTTTAGCAGTTCGGTCAGTGGCAGTGCCACCTCGGCGAAGGATGGGATGAACTGCCGATAGAAGTTTGCAAAGCCCAGGAAGCTTTGTAGTTGCTTGCGAGTGTGTGGGGGCTGCCAATCAAGCACTGCTTTCGCCTTTCCGGGATCCATCTCTATTCCCTCGCTGGAAAGCCGGTACCCCAAGTAGTCCAGGGAGGTTTTATGGAATTCGCATTTGGAAAGTTTTGCGTAGAGTTTGGCAGCCAGAAGTTTTTTTTAAGACTTGTCGCACTAGCTTCACGTGCTCCTCTAGTGTTTCACTGAAGATGAGAATATCATCCAAATAAACGAGCACCGACTTGTACAGATTGGAGTGGAGGACCTCGTTGATGTATTGCATGAAGACCACAGGGGCCCCTTGCAGTCCAAAGGGCATGACTCTGAATTGGAAACTTCCCAACGGGCAGTTGAAAGCGGTCTTCCATTCATCCCCCTCCCTGATTTGTATGCAGTAGTAGGCTTCTCTCAAGTCTAGCTTGGTGAATATCTTGCCTTTGGACAAGTGGTTCAGTAAGTCCTTCATGAGAGGGAGGGGGTAGGTGTTTTGTATGCATACGGCATTAATTCCACAAAAGTCAACGCATAATCTGACACCCACCCCCCCGTCTTTCTTCTCTTTGAAGAGCACGGGGGCGGCGATCCTCGACTTTGTCAGTTGGATGAACTCTCGTTCCAAATTGGCGTCGATGTATCTTCTTAACTCTCCCAGTTCCTTTGGGGTCATTGAGTACATTTTGGGTTTTGGGAGTGTAGCCCCAGGCTCAAATTTTATTGCGCAGTCCGTTGGCCGGTGCGGGGGGGAGGTAGTTGCAGTCTTCTTCGCTAAACACCCCCTCTAGGTCTCGGTATTCTGCTGGCACCTGCTGGGAGACTGGGGGCGTGGTTTCAAGCGCCGGGGCTGCCAGCTGGGGACGGTTTGAGCCCAGGAGTGCTGGCTCTCTCAGGCTGCTTTGGGCCCCTGGTGGAGGTGTATTCCCAATGTGCAGGGTTAGTTTCCAGTACCCATCCTCCCATTTTATGGTAGGGGCCCACTTGTCTAGCCACGCAAGCCCCAGGATGATTGCTTCAGACATCTTGGGGGCAACTATGAACCGGATAAGTTCGTGGTGGTGTCCCATTTGCAAATCCACCAACTCGGTTAGGAGAGTGGCGGCCCCCCCCCCAATCGCGGATGGGGTTCGCTAGGGGCCTGGTGCTGATCCCTAGCTTCTCTATCACTGCCTTGCTGATTAGACAGCTCGAGCAGCCCGTGTCTATCATGGCATCTACCTCTCCCTCCTTCCCCGTCCCTGGCACCGTGATCTTTGCCTTAATGAGGAAGGGGCAAACGGCTTCACTCACCATCGGGTTGTCTTCGCCGCTGCCTCCCTTGTCCCATCGTGGGGCCGATTCTTCCACTGGCGATGTCTCAGTGTCGTCAGAGGGGGAAGGTGATTCCCCCACTTGGAGGGCCAAGCGCCCCAGCTCCAGTGGTTTCATAGGCCTCCTCCTGGTCCCAGGGGTTGGCCTAGCCTGTGGCAGTGCAATTGGGGCCGGTGCCAGGCACTCGGTAGCCCTGTGGCCAGCTTGACCACACCGATAGCACTTCACACCCTGCGTTGGTTCAGGGCTCGGGGCGGTGATTTGTCTCGGGGGAAAGGCCTTCGGGCCGGGCGATCTGCGGGAGGCTTTTTCTGACCATGGATTACGGGGTCCAGGGCGATGGCGGTAGCGTACCACTCTTGGATCATGCAAGGGACCCCTCTGATCTCACATGCCTCTTTTAGTTCAGGATACAGGGCATCTCGGAATGTGCACACCAAGAGCCGTTCGGGCCAATCTCGCACCTTCCCAGCTGCTCTTCTGAACTCCCACACCAATTCCTTCACTGGGCAACCCGCTTGCTTCAATTTCTGGATTTGCTCCTCGGCTTCCACTTGATGGGCCGCATCGTGGAACCGGACCCTCATTAGTTGGATGAACTCATTCATATCATCTAGTTCTGGGGCCGCTTCGTCATGGAGTTCTGCCACCCACTCCGCTGCCTCCCCCTCATTCATTCCCTCAGTTATCTTGTCAATTAACTGCCTATCTGACTGGAATTGTGCTCCGTGCTCAGCAACGTAATCCCACACTCGGTGGAAGAAATAGGCCAGTTTCTTGGGATTCCTGTCAAACGTGGCACGGAACCGGGGGGGTGGCTCCCAGACCGGCAGAGCAGCGGCTTGTTGCAGGGGCCCCCCGATTAGCCCCCCTCCCGACTGCACCTGTTGGCCTGCTCAAAATGCGGCCCTGTCAGCGGGGATGGGTCCCTGCGCTTGCGGCAGGGGTTGTGCGGTAGGACCTGGCATCGCGGGGGGCTGTTGCGCCACTCCAAGCCCGTGCATGAGGTTTGGTGGCAGAGGGGACCCCGGCGCCCATGGGCATTGTGCCCATCCCATTCTGGGGAAGAAAGCCCACCCAGGTGGGGCTTGCCACAGCAGCACGATGCTGAGGTTTGGCGGCTGGGCTGGAGTTGGCAGTCTCCACGCTCCCTGCTGCCAAGGATACGGGCTCCCTAGGCCAGCTTGGTGGGTCACCCGTGGTTCGGGGTGAAGGGTGGTCCACGTAGGCTTCTCACCAGTGTAGAGGTCCCCTGGGGTCCCGCTGGCCGCGGTGTGGAAAGAGGCTATGTCCCCACTCAACTGGGGCCCCAGGTGCTTCCTTGGAAAGGAGAACGTGGGTTGGGCCAGGTTCCATCTAGTGGTCTCGGTTCCCAAGGGGGGTTTTGTCCAACTTACGCTTAGTCATCCGAACTGGTCGTGGAGATCCATCAGCGATTGACTGCGAGACAGTGGCTGGGATCCCTCGCCTTCGGACCGACCGGTGAGCGTGATCTTCTGTTGCCTCCACTCATGGGTCATGGCCAATCCCGCGCCCAGGTGAGGCTCCCACGTTCGCTTAGGGGGAGGACTCAGCCCCCCAATTGCTCCGCTCTGGCTGAGAGAGGGGCTCAGGGGCCGGCTGCTTGCGCCGAGCCCCCGACTGGCATTCTCTCTCTGCGGCCTCCATGGCAGCTGCAACCTCCGGGGAAGGATAGTAGCGGATGTTGATGCTCCCAATGGAGTCGTTCTCGACTTGCCCCCCTGCTGCTTGCTCCATCTCCTCCGCTCTGGCTGAGAGAGGGGCTCAGGGGCCGGCTGCTTGCGCCGAGCTCCTGACTGGCATTCTCTCTCTGCGGCCTCCATGGCACCTGCAACCTCCGGGGAAGGATAGTAGCGGATGTTGATGCTCCCAATGGAGTCGTCCTTGACTTGCCCCCCTGCTGCTTGCTCCATCTCCTCCGGTTTCTCCTCCATCTTCCCTGAGTCTTTGCGCCGCCCATTGCCAGGTCGGTGCTGGGGCTCAGGACCCCAAACAGTGCCCCGAGGCTCGGGGTAGCTGGATGAGTTTTTAAGAGAGATTCGGGTTAGTGTCAGGGTTCCAAATAGCATCTAAAACTAAATCAGAGCCCAACACAAAATATTGCTCAAAGTTCCAATTTATTGATAGAGCCATGTTGGTACAGCTGTGAGAAACCCGAATCTGACTCTACGAGGGTTTCTCCACCCAA
>QLTV01000397.1:547563-572861 GCA_003457575.1 Thermophis baileyi
CTCGGTCATCTTTGGGGCTATTACAAAACAGGAGTTCTCGATGATGACCCATCTCCAGTCTGACAAGTTCGGTGACCAATGTGGCCGGGGCCCCACCAATTAGTGTCCCGTCAACTTGCTCAAAGCTTTCCACAGCTTCACCTTGCAGGGTCAGGCCTGGTCGCGAGCTCCGCTCAGGCATCGGCTCTTTGCATCGGGCACCCAGTTGGCGTGCGGCTTCTGTGGCTTTTATGGCTTCTGCCATGGCCGGTGAAGGAGAGTAGAGGGTGTCAACAGGAGTTGTTGAGCCATTTCTGCTACTTCCTTCGTGGCCTTCTTGTCTTCCTCCATCTTCCCTGAGTCTTCACGTCGCCCGAGCTCGGGTCGACCCTTGGGGCTCAGGACCCCAGACAGCACCCCGAAGTCCGGGGTGCTGTCTGGGGTCCTGAGCACCACTAATTCTTGGTGCAGAATTAGTTTTCCAGTTGATATCCGGGTAGTTGAAGTCCCCCATTATTACTGTAGTGTGTTTCCTACATACTGTATAAATGTTTGTTAGTTGGTCGGCAAAAAGGATATCCATTTTTTCTGCTTGATTGGGTGGCCTATAGTATACACCTATGGCCATGTCATTCTTTTTTTCTTTTATGTTGACCCATATGCATTCTAGGAGGTTTTCATCTTTGGTTTCATGTAACTCTGTAGCAATATAGTGGTCCTTTACATACAGTGCAACTCCTCCTCCTCTTTTTTGGGCCTTCTATCAATGTGTTCCAGTCGTGAGTTTCGTCCCACCAAGTTTCTGTTATTCCAACTATGTTGTATCTACCTTCGTGTATTAATATTTCAAGTTCACCCTGTTTATTCCCCAGACTTTGTGCATTTGTGTATAGGCACTTGAAATCTTTGTGCCTGACTCTGAGTGTGCTTCCTGTGTCTCCTATTTGGTGTGGACTTTGTCTTTCTTCCCATCCCTCTTTAATTTGTTATTTGCCTTGCTTACTAGGGTTTTTTGCCTAGCTGGTAATATTTCTCCATGGATCTAGGTCTCTCTCTCTCTCTCTCTCTCTCTCTCTCTCTCTCTCTTTCCCCCTACGTACCAGGGGTGGGTTCCACTTACCTTCCCTACCAGTTTGCATCGCAACGGAAGTGTGCATTTTGCGCCTACATCACTTCGCGGAAGTGACCCTCTGCACATGCGCAGAACCCTCTGTGCATGCGCATAGCGTTCTTTGCAGGGCCGTGGTGACCAGAGAACCGGTTCGGGGGCGTGGACAGCTGGCCATTGCTGCCGATTCGGCGAGCGGGTGAAAATTTCCGCCACCGGTATGGGAGAACCGGTCTGAACCAGCAGCAACCCACCACTGGTACGTACCATCTATCTATATTCTAGGTTATATATGTGTCCTAGAAAATTTGCAACTGATATATATTTATATACATACATACTGTAAGTGTGTGTGTGTGTGTGTGTGTGTGTGTGTGTGTGTGTGTGTGTATACAGTATAGCTGTGGTAGCGCAGTGGTTAGAATGCAGTACTGCAGGCTACTTCTGCTGCTGGCTGCCTGCAATTTGGCAGTTTGATTCTCATCAGCAAAAGGTTGACTCAGACTTCCATCCTTCCGAGGTGGGTAAACTGAGGGCCCAGATTGTTGGGGGCAAGATGGTAACTCTGTAAACCACTTAGAGAGGGCTGTAAAACACTGTGAAGTCTAAGTGCTATTGCTATATATGTATATATGTATACATATATACATATAAAGGAAGCAGTATGCTCCCTCCCATATTTGGGTATACCAGGTGATTTAACAGAGGGAAAAAAAAACATATATATATCCTTGTCCCTGGAACAAGCAGATAGGGAGAAGAATCCTGTGGCTCAGAGGTTTAAACACTTGCCTAACAAGGCAAGTGGCCCAGGTTCTAATCCCATAAGGGTGTGGCTAGCTGATGAGAGCTAAATAGCTTGAAATAGATCTATACTAGTCTCCCTTTATTTATGTAAAAATATGTAATATATGTATATATGTATATAAATACACACACACACACACACACACACACACAGTGCAAGAAATGTGCAAATTAACATTATGATAGCAGGTAGAATTTGGCTAGTTCTAAGTTGAGAATCTTTTATGATGCTGATGTATGTTTTGAACTTTGAATGCTTTTCTGCCAATGATTCTTAGTTCAGTTTAAACTTCCCCCACTGCTCACAGGAGCCCACATCAAAATGTGCCCCCCCCTGAAAGGGGTGCCTTTCCCAGCATTGAAGGCAGGGCTGATCCTGAGAAACCAACCTCGCGTCTTCCCCCCCACCCCCGAAGGGAAACCGGGTTCAAGGCTTCCAAGTTAAAGAAGAGTCAGGTAGCTCAGCTTGGAGTCAGAGATGCGCCAGGTAGTCCTCAACTTACAACCATTCGTTTAGCGACCATCCAAAGTTATGACAGGGCTAAGTTGTAACAAGCAACCTATGATCAGTTCTTGCACATATATGATGACGATCTCACATCACCCCAGGGGTCACATGATCAAAATCTGTGAGCTTGGCAACCAGATTATAATTAGGAGGATTGCAATATCTCTCTCTTGACACAGTTTTCCCCAAAGTGACACCCTTCAGAAGGACCGAACTCTTGACGGAAACCAAAAATCATGACAGACCAGAATAATGACAACAACAGGCTAATTTGCAGCTGATACTGTGTCTAAGCCTTCCCTTCACACTTGAGGCAGTGGTCCAGGAACAAAAACATAATTGGAAAGTTTGCTTGCTTTATGAGGTTTACAGAAACATTTCTTGTGTTGTCTGACAATCTCTGTAAGACAAAATGGGGAAAAAAGAGAGAATAAACTTAATTGAAATAATATCACGTGCACAAATATCTACCAATTAACAGCTTTCAAGAATCATATTAAAAATCTATCTATCTATCTATCTATCTATCTATCTATCTATCTATCTATCTATCTATCTATCTATTTTTTTATTTTCTTTCTATTTCTCTATGTTTTGATTTTTTTTATTGTCTTTCNCTATCTATCTATCTATCTATCTATCATCTATCTATCATCTATCTATCTATCTATCTATCTATCTATCTATCTATCATCTATCTATCATCTATCTATCTATTTTATTTATTTATTTATTTATTTGTCAAACATGTACAAGATAGCAGGTATAGGTATAAACATAAACATAATCAAAGTGAATACAGATAGATCTATCATCTATCTATCATCTATCTATCTATCTATCTATCTATCTATCTATCTATCTATCTATCTATCTATCTACTATCTATCATCTATCTATCTATCTATCTATCTATCTATCTATCTATCTATCTATCATCTCTCTCTCTATATATAATTACTGTATCTATCATCTATGATTATCTATCTTTCTGCATGTCTGTCTATGTATCTCTCTCTCTCTTTCTCTCCATCTCTCCATTCAGCCAACTACCCATCTACCCACCTTGTTATGCATTCTTCTCTTCCTTTGTACTTATATCCCTAGAAAATCAAGGCAGGATACAAAATGTTCTTCTTCCTATTTTATCATCTCAACAAATCTGTAAGGCAGGCTAGACTGAGAGGGAAGTCTCCACCCAGGATTAACCCAGGAGATTCACAAACGATGCCCAGGATGCCCCAAGTACTAGTCTAGTGTTTGGCTATGTTGGTGGAGGGTAAGAGGCTAAAACCTCCAGACAACCTCAACCTGAGCAAAGCTAGGCTAAACTGCAGAACTATCAAACAAGAAATCAGGATGGAGATTATGACCATTTTTCAGGGTAAGACAGTCATCCCCTTCAAAGGAAAGTTGTTTGTAGATACCCTTAGTTCAGTTTGGGCTTCTACCAGCTGACATCTGACATCACATAGACAAAAGCATTGCCAAATAACACTCATCTGTAGAATAGGCTGTGGTTTCAAATACCAGTGGCAGAACATGGGGCAGAGTTAAAAGAGGCATCAGCCTAGAATCCCTATGTAGGTACACAACCAGACTAAAAGCAACACACACACACCGCCGCCGCCGAATGCCATTAACGCATATCTAACTCCAAGCAGGTGCTACCCTGCCCATAGGTGTTAGCAATAAATCAGTTTGATTGGACCTTCACGTATGGACCGTCTGACACCTTTTTGCTGCTCAATGCTTATGATTCTTATGATTCTTGACGAATGTATCTTTTCTTTTATGTACACTGAGAGCATATGCACCAAGACAAATTCCTTGTGTGTCCAATCACACTTGGCCAATAAAAAATTCTATTCTATTCTATTCTATTCTATTCTATTCTATTCTATTCTATTCTATTCTATTCTATTCTATTCTATTCTATTCTATTCTATTCTATTCTAACAGACCCTCTTTTCCCCTGAGCTTGACACCAGGCCGAAGAAATACCCATCTCTTTTAAGAAGAGAGACTGGACAGCCACTTGTCTGAAATGGCTACATGGAATGAAATGAAACAATGGATGGAAACTAATCAAGCAAAGAAGCAACCTGGAACTAAGGAGAAACTTCTTAACAGTGAGGACAATTAACCAGTGGAACAGCTTGCCTTCAGAAGTTGTGGGTGCTCTATCACTGGAGGCTTTTAAGAAGAGACTGGACAGCCACCTGTCTGAAATGCTATAAGGTCTCCAGCTTGAGCAGAGGGTTGGACTAGAAGACCTCCAAGGTCCTTTCTAACTCTGTTTTGGGAAATCAATGCATTAAAACTATTGCGTCTCTTAAAGCAGTTGTATCTTTTCTCAGACTTGCTTGGAAGCTTGAAAGAAAGAGGGGCTGCTTTAATGATTGTGGGGGGGGAGGTACAGAGGTCACCTGAGGTCCAGAGCAGTTATTTCAAAAAATACTCAAAGCATTCAAAGTTCTAACACAAGGAGATTTATGTGCATTTATGCTGATAAAAACTGACGGCAAACATACTTCTGTCCATCACAGGCAGGTGTTTCTTCATTTTGCACAAACATTTTCTTCTCATTCTTGACCCTAAGGAATAATAATAGTAATAATAATAATGATAAAAATAAAAATAATAAAAATAATAATATCCAATAAAGGAGGAGGAGGGACAAAGGAGAAAGGAGAAGGATGTGCTTCATTTAACAACCAGGGTGATTTGCTTACAAAAAAAGGTGGTAAAATTGGGTGCAACTCCCTTAACAATCATCTCGCTTAGCAACTGAAGTCCCAGTCCCAATTGAGGTTGTAAGTCAAGGACTGCCTGTATACGTGTTTTCCCTTGCTTGATATTGCAAGCCACAATTAAAACACAGATCTTTGATACCCATGAATGCCCATTGTACTTGCTTTAAAAATGTTGCTTATTTAATCATTTCTTCAGTATTGTGCTCCAATATTGTGCTACATCAAAGTTGCAACAAAAGATATGTTAATTCAAGTGCAATATAAAACATTTAACAGCACAAATAGCACAATCAACTACAAATAGAAATTAATCTCTAGTTGTGTATAACTAGCAATAGCACTTAGACTTATATACCGCTTCATAGTGCTTTACAGCCCTCTCTAAGCGGTTCACAGAGTCAGCCTCTTGCCCCCAACAATCTGGGTCCTCATTTTACCCACCTCGGAAGGATGGAAGGCTGAGTCAACCTTGAGCCTGGTGAGATTTGAACCGCTGAACTGCAGCCAGCAGTCAGCTGAAGTAGCCTGCAGTGCTGCACTCTAACCACTGCGCCACCTCGGCTCCTAAACTAACACAATTGTGTGCAACTGAAATCCAGATTTTTGAAAACTTTTTTTCTAACAACACTGAAGCATTTTTTCAAACCCGGAGTACATAATTTCTGATGTGAAGTTATGAAGTTCCCATTCGGAGGTATTGTCCCGTGATTGGAACCAGCATGAATCCAATTCAGTTCTCAATTCAGCTTGCCAGACCTTTGGGAAATCAAAGGTTTATGAAGTAAACGTGGTGGAGCCGAAAGCTTACCTACACCATCAGCTGAGAAAGTCCCAAAGCAAAGAATCAGGATGAGCAGCCAGGCAAAAACGTTCCAAATCTTCATGATTTCAGCTAATGTAGGAACTTCTGTCCCTTGGAAGAAATCTGAGGGGTTTAACACAAGGCTTTGTTTATGTATACGGCGTATAAAACCTTGCGTGACTGCAATCGGGGGAAATAATCTTTCTTTTTATATTGGTGTGTAGAACAGGAAGAGGGCCAACCCATCCTTCTATTCAGAGCTGGAGATGTGCCAAAAATGTCATCGCAAAGGGAACTTTGGAGCTGATAGCTACTGTTCGATCGTGTCAGACTCTGCTTCAATGACTCACAAAGTTATAAAATTTATGACTTGGAAAAGAACTTACAGCCATCTACTGTAAACCCTTTGTGCAAAACAAACACTGTAATCCTGGGCTGCATTAATAGAGGGATGGAATCAAGATCACGTGAAGTATTGGTACCACTTTACAAAGCCTTAGTACTGGAATACGGCATCCAGTTTTGGTCACAATATAAAAAAGTTGTTGAGACTCTGGAAAGAGTGCAGAGAAGAGCAACCAAGATGATTAGGGGGCTGGAGACTAAAGCATACAATGAACCGTTGCAGGTACTGGGTATGTTTAATGTAATGAAAAGGACGAGGGGTTATATGATAGTGTTTCAATATTTGAGGAGCTGCCACAAAGAAGAGAGTGTCAACCTTTTCTCCAAAGCACCAGAAGGCAGGACAAGTAGCAATGGATGGAAACTAATCCAAGGAGAGAAGCAACCTGGAATTAAGTTAACCTGGAATCTGTTAAAAACAGATCATGCCAAACCAATCTTATTTCATTCTTCAACACAGTGACTAAATTAGTAGACCAGCGAAATACTGTGGACATAATATACCTAGATTTCAGCAAGGCATTCGACAAAGTAGACCACAACCTACTTCTTCGTAAGATTAAAAAAAGTGGGATAGACAGCCTCACCACCAGATGGATTCACAACTGGCTGAAAAACCGTACTCAACGAGTAGTCCTTAATGGGTCTAAGTCCACATGGAGAGAAGTAAACAGTCTCTCTCCCTCTCTCTCTCCCTCTTCCTCTCTCCCCCTCCCCCTCCCCCTCTCTTTTCTTCTCCCTCTCCCTCTCCCTTTTCAAATAACAAAAGAGTCTTGAATGTTTTAAAAATCATTATTGTCCCAAATAATTGCAAGGGGTATATTTCCACAAGAAGGATACAAAAGCTACTTTTGTATCAAGCTTTGCAAAATTGCCCTAAAACTAATTTCCAATATTTCTTTTTTTCAAATCTATCCCTTAATGTAGCAAAGAAAAAACTCTTTTCAACAGGTAAGTGGTACATATTTTAAAGATAAAATGTTTGATTGCTAAATTATTCCCTAAGCAATTTGTTGTTGAAAAAGATGTTGAGACTCTAGAAAGAGTGCAGAGAAGAGCAACCAAGATGATCAGGGGACTGGAGGCTAAAACATACAATGAACGGTTGCAGTAACTGGGCATGGCTAGTCTAGCGAAGAGAAGGACCAGGGGAGACATGATAGCAGTGTACCAATCTTTGAGGGGCTGCCACAGAGAGGAGGGGGTCAAGCTATTCTCCAAAGCACCTGAAGGCCAGACAAGGAATAATGGATGGAAACTGATCAAGGAGAGATTCAACCTAGAAATAAGGAGGAACTTTCTGACAGTGAGAACAATCTACCAATGGAACAGAAGTTGCCTTCGGAAGTTGTGGGAGCTTCATCACTTGAGACTTTCAAGAAGAGATTGGACTGCCATTTGTCAGAAGTGGTGTAGGGTCTCCTGCTTGAGCGGGGGGTTGGACTAGATGACCTATAAGGTCCCTTCCAACTCTGTTAATCTGTTAAGGTGAAATTTCCTGACAGGGAGAACAATTAACCAGTGGAACAGAAGTTGCCTCCAAAAGTTGTAAATGCTCCATCACTGGAGGTTCTTAAGAAGAGACTGGACAGCCACTTGTCAGGAATGGTATAGGCTCACCTGCTTGAGCAGGGGGTCAGACTAGATGACTTTGGCTTTCTGGTGAGAACCTCCATTGATGCCAGGTTTTGGGGTTTTTTCACCATCTAGAGTTTGTCCCAGCAGTTTTGGCCCATCTTCCCGTGATCAGCACCGATAGACAGTGAAAGCGTCTGCTGCTCTCAAATAATTGTCCTCTGTCCCTTTGACTGGAATCTTGCCCCACAGAGAAAAAGGGAAGTAATCCATCTTTGATGAGCCTGTGATGTTACATTAAGGTGGCTAATCTCTTGGTATTTCCCTCGTTAACATTTTTATTGAGTTATAAGATAAAAGAAGATACAAAATACAAAAGAAAACAGGAAAACAGTGGGGAGGAAGAGGGGGAAGAAAAGTGAGGAAGGATTTGGAAAAAGAAAAAGAAGCGTTGACTTCCGAATCTCTCTGTTGCAGTAAAATAAGGCATTAACATCAAATCACAACTTTTTGTTTTTTCATAATAATATAAAGTAGCCACTTCTATAAGGATCTATCAGTCTAATCGGTAAAACCCAAAATCGAAGTTTCATTCTTTTCCACTTCAAGCACAAAGTTCAGAAGTGGTCTCCGTGTGGAAACAAAAGCATTTACATTCTTTTCCAAGAGTCATAAATCTGTTCCCACAGGTGAATGGTTGACTGGATCAAGGCATTAATCCTATGTGATAAGATCCCTGCATAGCCATGGGACACGTTTCTGCGTCCTACGGAAGGCAGAAAATTGTACATTCTTGGAGGCAAAAAAAAAAAAAAGGGTGCAAACGTAAAGGATACGCAGTGAGACCGAGTGTCAAAGTACGAGACTCACGCACAAAACCGTCTTTGATAACACCATGGTTGGGCAGGTGTGACAAGGCCCCCCCTTGATTGATTCAAGAGAGATTGGACCCTGGCAGAACACAGCCTGCTCCCCAGGACTTCCCTGGGGTTGCCCACCCTGCCCAAATCAGTGGCTGATCCACTTCCTTGTTGTCCGTGAAACTCTCTATGGCCTCAAGGTCTACATGCTTTCCGAAGCAAGTTGGAGGCCAGTCTAAAAGGGGGCGGGGCCAAAAGATTTGATCCCACCCATGAAACGGGCGGGGCCAAGAGGTTGGATCCCACCCATCCCCCAGGAGCAAGAGATGGAACGGTGGTGAGCCGGGTGGGGTCAAAGCTGCTCCTTTCCCATCCTTAAGACACAAAGCCCTAATTTTATAACAGGAGGGAGTCCTCGACTTACAACAGTTTGTTTAGTGACTGTTTGAAGTTACAACGGCACTGAAAAAAAGGATGGACGACCGCTTTTCACACTTACGACCGTTGCAGCATCCCCATGGTCACGTGATCAAAATTCAGATGCTTGGCTACTGACTCGTATTTATGACGGTTGCAGTGTCCCGGGGTCACGTGATCCCCTTTTGCGACCTTCTGGCAAAGTCAAGGGGGGAGCCCGGAATAACTCGTGTTACTAATTTAACAACTGCAGTGATTCACTTAACAAGGTTGTAAAATGAGGCAAAACTCAATGTCTCACTTAGCAACATATATTTGGGGCTCAATTGTGGTCATAAGTCAAGGACTACCTGTACTGCGGTTTCTTCCATTCCTTAGGCTCTTTCTGCAAGACTATTTAGTACAGAATCAATACTGTGCTGAATCCACGTTAAATTGATACAGCTGTATTCACATTTTGCTTTCTTAACTGTGGGTTATTTTGTTGTTGTATAGCAAGGCAGCAAAACCCACCAGCCATTTTGGGGGGTATCGAAAGGGCCAATACACAAAATTCTGTTTCCACAATGGATGGAGGGCCCGTTGTTAATTCCATTTGTAGACTGCTCATCTTGTAAGCCAACTTAAGTCATCCGACACAAATGGCAGCGGAAATTTTATCCAAGACTATTGCACTCAGGTCTGGTTATATCTAGATCTCACTCTTGTCTATTTAGTAGTATTACATCTATAACTTAATTACAGTCTCAACAGGGCAATGTTTTCTAATCTGAGAGCCGAGGTGGCGCAGTGGTTAGAGTGCAGCACTGCAGGCTACTTCAGCTGACTGCTAGCTGCAGTTCGGCGGTTCAAGTCTCACCGGCTCAAGGTTGACTCAGCCTTCCATCCTTCCGAGGTGGGTAAAATGAGGACCCAGATTGTTGGGGGCAATATGCTGACTCTGTGAACCGCTTAGAGAGGGCTGTAAAGCACTATGAAGCGGTATATAAGTCTAAAGTGCTGTTGCTATTGCTATCTACTAACGTGGCCATGTCGGTGGACAATTTCGGAAGCTGTGTCCCTCCCAATGGATCTCGAAAGAAGCTGTGCTCTAGTGTGAGACAACAAAGACAACAAGACTCACAAATAGTTGTGCAAGGACTTTATTTAGTAAGACCGGATAGCATAGATTGACACTATACATTACAGAATTGCTGTTATCTGTGAAAGAAATGAGAGTATTACAGAAGCTGGGAGCTTCACACCATTTTGTATTTATTTTCTCCCTTGTAGATTTATGTACAACTGTTTCCCCCCAGCCTATAATTCTGGAATTAAATAAAGAGTCCTGCTTAATGTTCTTTTAGAAATCCCTATCCAGTTATCAAAAGGGCGGGCCAGCCGGAGGCTAGTATTTGGCAGAGGATTTTGAGAAAAGACGTGGGTGAAGACGAGGGTCCATCCTGACTTTGGGGCAGAACACGGCCCCGGACAGAACGCTCTGCTATTCCCCCACCATCCTTCGCTACCTCCAATTTCCACCATGAGGCCTCTTCCAAAATAGGCCAATTGCAGGTAGCAACTATGCTTGGGTAGCTCCCTGATTTTCTGCTGAAATAATAATTTTATAGTTTCTGAATCCACAGCTGAATTCAACTCTTGCTAAAGAGTATCAACGTCTTCCAGGCCTGACCAGAGTGGCAGGGAGTCATCTTTGGAAAGGAGAAGCGAACTTAGCAACTGCTATAAATATAAATCTACTGATACGAACTTCTTTTCCATTTCAAAAACCTCTCCAACCCGAGTGAAGTGATTTGAGTGGTACGTGCAAACTAGTTACCACTGGATGCTTTACAAATTACAACTGGAAACCAAGACTAAGTCATGCTGACCAAGAAGAATTTTGAGACCGGGTGCTTAGAATATCAAACTTCTACATGAAAGCTGCTTGGACGCAACAAACATTTTATTCGAGTTTGCACTAAGCAGAGAAACTGACTGGTGACCCGTCAGTGCAGCTACATCTACTTCTTCCTGCCGCCACCGCCAGCAAGCATGGTAGCCACTCTGATGAAGATGTTGAGGGTGTCCATATAAATGCCCATACACCTGGAAAGGAGGATACAAGGAGATTCCTTGGAGAGAGTTCAGCCATAAAACATTTATTGGACTGTTTTGTATTCTTTCAACTAAAGCCAGTTAACTGTTCTTTCGCAAATAAAGTCAACGTACTCCTCAATATTATTTTTACTAGCCGACTTGCCCATATGTTTTCTTTCAGCTCTGAAAAACCTACCTGAAAATTATTGATCTATACCCGTGTAGATTGCTGGTTGTGGAATTCTGGGAGTTGAAATTCACACATCTTAAGGTTGCCAAAGTTGAAAAGACTGATCTATACATTTTTTTAAACTGTAAATTACTCAGACATTAGATAGTGAGATGGGCAGTGTATAAATTTAATAAATAGCTAGAGATCTATCTAGGCAGACAGACAGATAAAATACAAATGACACAGACTATGGTTTCAATATTAATGCAGTAAACCAGTGTTTCTCAACCAAGGCAGCTTGAAGATATGTGGACTTCAACTCCCAGAATTCCCCAGCTGGCATGCACACATTTTCCAATTGCCAAGTTTGAGAAACATTGCAGTAAACCCTCAATTTAACAGTCCATATTGAGCTTTGGATTTAAAGACAGAACCTGCTGGGTTTGAGTTGAATTTAAATTTTAAGCAATAACAGGCTGACTTTTGAACAATCATTAACATGCAATTATTAATAAATTAATAAACAATCATTAATATATTAATAACAATCATTAATAGGCAGGCAGGAGGTTCACCTCATGCTATTACAAAGTAAGAAACTTCTCAAAACTTTGAAAAAAATTCTGCCTCCTATGCAGAAATGCTATGATGCGGAAGAACCTATGACACCCCATTTGGACAGACAATGGCCGATTTACATTTGAAATGGGATGTTTACGCTGAAAACAGTTCAGTGTAACATGTTTTGTACAATCCTACTTAAAAAGTATCCAGGATTTTCTCCACAGGCCTTATTAATCAGGCTGAAATGCAAAGGTTTAGAGTTAAGCACCAGAAGGCAAGAAACAGTGGATGGAAACCAAACGGGAAGCAACTTAGAACGAAAGAGAAACTTTCTGACAGTAAGAACCATTAACCAGCGGAACGGCTGGCCTCCAGAAGTTCTGGGTGCTCCATCACTGGAGGTTTTCAAGAAGAGACTGGACAGCTATTTGTCTGAAAATGGTATAGGGTCTCCTGCTTGAGCAGGGGGTTGGACTAGAAGACCTCCAAGGTCCCTTCCAGCTCTGTCTGTATACTGGTCATATGCCCACAAAAGATATTTCAAATTTCCTGTTTTCAACGGCCAATCCAAGATAGGGGCAAGCAAGGTTTTCCAGTGCCCAGGCTGTGTGTTTAATGGGAATTATATTATTGTTATTGTTATTATTAGCATCAAGATGGCATGCAATTTGCCAGCTGTGGATCTCTCCTCAGGCTCTGCGTTACCCCCAGCTGGGGCTCGACTAGCGTTACATCCAGCCAGCAGCAACACTTACGCGTTGATAGGATCGTATTTCCGCACTCCGACCACCAGGTATGGTTGACTCTCCGCACGTTTGATAACTTGCTGGGTGTCGTGAAGCAGGAACAGGCTAAAAAGTACCAACCCCCCATAAATGGCCACAGAATACATGCCGGCGCCCAAGATGGAAGTCGGAGGCAGGAACATGGATCCTGGAAGACACGCAAGCCCCAAGGGCGAAACAGTCAGTAGGTGACCCACCTTTTCCACACCCCCCCCCCAAAATGGTAGGAATTATGCCATGCAAGTTACTTCAGCAGGATCCCTGACTGCCTGAGAAGCTAATTACTGGTAGTCCTTGACTTACGACCACAATGGAGTCCAACATTTCTGTTGCTAAGGGAGACATCTGTTAATTTCCCGTTTTTATGACTTTTCTTGCCACAATTTTTATTTTTATTAAATACACATAACACAAACACATACAAAACAAACAAAACAGCGGGGGATCAATTCCCCTTATTTACAATATGCTTGCTTCGGTAAATATCCACATTTATATTATCCCTTATATATATATATATTTACATTTTGTAATTTACTTATTCTATATTTATTTCTTAATTCTTCTACAATAATTTACATTTAACATTCATAATAATCATTCAAATACCAACAATCCCATTTCTTACCCCTATCTATACACTCCTTTACTTGTTCTTTCTCTCCTCAAACAAACAACCGTTTGTTTAGTGAGAGTTCAGAGTTACAACGGCACTGGGGGAAAAAAGTAATTTACATCGTTTTTTCACTTATGGCCGTTTTTTACAGTATTCATATAATTTATTCCATACTAAATAATATTCGGACTCTTCTTTTTCTTTTATTTCCTTGGTTAATTTATCCATCTCGGCACATTCCAAAATTTTTCTTGTTATGTCCTCATCTTTTGCTATACCCTCATTTTTCCAGTATTGTGCGTAAATTATTCTTGCCGCCGTTATGATATGTATAATCAAATATTGTATTTCCTTTTTATATTTTTTATCTATTATGCCCATTAAAAATAATTCAGGTTTCCAATCTATATCTTCTTTCGTTATCTTTTTTTAACCATAATCTAATTTTATTCCAATATTTTTTTGCATTTACACAGGTCCACCATAAATGATAGTATGTTCCACATCCCTTCTTGCACTTCCAACATCATGGCGATGATCTCTTGCCACAATTCTTGAATGGATCCCTGCAGCTGTTAAGTGAAGTAACCTGGTCGTTAAGTGAATCTGGCTTCCCCACTGACTTTGCTTGTCATAAGTACAGGCCAGTTGCCAAGCATCTCAATTGTGATCACGTGACCATGGGGACGCTGCCACGGCCGTGCGAAAAAAGGGTCATAACTCCCTTTGTTCAGTGCCACTGCAACTTCAAACAGTCACTAAATGAACTGTTGTAAGTTGAGGACTACTTGTCTATCATTATAATGTGATCTCCATTTATTATTTTCCCAGCTGGATTCTGACAAGTAAAGTCGACGGGAGAAGCAGGAGGGAAGCTGTGGGGTTCACTTAACATCCATGACAGAAAAGGTCAGAACACCACCCCCCCCCCCCCGATCTGACTCACTTAATAAGTGCCTTGCTTAGCAATGGAGGTTCTGGCCCCAACTGGGGTCGTAAGCCGAGGACTACCTATACACTCAAGTGTTTCCAGAACCGACCGACCGGCCACATGAGACCCACCAAACCCAGGCACCTCCCTCTCAGGAGAGCCGATCCGCTTACCCACGGAGGAAACGAGCACGAGCCCCAGGCCCACGCCCAGGGGGGCTCCCATGTTCAGAAACTTCTCACTTGGGGCGCACATGGCCACGGCGGAGAGGCCCCCCACGATGCCGGCCGTGTACCAAGCAGCTCGGATGAGGAGGGGGCCGCCAAGGAGAGTCAGAGGAGCCACCACGGCACCCATAACACCTGGGCGAAGAAAGAGATGCCGGTGTGAATTCGGCAGGAAAGAGGGGAAAAAACTTGATTCCTTGCAGCTTTGTTTATTCAACTCATGTATTTTATTGTGATTTTCTTAACAGTACTAAACTAAATGGGCCCCGCATCCTAACCCTGATTGTTACAGAGGTCCATCAATTTTCACCCAACCTGAGACACTCCTTCCTCTTTTGGAAAAAAATTAATACAAGAAACGACTACAAGAATAGTCCCAAAGGTGCTTTTTCAAGAGGCAACTGGACTTTCGGGTTTTTCTTTGAAGACTTTTTGCTTCTCATCCAAGAAGCTTCTTCAGCTCTGACTGGATGGTGGAGAACCATTTGTTTGTTTTGGTTTAGCAGATAATGAATGAAAGTCCCGAAGGGGCTTTTTCAAAAGGCAACTGGACTCTTTTTTTCCTTGAAAACGTTTCACTTCTGATCCAAGAAGCTTCTGGAAGAACCGAAGAAGCTTCTTGGATGAGATGAGAAGCAAAACGTCTTCAAAGAAAAACGAAGTCCAGTTGCCTCTTGAAAAAAGCAGCTTTGGGACAACCAGGACTTGGATGATGGAGACTCTCCATAGAAAATGCCTCAGGTGGCATTGGGAATGTGTGTGGTTGTAGGTTTAAACACAACATTGAGGCTCAAAACCAGCATCTCCCCCATGTTTCAAACCCCCCCCCCCTTTTAATTTTTCTTCTACTGTAGGTTATCCATATACCACATGGCAGAGTGTGCAGAAATACTTCTAATGCAAGATGCTGAAATTATACAGCCCAGCTACCAATTAATTATACCAGACAAATGAGGTTCAGGTGATGGGTATACGTCTCCTTGAACACAATGGGATACCAGGACTCCAGGCCGTGCCACCCACCCACCCACCCACCCATTTCTTGGCTTCCAAGTCCGCTAACTCAACAAGCTAAGTTTGCGGAGATCCTTCTTCAGCAAAAATCTAAAAGAAGGCAAAATACAGGAAAGTATCTGCCAGGGATTTTTCCAAACTGCCTCGCATTAGGTGGTCAGCGTGTTTTAAGCAATCCAGAAACGCGAGTACCTGCATGCAGCATCCATGCCACGTGTTTGGGGATCGGACTCTCTTCGTAGTCTATGGATCGAACCAACATGCCAGCTCCGATCATCACTGCAAAGGTGGCCCCGATGGCCTGCAAACAAAACATGGCTATTCATTAAGGCCAACAAGAGGCGTTTCATTTGGATCAGCGCTTTGCGAGCCACACTTGCCTCATACTGTGCTTTTGGGGTGTTTTCCATTAACATGACCTCAAGTGTGAACATGTGATCCCAATTAATTTCCCACCTGTTCTGGCAAGACAAGAAACAACGGACGGAAACTAATCAAGGAGAGAAGCAGCCTGGAACTAAGGAGGAATTTACCAAGAGTGGGAACGATCAACCAGTGAAAGGGCTTCCCTTCAGAAGTTGTGGGTGCTCCATCACTGGAGGCTTTTAAGAAGAGACTGGATGGCCCCTTGTCTGGAATGGTCCAGGGTCTCCTTTTTGAGCAGGGGGTTGGACTAGACGACCTCCAAGGTCCTTTCCAACTCTGGCATTCTGTTATTCTGGTCTGGTGTCTCCAGCCCAGTGTGTCTCCCAGACATACACGATAATTTGAGGTAGAAACCTAAAATTAGCCTCCTTTATTAAATACTGCACATATTCAATACAGACTCATCATGTCACTTGTATCAGAAAATGGGATCGGAGGAAGACTGGGTTATTCCTGAATTTTTGAGTTTAGGCATCTGCTGCTTCTAGGGATATAAACCCTCTTCTGAAACTAAGTGGGGTACCCCTGTTTCGGTTCGGGAAACGCTACTTACTTTGAGTAAAGGACAAAGCCCCAGGACTGGTTGTTCTCTTCATTGCAGAAAAACATGTGTATTTATTAAAAGAAACTATGATAGTTAAAATTAACTACCATGCCCTCTTGTGGACACAGATGGATCGTCAAATAGGGCACAAGAGCATTAAAAAAACAGGTCTGGCATTTCTGATCCATTTCCTTCCATGTTTACAGTTTTTATTAGTTTATAATATAAAATACAAAAATACAAAAGGAAAAGGAAAAATAAGGGAGGGAAAGGGGAAAGGATTCCAACTTTGATTCCCACAACGGATGGATGGCTGCAAAAGTTGACGGGGTTAGCAGAGATGGGCAAATTGACTGCTTTGATTGAAGGAAAAAAACAACAAACCACAATTACTTTTGTTTCTACTTGGAAACTGCTTCTGGACTTTGTACTCGAGGTGGACAAAAATGAAACTTTGATTTTTGGGTTTTACCGATGAGATAGGTTTGTTGTTAGAGAAATGCCTAGTTGATATTATTAGGTAAAAGTAAAAAGTTGAGGTTCGATTGTGTTTCATTTCCTAAACATCACCCTTGCTGGAGGTATTGCTAAACAAGTGATTAAACGACAGCTAAGCTAAGCCGTTTCAATGTTTGAAATATTCTAATGATTTTTCTACCTATTTTATAATCTGCAGCTGCACAGCGTCTCCTCGCAGGGGAGACAGGGGGCATAACAATGTAATAAATAGGTAAAAATAAGCAAATAAGTAAACAAATGGTTCTAATCAGCTTTTTTGGGGGGGAAAAAGAACAGTATTTTAAATTTCTGATAACAGCATTTTACCTAAAAGTTCATGTAGATGGCCTCCTTGGAGAACTTCTGTTTGCAGACACGCTACCCTCATCAGAATTGGAAACACAAAAGAGGAACCGCATAGATAAAGAGAATTTAGACCAGTGTCTCTCAACCAGGGCAACTTGAAGATGTGCGGACTTTAATTCTGGGAGCGGAACCCACATCTTCAAGTTGCCCTGGTTGAGAGACACTGGCTTAGAGTCATTTCCTAGCTTATCTGTAACACCATTGCGCTATGCTGGAGGTAAGTCCTTTGCCAACCGTCCGGATGGCCTATGCAGCAAAAGGAACTCCTGGGACATTACTTTACCAAGAGGGTAACTCTACCGACAGATCCGTATAGGCACAGTAGAAGCAAAGCCAGTTCTGAGATTTTTGCGCAAAAAGCTGCATAGTTAAAATCCCCCTCCCCCCCCCGCCGGGCCACCCACTGTCCATCAATCCAATGCAATGTCTTTGTTTTGGGAAACAAGTGTGCTGGGATCAGGAGGCTCTCATCCTTCGACCTTGAGGTGTCGAGATTCTCCCAGGCCAGACTGTGCACGTGGATTTCTCACTTCCCGCCCAGTCCCCCCCCACTTTACAATCACACCCCTCCCTGGTTTCTGTTGCCTGGCTGCGAGCAAAAGGGCACACCGTTAGGAAATTTCTAAGTTCTAGGTTGCTTCTCTCCTTGATCAGTTTCCATCCAGTTCCTCATTTTGCCTTTTGGTGTTTTGGAAAATAATCTGACCCCCTCGTCTTTGTAACAGCCTCTCAAATATCAGAACACTGCCTATCATGTTTCCCCTTTCATGGAGCTAGACATACTCAGTTCCTGCAACCGTTCTTCGTATGTTTTAGCCTCCTGGCCTTTAATCCTCTTTGTTGCTCTTCCCTGCGCTCTTTCCAGAGTCTCAACATCTTTTTTGTATTGTGGTGCCCAGAACTGGATGCGGTATTTCCAAGCGTGGTCTCACTAAGGTTTTGTAAAGTGGCACTAGAACTTCACGTGATGTTCATTCTATCCCTCCATTAATGCAGCCCGGGATTGCGTTGGGTTTTTAAGGCTGCTGCCGCCAACTGTCGGCTCATATTTAAGTGATTGTCCTCTCGGACTCCAAGATCCCTCTCGCAGTTACTGGCACTAAGCCGAGTTTCACCTAATCTGTACCTATAACCGTTGGGTTTCCCCCCCCCCTCCCCCCCACAGGGCAGAGAGAGGCGGCCTTACCAGCCAGGAGCCCTTCATCATCAGCCCCATCATGGCAGGAGTTCTGCTGACGGCCACTGCAGACAAGGCGGTCAAGCCCACGCTTCCGGCAAAGTACATGTAAGTGGAACGAATCCGGTCCTTCACATACTGGGGCCAAATCCTGGAAAAACCACAGAAAACACCGTAGGGTAAGCCTTCCTCGACATGGATAGGGCAAGAACCTAGGTCCTTTTCTCTGATGACATATCGGTCTTGTTATATATGGGTAGTCCTCGACTTACAACTGACTCCGAACGGTCACTAGACAAACTGCTGTAAGTCGAGGACTGCCTGTAGTCACATGCTGGGACTCAAATCAAAGGAGGAATCATGCCAGGGTTATGCAAACCCTTCAAAACAGAGCACACTGGAATGCCATTTCATCTTTAATCATTAAAGCAGCCGCCTCTTTCTTCAGGCCCACCAAAGCTGCCCTTGGCTGTGCCTGAAGGCCTGTAAATACACAGCCATCCCCCCCCCCCCCCCAGCAAAATAACTAGGTGAGTTCATCCCCACGCATGGAGAGGCGTTCTGCACATGAGCATCCTGAAATGCCTCTTTTTTAAAGCAATTGCACAGAATCTCGGTCTGGGGCTAAAGGCCACCTCTTCACTTCCGAGCTGCCTTCCAAGTGGATGGAAGCACTCCATTCAAGCGGAAAGGTGCCGTACATTTTGCAATAAAATAAAATAAAATAAAATAAAATTTGGAATATTCTTACAAGCAAACTTTTATTGTTACAGTAAGACCCACAAGATTTAACATGTATCTTCTGCAGTCCGTTTTCTGGGTTTCATTCTTTCTGAGGTCACAAAAGTCAAGGGAAGTCCATTTGGAATAAGAATATGGCAACCCTTACGCTCACTAAGTACCTACCATTCATCTCTCTATGGAGATTGTCAGTCATCCGGGTCATGGTTGTCTCAAAGGTGCTTTTTCAAAAGGCAGCTGGACTTTCTTGGGTTTTTTCCTTGAAAATGTGTCGCCTCTCATCCAAGAAGCTTCTTCAGTTCCTCCAGAAGCTTCTTGGATCAGAAGCGAAACGTTTTCAAGGAAAAACAGAGTCCAGTTGCCTTTTGAAAAAGCCCCTTCGGGACTTTCATTCATTATCTGCTAAACCAAAACAAACAAGAAAGCTTCAAACAAGCCAACATGCTAAACAGGGCTCTCTTTATCAAGATTTATTTTATTTTTTATTTTTTTTGCTAAAGTTTTCCCACCCAGCAAACTCAGTTCTTGGCATAATGATTAAATCAATACACAGCTTTGTGAGGTGTTTTCTTTCCCCCAGAAGTAATTTAAGTGAATCTTTAAAAATAGATTATTGCTAGGCTCTGAATCGCAAATCACCTTCCACTACATTTCTCCAGCGGGTGCTCAGAACTATCCATACATTGATTTTTTACTGTAATTACTTTAATTGCGAGATGAATATGCCATGTTTTCTTCTTTGTGGACCTCTAGCCAGGATATATATAGATACATAGCTATTAGGTCACTAAACAGCTCCATATCCGCTGAGGTTCCAGAAGACTCTCTATAAACGGTTCCTATTAGAAATAAACTGCTTACACAGCTTTTTCCAGGGCGCCGATTTCATTGGACATGCCCAGCCCATAATAACAGAGAGCGCCGAGACCGACAGCAGCGCCCCCGGCCACGATCCATCGTCCTGCCTGGTGAACTGATAAAAGAGAAAAGAGCAATTAACTGGAAACAGTTTCTCTCCTTGAGAAAGGATTGCACCAAGACGATTCCCTAAAGGTTTCTGCACAGGGCCAATTTTACGTCTAGTAAACACCGAAGGTTTTCTTGTGGGGGGTGTGTGTCCCTTTGCTTGAAAACGAAGCACATTTCCTGTTTGGCACACCCCATGAAAGGACCATGTGCTCCTCTAAGGAAGGAAAGAGAGGTGCCCATGCCAGGATCAAAGTACCTTTGCTTGGTTCAACTCTGAATCCTGCCCAGGAAGTCTAGGGTTTAAGCTGCAATCAGACTGCATGCTTTGTTTGCACAGCAGACGTCTTTTAAACCAGAACTTAGAACAAGTAGGGTGGAAAAACACAGAACTCTACGGGCTTATGCCGGCCCTGATTCTGGCAGAGTTAAGACCCACACAGACATATATGGGCACCTACTTTTAAAGGCCGTTTCCATTGATGGTTCAAAAGCTGCTTCTTTCACTTCTTGACCAGTTTTCCTTTGGCGTATCCCTGTCCGAACCCTGGAGGAATATCCCTAAGATTCAAAACAACAAAACAACAACGACCAGGAAAGGTGAATTCTAGAGGCCTGAAGGAATAGATACACGAGAGCTGTGCCTCCCAGGCCCTGCGAGGAAAACTAAATCAGGCTAAGGATCATTTTCAAGAGGGATATTCTGACTGGCATGCCTGAGAAATCCCCCACTTGGGGGCACACACAAACCCACAGATTCTGGAGGAACTAAACTATACTAAACTTTGAAACCAGGCTTTGTAACTTGGCTGATCAGGGAAGTTAAATCTAGTGCCGTTTTCAGCCCCTGCAAACACCCACAATCCCTTTTGAGGAGCTGACACGGAGTCTCCCTCACTCGGTCCCCCTCCAGTCGTGCAGCAAAGAAAGACCCCCCCTGGTCATTTTTTTTGGCCAAGAGTAGACTTCACTGGAGCTTAAACGGTTAGAGAAACAGCCTAAGCCGACTCTGAGGTTTCTCCCTGCAAGCAAGACAAAGGCAAGTTCCCTCTCCCCAGCCCTCCCCTCGGTTATCTGCAGATGTCCAATCCGGGGCTCCTATACTGGTCAGGAAACAGGTGCTGGGTTCCCAGCGCTGCAGGTGGGTTAATGATCTTGGCTGGCTGGAGCTTCCATCCCCCCCCTTCACAATGGGAACGTCTGTCAGCCGGGATAGGCGAGATGCAGCCATGACGCTTCTCCCCTCTTGCCACCCGAAAGGCAAGAGGTCCGCCTTCTTAAATTGAAATATATACACGGTATACGTAGTTGCTCGCACCAAGGGCTGACTAATGAACTGAATAAATGCAAAAGGAAGGAAGGAAGGAAGGAAGGAAGGAAGGAAGGAAGGAAGGAAGGAAGGAAGGAAGGAAGGAAGGAAGGAAGGAAGGAAGGAAGGAAAGAAAGAAAGAAAGAAAGAAAGAAAGAAAGAAAGAAAGAAAGAAAGAAAGAAAGAAAAAGAAAGAAAGAAAGAAAGAAAGAAAAAGAAAGAAAAAGAAAGAAAGAAAGAAAGAAAGAAAGAAAGAAAGCAAAGATTCTCTTGGACCAAGTTCACCTCCCAATGTCTACATGGAGAGGTCCTGGCCGTGCTTTGGACCACAGAATGGAAGTTAGGTCACCAACAATACTTTCCAGCCTCTTTTCTTTTTTTTTGCTTTTCCCTTTGATGTTTAGCTTCCAGGGTAGAGTTCCTGCTGGTCTCTCTTCCCAGTTCTCTCCCAGGCCGACCCTGCTTAGCTGTTTCAAGCTCAGCCAAGTTCCACAAGTCCACTGAGGACTCATGCATAGAAGCAAATTGGAAAACAGTAAAGGAGAGACGTACCTGGTAAGGCTGCGTGAGCCATTGCTTGGTCTTCAGGGAGGAATTTCTCACGGTGGGCGAAATCTGCGCGACGGCAGAGCGCAGACTGCTGCCGGGGAGAGCCCGAAGGCACACCAACCGTGCTGCCAGCATGGCTGCGGGAACCAAGGCAATGACAACAGCTGCCTGCAACAACAGGAAAGAAGAAGACAGGGCCTTTGCCTGAGCCAGAAACGCAGGAGAAAACTCCGCAAAGCAAAGCTGCATAACAGCACAATTTCGGTTGCAGGCAATCAGAGCTGTGTGATGATGTGAAACAGGGGTCTCCAACCTTGGCCGCTTTAAGACCTGGGAGGGAAGTCCACAAGTCTTCAAGTGGCCAAAAGTTTGGACACCCCTGATGGAAAAGTACCAGGACTACACTGGGAAACTCTGGGATACTTGACCCCTGAGGGCCTCATGCCCGGGACATAAATTTCCCCTGGAAGACTGTTTTGCAGCTCCCTGCCCAGGGATATTCTACTAATCTCCCATCCAATGACAAATCAGATCCAATCCGACTTAGCTTTTCAAGACTGCCTAAGGACGCATAAAAGATGCCATCGAGTTGGTTCTTAGAATACGAGACATAGAATTGGGCACTGTATGTAAGTGGCTTAGGATTCTCTCACTGAGAAGTAACAATCGGTCCCCAATATAGCTTTAAATAAAATCCGTCTGGAGGGATATTCGCAGAACGTACATTTCACATTAAATGGAGAAAATCAACCACCATTTATAGATGCGCCAATGCCTGCAATGTTGTTAGAATTGCAACTTTCTAACAGAAAGAACAGAAATATGAATGCCTCTTACAGATAACATTACACAGAGCCTCGTAGTAACTGAGATAAAAAGAATCGTCCCGTCAGAGGGAGATACAGGATATAATTCCTGAACAAGTGCCGGTTGAATATGCCATTTTAACAAGACTCTGTAGCACTGTTTTTTTATAAAGCATTCAGTAATCATTTGGTTTTAAATCTAGTCTGCTCGCTACTAGGCAAGCGTAGAACAATATTCTCTTTTCAAGCTTTAGTTTTATGTAACTTACGCCCGAGCAGGCATGCATGAGGCCACGTTATTAATCCATTTTCTAAAAAAGCGAGATGCCCGAGACATAGACCATTGGGGCCTTTCTGTCTCTGATTCTTCTGGACTTTTTGAAACCAAAAGGCGCAGCTGCCACGGAAGAAGGCAAGAGACTAAAGATTTCAGTGCATGGTCCAGTATGCAGTATCAGTCCTTAACAGCAAACCGGTAAATGCTGAGTCAAAACTGGATGATGTCACAAAGAGTAATGCCTTGTGTGTGTATGCAGGCATGTGCCCGGTCTCTTAGCCTTAAAATGGCAATTATTGCAACAGGCAAGGCAACTCAGAATGAAGGTCAAAGAGTTGCCCTTCACATTCCGTAAGAGGTTTTTAAACAGAATCATCCGGTTTTTTTAAATAAACAACAAAATTGCTATATTGCTGCCTGGCTGTTTGTTTATTTCGCATATCTAAAGTCATGCAATCACTGACACAGAACACTAATCAAACACATTATACTTTGGCTGTCCAGTAACTTATACACCAGGGGTCCCCAACCACCAGGCCAGTTCAAAACTGGGCCGCAGGAGATGGGCAAGAGCGCGTGCAAAGTTCCACGTGTGCAAGTGAAGGCCGTGAGCGGAGCTTCACGGGCGAGCACAAGCGCTCTCTGCTCACACGAGGGGAGCACCCTGCGCTCGTGCACGAAGCTCCCTTCGGCCAGGGGAGGGAGGGAGGGAGGGAGGGAGGGAGAGAGGGAGCGTGTGCCCGCCGCTCACATAAATGGCGCTGGGCACGCAAGCATGTGCCTACCACTCACACGCCGCCTCTCGTGCCAAGCCAAGCTGGTATGCACAATAATTTACGCCAGCACCACGCTTCAAAGGTGACAATTCTTCTCCGATCAGCCCTTCTTAGTGTCCGACTCTCACATCCGTCCATTATTATAGGGAAGGCTATTGCTCTAACTAGCCAGCTTCTTGTATTTATATCAATAGCTCACAAGCACAGACATGAGTTTAAATAAAGCATCAGCTTACACATGGATGCCAAGTGTGTGGACAGTACAACAGACAAAACATTCAATTAGGGTAAAGCCACGCTCAAATCACCGCCATAAAGTAGATGTTAATAGTCCCTGGTTACATAATGGTGGAAGAATGGTATTTCCATCGTGAAATGCAGTTCAAATAATTAATTCAGGAAACAATTTTGCTTTTACACCAGTTTGTCAGTATTGCACACACAATTGTCCTTGCATCAGTTTCGGTTGTATACCGTTCCCACGTTAATTTAGGCTGTTTTGTGAGTTGCAAGCTGCTCAAAGTTGTTTTGAGACGGGCGGCTATTCCAAATAAGCAAATAAACAGTTGAGCTTCATTGTACAGAAAATGATTGAAAAGAAAAAAGTTTTGGTTAGAACATGAAGCATCCCTTTCCCCCCCAATCCAGGTTGATTCTTAATTTGTCAAAGTCTCCTGGTGGTCTCCCATCCATCCAATTAACCAAGTCCTTTCCGTAAGAGCCACGTGCCAAAGGGGGGGGGAAATGCCCCTAAACCGCAGGGATGGCTTTTGGAATCCACCTCAAATTGGCAAAATAGCCTGGCACGGACCCACGGAGGTCATCTATCCCACCCCAGGGTGCCCATCCTGTTCTTTCGAGAGGGTGGGGGGCACAGACGGTGGTTGCTGCCCCGGGGCTGCTCAGTGATGGGGGGGGAGCCCTCCTGCCTCAGTTTCCCTATGTTAAGCGTTAAAAGCCTGGGAAGCGCCTGGGCTTAAGGTGGGGAAACTGAGGCAGGGGGGCGGCAGCCACCATATATTTCCCCCCCCCACAACCCCCACTGATGGCTCCTCACTGCCGGCTTTCCAGCCACAACAGCCCTGCCAGGTAGGCCAGTCTGAGGAACAAGGCTTCTGCGTGGGCGAAGGAAGGTCCCCCTCCCCCCCCGGCATAGAAGCCCCTGGGGTCCCGGGGCAATTTAGGCCCAGGCAGGAAGCCCCCCCCCCACAACCGCGGCCCCCCCCCCAACGGCCCCGCCCGCCGGGGCCGCCGGCGG
>QLTV01000397.1:594265-616541 GCA_003457575.1 Thermophis baileyi
TTAAAAAAAGTCAATCCCAAAGCAAACGCAGCAGCTGAGAGGGAAACTAAGAGTAGCTGCTCAGGCTAATTGAAAGCCTGGGTGTGCTGCCAAAAGCCATTAACCCTTACAACTCTATTATTCTATGTTCTTTATGTGCTAAATTGGGTGCTTCACAGCAGACGCAATACAGCTGGCTGGACCACAGATGCATTAAATCCTGTATGATCAAGCTGCATCATTGTCCCCTCCTGTATCTTTTCCCCCAGGGAGAAACAAGAAGTAGCCAACACTGCAGCAGCTATAAAAGGTCTTGGGAAACTCCAGGGAATATCAGCTGATCACAGAAGTGTTCCTTAATACTCTTTATAATGAAAATGTTTGTAATCTTGTCCTTCTTCCTGAAGGGAAGAGGTTAATCCCATTCCTAGATGGGTGATTGATGGGTTCCCCTGCCCTAATCCTGTCAGTTTCTGTTGTTTATTGACTTGATTCAGCATGTATGGCTGCATTCCAGCTGCAACTGTTAAGTGGAGCTATTAACTGAAGGGAGAGAGAGAGAAAAAAACCCTCTCTTGCACTTTATTTTTAACCGGTTCTCCGAACTGCCTAAGTAATTTACTAACAGTTCGGGCGAACCGGTGAGAACTGGCTGGGTTTCACCAGTGCAAGGTGTCGAACCAGGATGTGGGGAAAGCTACCTTCGGGTCCAAACCCAAAGGTGCTTTTTTTTCAAGAGGCAACTGGACTTTCTTTGTTTTTCTTTGAAGACGTTTGGCTTCTCATCCAAGAAGCTTCTTCAGTTCTGACTGGATGGTGGAGAACTGAAGAAGCTTCTTGGATGAGAAGAGAAACATCTTCAAAGAAAAAACAAAGATAGTCCAGTTGCCTCTTGAAAAAAACAATCTTTGGGACAACCATGACCTGGATGACTGAGAATCTCCATAGAAATTGGGGTTCAACTTGAATCACTGTGGGTGCCTTTGGATCAAAAAAGATTTACCAAGTAATTTTACAAGAGAGTCGTTGTGGGGGAATAAAAGAAAACATGAGAAATAAATGGGTGCCATCTTTTCCTCAAGAGATATAAAGGAAATATAAACATCTGAGACGTAGTAAACACTTATTTACAGAAAGCGATTGGTTAATAACCATGATCACATACTGTGTGACAAATGGGCTTATATTAAAGAGAGAACCAACCGAAAATTAAGGAGAAATTTCCTGTCAGAACCATTAACCAGTGGAACTGCTTGCCTCCAGAAGTTGTGGATGCTCCATTACTGGAGGTTTTCAAAAACAGACTGGACATCCATTTGATCAGATGGAATAAGGTCTCCTGCTTGAGCAGGGAGTTGGACTAGAAGACCTCCAAAGTCCCTTTGTTACTCTGTATTCTGTATTCTAAGCAGTAATGGGTGGAAGATCATCAAAGAGAAATCCAATCTAGAATTAAAGAGAAGTTTCCTGACAGCGAGAACAAATAACCAGTGGAATGGTTGCCTCCATAGTTGTGGATGCTCCATCATTGGAGGCTTTCAAGAAAAGATTGGAGAACCATTTGTCCGGAAGGGGAATGGTGTCACCTGCTTGAGCAGGGAGTTGGCCTAGAAGACCTCCAAGGTCCCTTCCAACCAGGGGTGGGTTCCTCCCAGACTGGTTCTCCCGAACTGGTAGCGGCCTGCTGGTGATGTCACGATGACGTCACCGAACCGGATCGGTCGGTGCTGGTCCGTGGGGGCCGCCATCTTTTTATTTATTTATTTTTTTTGAATTTTTTTTTTTGAATTTTTAAAATTTTTTTCCCCTTCTGAGCATGCACAGAAGCCGACGTGGCGCGGGAGGGAGCGAACCGGCAGCGAGGTAAGTTGGAACCCACCCCTGCTTCCAACCCTGTTATTCTATGTTCTATGGTGTAGACCAAGGTTAGTTGTAGTAAAAGCAGCCATTCAAGAAGTCTCAGGAAATATGGAAAAAATAAATTAACCAGGAATTCAGAAAGAGAATTAACCAGAGTAGTGAACAAGGGATTTGAAAATGGTCCAGACATTTGCCAGACATGAATGTCAGAATGAAATTTGCACTTAAGGAAGTCATTGCAATATTAACGATCCATTGTTGTCTCTCTTGAGAATGACGAATGGAAGGTTTAGCCTAGGGTGAAAAGATGTTCACAGCTGTTCATTATGTCAGCAACCACAATTCTAGGAAGCAAACAATTTGCCTAAAGCCGTAAGTTGAGAGGATGTACAGTCTTTTGCAGATTGGCTAAAGTTTGAAAGAGTGAGAAAAATAGTTTCTCATTATAAGTGCTGGCCATTAGAGATACTTTAATAAGCAGTTGCTTGCTTTGATATATAAAGATATTTGGCTTCAAGGGATTTGTTTGTTTGGATTTGGGGGGGGGGGAAATATTTTAAGGAAATGCATGGTAACTCTGCATCAAAAAAAAAAGAAACGAGAGAACATTAATAATGTTATTAATTGAATAATAAAGAGAATAATTGAGGAATGAACATTGGTTCAACCAACTGGGCTTCAAAAGCATCTTTATCTCTTCTTTCTCAGAAGTGTAAGAAATTGGTGCCATAAGTGAGGTAGCTGAAAGAACAGAATCACGTTTTGCATGAATTAACCAAATAATAATAATAATTTTGCCTTTATTCTACTCTGCTCAGGAAAAAGGCAGATCCCCTTAACCATAACAAAACTTGCTATTTGGAGCTGTTGCCAGCTCTGCCTCAACTTGCACCTTTAAGGAAGAATGATCCGTGACTCCGTGTGTTGAGAAAGGTACAGTGTACTAAAGGTCAAGTGGATTACAGTAAAGCAAAGCCAGAACTGAGGTTCGTGTGCAAAATCCCTATAGTATAACTTTTCCCTCTCAGATGCTTCCCATTGTTGGTTCCCCCCCCCCCACATTGTCCAATCAGTTTGAAAAGAGATGTTTTGAAACAGTCTTTCTTGCAGCTCCATTCCTCTCCCAGGGAAACAGCCTTGAACTCGCATCTCTGAGAGGCGTGCTTCTTTCCATCGGTTTCCATCAGTTTCACTTTCCCCCAAGCATCCAAGCACCCCCCCCCCTTCCACCCTCCCTCAGGGTCCATGGCAGACCGGCATTGAACAATTGGGAAGTGCAGGCATGAAGTGGCAGTTCTGACCCTGTTAACGCAGAATAGGAAGCTTGGGGTACTTGAGTTGTTCTGAGTCCTCAAAATGACAACAGATTTTCTGATATCAAAAATAAATGAAGATCATTGGGTTGTTTCTGAATAATAGCACAATCAACTGCTACCTTGTGTTACAATTCAATCTGGTAAAAAAATGGCTGGTAGAATTAGAAGGAATGTCCCATGGTGGCTGGTGAGTGATAGAAACATGAAAGGACCTCCACTTTTTGCAAATAAGTCATCCTCCTCCTCATATGTCTTTGAAATTTGAAATATTATACAATGGTACCTTGGTACTCAACTGCTTTGAAACTCATCAAATTCGTTACTTAATGCATTTTGATGCAAAAATTTTGTCCCTGTACTCATTGTTTGTTTGGTACTCAACGCACAACTTAGAACTTGTCGGTATCAGCTGCCCTGTGACTCACTGAATTATTCCTTATGGGAAAAATTTGTTTGGTACTCATCCATTTTTTGATACTCATTGGACCTCCTGGAACCAATTAACGATGAGTACCGAGGTATTACTGTATTGATCAAGTCAAATCTTCCATGGTTCAGGTAACTACACGAATATGTCCATGTTGGCTTTGGGTCAAAAATATGGACATGGTTTGCCATTATCTTCTAGGATTTTTTTTTTTAACTTTCCAGTCTTAACCTACAGCTCTGGTGTTCCCATCCACATCCTAACCAGTCTTACTTTAGTCTTTTCAAGATCAAAGTCATCTAGATACTATCATGGGCTATCGGTAATGGTTAGGTGAGTCTTAAATCACAAAGTTTCAATTTTGCAGACTTGTCTGTAATTGCCAAGAAGATACATCTTGGTGATTGGAAGAAAGGACATCTTGAAGGATAAAGGGAAAAGAACAAGGAATCGGAGTTTGAGTTAATACAATTCTCCCACCCAAATCCCATCACTCATTACAGGTAGAGTCTACTTCTGTCAGTTCTTCTGCCTTGAGCTTAGTTTCAGCAGGTTGCAACTCAGTGATAAACCTCATAACAAGAGAAAGAAGAGAGAAAAATGCACAGAACTTAGCATTTCAGAACCAGTGATGGCAGTGCAACTGAAATTTCCAGTTGGATCATCTTTTGTTTTTCCATACTGGTGCTGAGATAGTTTTGATAAGTTAGTTTTGAAAAGAAGGACTAGGGGGGACATGATAGCAGTGTTCCAATATCTAAGGGGCTGTCACAGAGAAGAGGGGGGGTCAACCTATTCTCCAAAGCACCTGAGGGCAGGACAAGAAGCAATGGATGGAAACAAATCAAGGAGAGACGCAACCAAGAACAAAGGAGAAATTTCCTGAGAGTGAGGAGGACAATTAACCAGTGGAACAACTTGCCTTCAGAAGTTGTGGATGCTTCATCACTGGAGGTTTTTAAGAAGAGATTGGACAACCATTGGTCTGAAAGGTTACAGGGTTCCTGCTGGAGCAGTGGGTTGGACCAGAAGACCTTCAAGGTCCCTTCCAACTCTTTCATTCTGGTAATGGTTTTGAGTAATAATCTTGCTCCTGATAGGTGATATCTTGGTAGTTGTCAACTTTGTGGACACTGTTGTGTATTTGAAACAAAAGGAATGAGAGGTTATATAGACTTTGTTTTATTGACAATATATCTTCTCTTTGAACATGGCCTGCAAGTTTTCCTATGATTTTAAGATATCGGCACTATTGTAAAATTGTATTTATGTATTACTTTTCTCTTTGGAATAGTCCAGAGAAGTGCACAGAAGAAAATAAAATGTGTGTGTGTGTGTCAAATGATTGGTACAAACTGCTTGTCCTGAAAAGTTCAAACATTCTTGTTTTTATGAGCATGGATTTTGCCTTCTCCATTCTTGATTTCAGGAGCTTCCACAGTTGATCATGGTAATGTTTGGAATTTTGCTCCCTTGTGCAAAATATTAGTGTTTATCTCTTGATGGATAACAGGAACACGTCAAAACAGGTGGCCTTGTAGGTTCTAGGCCTGAATCAAGGTGTTCTTCTTTACTTTTATAGCTCAGGATCCCAGACTTTATAGAGTCTCTTTCCAATTACATGCCTTTCACCATCTGCTTGGGTAAGTCAGCATGAGCTGCTACAAGTCCCTTTGCTCTATGAAATTAGAACCCTTGATTTCAAAAAGCAGAGTTTTTACTAGCATTGTCTTTAGGTTGTGATACAAGATCCCCGAAGAGGTCTAAATGGCTCGTATCTAACTATATTTTGGAAGCAGAGTAAAATGTATTTCTTCTAGAAGAAAGTTGGCCAATCTGGGTTTTTTTTCCATGCTTTTTTAGGTCTCACCATCCCATGGATGAGCTAAGTTGCATTATGGTTGCTTGATTTAGGCTTACACGTTGATCAATTTTTTATTCATGTCTGGTGATCTATGGCAAAGAGAAGTCTATATGTCCAATTTTTTGAGAACAAGATGACAGATTCTCCTTTGTCATATATACATCAGAAGGAGATTTGCTCTCGACCTCAAGCGACTAAATGAGGAATCAGGTCTAATGATGTCACCTATGGAAAATTTGCTTCCAATTTTCTATATATTTTTTAAAATTTGATTGCCTTCAAATGAAAAACATTGCTAATTCTCAATCTGATACTTTAGGAGAATGTGGGAGAATCTCTTTGAATTTAGCACATCACAAATTGGACTAAAACTGTAAGGTCTTGCTTCTCCAATCTTCCCAAGAAAGCAGTTGCTAGGGATTCCTGTCGAATCTTCCCAAGAAAGCAGGACTCTTGAAACTGCAGTTGTTCCAAAAGGAGCTTTTATTGAAAGGTTTGTGATAACAAGAGATCTAGGCAAGAACTGAAGCTTCTCACTTAAAACCAGCTATTTAAAGCAATGCTAACCAAACCCTTCCCACACTTACATCATTGCAGGGAAACAGAAACAGACTTCATATAGAGATTAAAACAGTAATGTAAGAAACAGAAACAGAAACTTCATATAGAGATTAGCACAGTAATGCAGGAAACAAAAACAGAAACTGGAAACAGAAACAGAAACTTCATATACAGATCACTCCATTCCTCCCCCCTTCCTCCCACCAAAATGCCAGTGTCCTTGAAGAAATATCTGGGACCTGACAAAAACTTTGTTGTGACTCAAGAGCAGTAGCTCTTTGTCTTTGTCAAGACAAACAGTTGATGGTTCTCATCATTAAAGCTCACTCTGGATTGTTATTCTATAAGAAGGTTCTGCTTTCTCTAGGTTCAAATCCAACGTCTTGCCTTCCGATGGGTAACATCTCTGAGTAACAGTAATCTGGCCTCCATCTTCTCATACTTCTTTTGAAGTGACAGTTGCTTAATTACCTTTTCTACACACCATCCTGGGAATTTCCTGCTTCTAAGGGAAACCTTGTGGGTTCACGCCTAAGAAACCATTATTTGGATCTTGTAAACTTTGATGGAATAAGTTGCTCATGCTTTATCAAATGGGAGCATGGTACTCACATGGTTAGGATGCTGGGTAGTCAATCAGCAAGCCTGCATTTGAGATGCGAGAGCTGCTGAATGACTGGGCGAGCTCCTGTCGTTCGGTCCAGTTCCTGCTGACCCAAGCAGTTTGAAAGCAGGCAATCACAAGTAGATAGATGGGTGCCACTTTGGGGCATGAAAGACGCCTCCAACTGAGCGTCCCCTGGGCAATGGTGATGTCACCGGCTAATCCTTTCACTCCAGAAGTACCTCAGTGTTTCTGTCACTAAAGCAAGAAACAAGCGTTACCAGGTCAATTTTTAGTCCTGGGGCCATTTTTCAAGGGTTTTCAAGAAGACATATTCAACTGTTCCATCAATACTTTGAATGGCATGGAGGAACATTGATCATTCATCAATGCAATATCCATTTAGTATAAGGCTAGTTCATAGGGCAAACAAAATTGGGACACATGTGAGGACACACAAACACACACTCTTAGAGTTTTATCCTTTGTTTAAACAATTGGCCTAGCAAGAAAGAGAGGAATTTTGGATTGGTAATAGAAAATACTCTCTGCTTCAACCTCATACCGTGTTATTTTTATGCCAAAATATTCTGTTGGAAAATAGTAGGAAAAAAATACAGGCGCTATAACAAAATTGAGCTACAATGTGGTCTATGCTGAGAATCAATTATTGAATTGTTTATGCTTTTCTGGTGGAAGTCGAGGTTGCCTGAAAACCCTGGAATGGGTTTTTCAATTTTTAAACTTGCATGAACTTTCTTGTAAACAAAGAGCTGGAGGGTTATGGATCGAAGGGAAAAATCTATTCAAGGAGAGACAACTGTGAAGATAAAGCTGCTAAGGTGACGGACTCTTCGTGGCAGGCTATTTTTTAAACTAATGAGGTGCAGCAGGTTTGGATTTTGTTTGTAAAAAAGCCCACAGTGGATTTTTTTCTGAACTCTTCCTCCCTTGAAATTCTTTTTGCTGTTCCTCCTGTTCACTTTGGTGCAAATTTTCCAATGAATCCATAAAAAAATTCTATCCCAGGTTATGTTAACAAGCTCTGCTCTAGAGAGAGGAGAGGGGCAGAAAAGAGAGAGGAAAAGTGATTCGGAGGCTGGAGGCTGGAGGTTAAAACATAGAAAGAACGGTTGCAGGAATTGAGTATGTCTAGCCTAGTGAAAAGAAGGACCAGGGGTGACATGATAGCAGTCTTCAAGTATTTGAGGGGCTGCCACAGAAAAGAAGGGTCAACCTATTTTTCCAAAACACCAGAAGGCAAGACAAGAAACAATGGATGGAAACTAATCAAGGAGAGAAGCTACCTGGAATTAAGGAGAAACTTCCTAAGAGTGAGGATAATTAACCAGTGGAACGGCTTGCCTTCAGAAGTTGTGGGTGCTCCATCACTGGAGGCTTTTTTTAGAAGAGGCTGGACAGTCACTTGTCTGGAATGGTATAGGGTCTCCTGCTTGAGCAGGGGGTTGGACTAGAAGACCTCCAAGGTCCCTTTCAACTATGTTATTCTGTTCTGTGAAAGAGACGTCTCTTTCTCCTTTCATATCTGAATTCTAAAATCCAAGCAATGCATATGAAGCATAAAGGGACAATTATGCCCCATTAAACAAATGCAATGGGAATTACAATTATCCAAATGGCATCTTGATGGCTTGTTAAACAAACACATGGTCATGTTTCTGTTCATGAACTGCTAACAGCTTCCAGTTTAATGTTTCCATGTTCAGTGTGATGTCGTGTTCATGATTATTTCTCCACCAGCATCATATAGATTAATGGCCGCAGCCATGGTTGAGTATTTCAGAAAAAGAATAACTTAGGAACTGATGTGAAATGTCAAATCCAGGATTTACTAATCCAACGTTCTGGTTGTGTAATTGATGCAGTCAGCAGGGCTCTGTTCTTTTGCATCTATGGGGACTGAGGGGATGAGTTAAACTGATTGGTCCAAGGACAGCGGTACCTTGGTACTTATCCTTCATTGGTTCTGGGAGGCGCGATGAGTAGAAAATGAGTACCAAACACATTTTTCCCATGAGGAATAATGTAGTGAGTCACAAGGCATCTGAAAAAGACAAGTTCTTGCTTGTGCGTTGAGTACCAAGCCAACGATGAGTATCGGGGACAAACTTTTTGCGTCAAAATGCATTGAGCACCAAATTCAATCCGTTTCAAAGCAGCTGAGTACCAAGGTACCACACTATATCTTAAGAGTCAGAAGTAAGTATACTTAAAACAGCTCCCTGGATGATTTCCAAAAACTAAGCAGGATCGGATCTCAATGGGAATCCACCAGAAATCACAGAGAGGTAGGCTAGATCGGTAAATAAAAGAAATATCAGGAAAAAGGAGCACCAAGCACCAGGTTCTATATTGGTGGTAAGACAATTCCACAAATAGCCCCAGTCAGGAATTTGTCTTGAGTTCAGCTCAAAGAGACTTTCCACTCTATTCCTGAAAAAACAAACAAACAACAAGCAAGTTGTATTTCTCTCACTTTCTACAGCTGAATTATCTTGGGACAAATTGTGTTCTTTTATGGTCTCTATATACACTTAGCAGAAATCTGGTTGGAAAATCTCGTTTAAGCCGCAGAAACATCATTTGCTAAATGATGCCTGAGGTGTCTCTAAAGGGGCCTTTGCTTGGGAGACTTTCAGCTGTCTTGTGGAAAAGAAGGTTCTCTTTGGAAAAGGCTCCTGTTTTTCCTAACTCCAGGATCAGAAAGGTCAGGCCAGAAATATAACATGTGAAGGTTTTCTAGACCAACCCCCTGCTCAAGCAGGAGGCCCTACACCATGTCAGACAAATAGTCGTCTAATCTCTTCTTAAAAACCTCCAGTGTTGGAGCACCCACAACTCCTGGAAGGAAGCCCTTCCACTGATTAATCATGCTTCCGGTCAGAAAATTTACCCATAGTTCTAAGCTGGATCTCTCTTTAATGATCTTCCACCTGTGACTTCTTGTCCTGCCCTCTGGTGCTTTTGACAATAGAGCAACTCTTTCTTCTCTGTGACAGCCTCTCAAGTGCTGGGAGATTGCAATCGTATCACCCCTAGTCCTTCTTTTCATTAGACTAGACATACCTAGCTCCCTCAATGGTTCATCATATGGTTTAGCCTCCAGACCCGTCATCATCTTTGTTGCTCTTCTCTGCACTCTTTCTAGAGTCTCGATGTCTTTTTATATTGGGATGACCAAAAGTGGATGCAGTATTCCAGGCCTGTCAAACTGGCAGCCCGTGGGCCGGATGCATCACGCACAGGCCATGCCCACCCCGGTTCCGCAAAGGCAAAAAATGTTGCAATACATTGCAATACGTCACGTGATGTGATCCAGTTTGACACCAATGCAGTATTCCAAGTGTGGCCTACTGAGGCATTATAAAGGGGTACTAACCCTTTGTGTGACCTTGATTCTATCCCTCTTTCTAGGCCCTTTCTTTCTGAGGGTCACCAACTTTCAAAAGAAGTCTGTGCTCAGGCGGAAAGATTTTTCGCTCTCTGTAAATGCTCAAGGACTCTCAGCCCATGTTGACCCCTTTGAAAAGATAGCTAGTAGGCCTGAGCAAAGCAAGGAGGAGCTCCAAAGCAATGGAGGTGGGTTGACCTGAGGGTGATGCTTCATGTTAGCTGAGAACCTTGACCAGCGTTTGAAACATTGGAGCCTAGTTTTGCCCATGCCCAGGAGTGTCTTCCAACTAACAAAGGAGGCAATCAGCCTGAATGAAGCCAAGCAAGGGGGCAATGCTACTTTGCAAAACATCTTTCCTCTCAAAACACACCTTAAGAAGATACACAGATCACCAACAACCAGTATTTTGGTCGTCTATGGAGATTCTTATCCAGGTCATGGTAGTCCCAAAGGTGCTTTCTGAAAGGCAACTGGACTTCCTCGTTGTTGTTTTTTCTTTGAAAATGTTTCTCTTCTCATCCAAAAAGCTTCAGAACTGAAGAAGCTTCTTGGATGAGAATCAAAATGTTTTCAAAGAAAAAAAAAAACCCAAGAAAATCCAGTTGCTTTTTGGAAAAGGACCTTTGAGTCATTGTTTTGGCTCTGAAGAGCATGCAACAAAATTCAGCCCCTGTTGGGGGCTACAGATCAACCCAAAGGCAGTGGAAATATGGAAGCCAATACAGAAAGACATAACAGTAATAAGCATGTACAAATGGATAACCTTTGCCATTTTATAGTGTATTTTTCTCCACAGATACTGGTGGTATTTATGGTGCTGAATGGAGAGCTCCTGAAAGCATCCATAAAGTATAGCTTTTCTCTCATGGCTTCTTGCTTGCTTCCCGTGATAGCTAAATAAATTCTACAATATTCTACAATATTTACAATAGGCACATGGAGCTTTCAGGTGTATCAGCTGAGTGAGCGTGATCATGAAATACACTTTCTATGCTTTTGCTTCCTGGAGTAGAGTGGTGCTCCCCACTCTGCCTTTAAATAAGTAATCTCAAAGTCTCAATAAAGGAGAATATTTGTAGCTCAGGGTTGACATGAAGGGTCCTTGGTGCTCTCTGAGCTTGGTGGTTTTCTTGCAGACATTTCATTACCCAAACTAGGTAACATCATCAGTGCTAGTGTGGAAGTGTGCCTGCAGGCATTTCCCCCCATTTGCGTGCTTTCTGAAGCATTTGACGTCCATATGCGGTACCAATAAAGGAGAATATTTGTAGCTCAGGGTTGAAATGAGGGGTCCTTGGTGATCTCTGAGCTTGGTTGTTTTCTTGCAGATGTTTCATTAACCTTACTAGGTAACATCATCAGTGCTAAATAGTAAACCTCACTCTCTTCTAGCACTGATGATGTTACCTAGTTTGGGTAATGAAACATCTGCAAGAAAACAACCAAGTTCAGAGAGCACCAAGGACCTCTCAATCTCAAAGTCTGCCATCCTGATTTGTCAACCACCAGTATTAATATTGTCACCTTCAACAGTATCGGAATGGTTGAACTGAGGAAAAAAAATAACTCTACCTAGGTAATCATGTTCCTCTCCAAGCTCTTATGATCCACCCAATCGCCTTCTTTCTCCAAAAATGGGAAAGTTGAATCCCTCTTATTCTTTTAGAGTCCTCCATTGGTTCAAATTAAAGCCTTTCCAAAACATCTATGGAGAATCTCCATCATCCAGTTGTCATGGTTGTCCCAAGGGTGATTTTCCAAAAGGCAACTGGACTTTCTTGGCTTTTTCCTTGAAAATGTGTTGCTTCTCATCCAAGAAACTTCTTCAGAACTAGAATTTAGGGTATTTGTTGCCCTAAATGTCTAGAAGAACTTGTCCTGCAACGTTAGTTTAGAAGAAATGATGAAACCAAAATGATAAAACTTGCATTATGGTGTCATGATATGCTCTCTGTTCCTTCTTTATTTGCAGGTGATTAACTGCACAAGGGGTGGAATTTGCATTGCGACATCACAACATGTGTTTTGTTGTTGGGCATCAATAGGGGTTGGGAAGGAGTGGGCATACATAGATGAGGTGGACCATGTCTATTTGGATGAGCGGTTCTGCTCGTCCCCCGAAGACACAGGACCAATGAAATGAGAGAGCTGCTACTTCTATTTCAATTTTGCAGCTCAGGTATTTTATTAATCTTAACTGCTCTTCCCCACCCAAAAAAACCCCCTTAGTTTCAGTTTTGGGTCTTCTCTGACCCCCTTCCGAAAAAATTGCAATCTTCATGAGAGTATGATATGATTAATGGATGTAACAGGAGTTGGCACTTTTTTCAGGCATCAGATGCCATCACGTGATTTTTGCATGTTCATCTATTAAAATCACGTCCACTATCAAGGGGAAAAAAATTGCCAAAATCTTGCAAGATTATCAAATCACTCAAGTTTCAGCATTTAATGTTCTCACTGGTTTTGGTCTTCTCGCCCCTCATCTTCTGATTCTGGTCATCATTTCTGGTGAGAACACTCTCATCTAGTGGGATTTGGTGCTCTTATTTAATTCGAGGCACAAAGATGTACAGTAGAGTGGGTGTAAGGCACCCTATGGGATTTGCAAGCAATACGGTGCCCATATCAACTCCTGGCTTTCCCTGGGACATGACACAGTAGTTACATCTTTCCAATCACTTTTCGTATGGCGATGAGATGCAACAAATGGACAACATCCAAGTTTATTAATGCCCTTTCTAGCAAGAAGTGGAATTAGGCCAAGTTGAAACATCTCTCAGTGGGACGATTTAAGGAATGGAGCAATGGATTGATGCTAGTCAATAAGCAGAGGAGTGGAAACGAGAAGAACCAAGGGGGCAGAATCTGTAAAATTGGTCCGAGAACCCTCCAACTCTATGTCTTTTTTCAGCCATGTTCGCCTTACTTATCAAGTGGTGTACTAAATTAATCAATCAATAAGCAGGTAATTCTCAGTTCTGCACACAAAAGCATTTGCTCGCTGGTGAGCAACCTGCTGCTCTTAGAAGTTTTGGATTACATATCCCATCAACACCAGCCATCGTAATCAATAGCAGTTTGTCACTAAATCTGCCTAGAGATGAGGGATTATCCCCCCCAAAATAAGCAAAGGCAAACTCCTTCGATGCTGTTATCAAGACAGCTACATGCACATGACCACAAGGTCCCTGGAAAATGAGATTGATGTAAAGGAGATGTTGAGTAGGAATCCGGATTATTTTCACGTATAACAAAATGGGATCCAAACTGCTACTTCTGAATCAGAAGGGTCCACAGCCTTAACGAGTGTCCAGCCAGCTTAGATTGTTGTAGTAGGTGCCTCAAATGTTGTAAACAATGTTTTTGAAGAATGGACTCATTAAATGTCCTTCATATGTCCTGGAAGACAAAGGAGCATATTGTTTAACCTTGCTAATTAGTAAACGTTAGCTCCTGTGTCTCTCAGTGGGGACACATCTTAATAAGCGGTGGCAAATTTAATTGGTGTGTTAGGGGCAGGTGAACCTATCTTCTGGAATTATTTTGGTTGTATATCAGGGATTAAAAAAGCATTATTGACTTCATTACCTAAAACATTCTCTTCCATTTTTAATGCACTTGCTCTAAGAGGGGCTTGTGAAAAGAATGGCCTTGGCCTTGGAAGAGAAACATTTCTCTAATTGCGATTGGCACCCACATGTCCAGGAAGCTGCCTTTTGACAGTGGTCATCTTAAATTCTCACCCCCTCCCAATATATGATTTCTCTGGGGCTGTCAGCCATCCCAACTTGGTCAGTTAGAAAAGAAAGACTCTCGACTCCCTCATTAGTACACTTTACTAAAGCCAAGTGGTTATGGCGTAGCAAAGCCAAATCTGGTTTTTCACACCCAAAGCATCTAGTTAATTCTTCCCTTCTCCCCACTTTTCCCCCTGGACACCTGCCTGGACACTTGTTTGGGTAACAGTCCCTGGCTTGGCGGGCTGGAGGGTGTTGCATTCCATAGTGTGACCTTGGATCAGCTTTCACGGGATGGCACGATGAGTAGTTTCGATTCCCCCTTATCCTTACCTCCTCACGGCTCCCTCTGTCAAACCTGACTTGACTCCATAGTTGAACCTGCTGTCTCTCACCAAAGAGCAAGGGAGGTGGCTGGGCGAATTCCTAAAGAGGGAGGGAAGCTCCAGAATGGAAGAGAGCCTTCTGTTGCCGGCGAGACGTTTAGACACCAAGGTCAAGTTATGACATGTTTTTGTGGCACAGACAGTCTTTTCCCAAAACAAAAGAACTGAACCCAATTGGTGAACTATGAACTGTGGATGGCCTGGAGGATTTTCGCAGGAAAATCCCAGAACTGACTTTGCTTCTGCTGCGCCTAGATGGATCTTTCAATAAAGCTACACTCTTGGTAAATTAAAAGAGCTGAGAGTTTCTTTGGTTGAATGTGCCAAATGGGATGGTTGACTGGTGCAGCAGCTGACCGTCCTGACAGGGGCATTCTGGGAAACTTAAGTGGCAATCCAGTAGGGAGGCCAATGGTTCTTCTCTGCACCAGATTAGGCTGCCAGGAGAAACCTATCAGGGACCACTTTGCTGAGACTGCCTTTAGACTTGGGCCCAGTTCTGTCTTGCTATCTGTCAGGATGCTCTGAGTCATAAATAACCGCAACAGAGCTGAGATTTAATAGATAAAAACTGTGGCGGGGCCGGTTTAATTACATAGCCCCGTGTTTACGTGCTCGCCTATTTGTTCTTGATATTTAAAGAGCCTCGTTAGCAAGGCAGCTGGCCAGAATATGCCTGCAATAAATAAAATGAATCAAACAGATGTCTGCAAGGTTTTTTTTTGTTCTGTTTTTTTGAGCTGCTTGGCTTGCACAGCAAATGAGCAGCAAGGAGCTGATCTCCCAAGAACCCGACCTGTACAGTTTGGATGAAATCCAGACATTTACTGATTTTCCATGCTCCAGTGTTTCACCGGATAATTACATTTTCGTGTTTTTTTACACACAAAGAACAAGATAAAATATTTTGGGGAGGGGGCATTAGACTTAGACTAATAACTAACTAAAGTTATTCTAACTTTATTGTCGCTTTGAATGTTCACTAATCGGCATACATTAAAATGAAATTTCGTTGCATGGAGCTCTCAAAGGGTCCCCACCTCCAATATACACTACACAACCATGACAGAATAAATAAATAAATAAATAATACAAAATTATGCATGTACCCACATATATTATATGATGTGGAGAAACAACACAGTCTAGTTCGGATGTATACATGTTCATGGTGAGAGAAACGAATCCTGTGAGTTTCCCAGATGGAGGGCCTGAGGAACAAAGCTGTTACAGAATCTGGAAGTCCTGCTAGAGATACTTCGAAACCTCCTCCCAGAGAAACAGAAACACACCATAAAGTGGGTGTGTGGGGTCTCTCATGATGCTTCGAGCTCTAAGCACAGAGCACTTGTAAGCAGCATCCTGAATGATGGGAAACCAGCTTCCTATAATCCTCTCCACTGTCCTCACCACTCTCTGTATGGTTATTTTTTGCTATAAATGCAAAGAGGCTTATTTTTGAGAAGAACATTTTTGCCACCCTGATCATCTTCAGGGTGTGTAGGAGATCTGTGTGTCAGGATCAATGGCTCGGGGACCAGTTTCTTTTCAGGGCACCTTTAGAAGCAGACAATCAAGATGCTTGAGAGTTCCAAGAATGAAAAAAGGAAACAGACAGAAGAATCTCTGTATTAATTTGGGGAATCAGAGGATTGGCTCTGTCACAACATCTGATGGGGATTTCTGATGGTTCTATCAGAGAAGAGGAAAAAAAGGATGAATGTAGTAGCTTCTCTGCTAAACGAGGTGTCTGCTCTTCGTGTCTGATGTATGGATGGAGGCTGATGGAAGACTGGAGGCTAAAACATATGAAGAACAGTTGCAGGAATTGGGTATGTCTAGTTTAATGAAAAGGACAAGGAGTGGCATAAAAGTAGCGTTCCAATATCTGAGGGGCTGCCACCTCCAAAGCACCAGAAGGCAAGATGAAAAGCAATGGATGGAAACTAATCAAGTACAGAAGCAACCTGGAACTAAGGAGAAATTTCCTGACAGCGAGAACAATCAATCAATGGAACAGCTTGCCTTCAGAGGTTATGGGTGCTCCATCACTGGAGGTTTTTAAGAAGAAAATGGACAACCACTTTCCTGGAATGGTATAGGATCACCTGCTTGAGCTGGGGGTTGGACTAGAAGACCTCCAAGGTCCTTTATTCTGTTCCTTGAGAAGTAGGCAGTGATTTGGATAATGGCAAGATTTTTTTTAAAGTGTCTGTTTGGTCATGCATGTCTACTTTCAACCTTCATCCTTCCATAGAGAGAGAAATCCCTTTCAGTAGAACAGAGAGGTGGCTTTGAAGCCTGGTACAAGGGGATCATGGCACGATGCGGACGTAGGAGCTGCTAAGAGGATAGAGAACCAAAGAGTCAGACTGGGAATTGGCAGGTTTTCCCACCAATGAGGAAACGACTTGCCACCAGAGCCTCAGAAGCCCAGCTCTGCCATCTCAAAGCTTAGAAATTGTGCTAAGCCGATGCTCAGAGCAGGCAGCTCAGTGGCCCAACACCAAGCCAACATGGATCACAGATGCTTGGCCCTAGCCTTGGAGCATGGCCAAAGGGTCGCTTGCTAGATGTCTGAACTGCTAAGTGTAGGCCAAAGTTTCCATGAAATCAAGATTCCATAAATTTACAGCTTTCCAATTTCCATTTTATAAGACTTTCCTTCTGTGGGAGCAGAAGCGTTCCAATTGCTGCAATATTTCTTCAGGAAAAAGAGGCTGCCGTTCCTTTGATGATTTTTCTTTTCTCGGTATCCTTCTCTGCTCCAGGGTCTTCCTTTTTTCAATAGCGTGACTTCAAAGGAACGCATACGGAGCCGTATCACTGATTTACGATATTGTATTGCAGGACCGACTATTTTCAGTGTCTTTCTGAATAATTCCTCACCTGGCACAATGCTCAGCATGTACTGAAGAGAAGGGAAAGGATTGCATTACTTTATGCCTTCTTGATTCAGGTTTTCCAAAAAAGCAAGAGAGGGTCTACTTTGGTTAAATGGGAGGAGGGACTTCATTAACAATCCCCACATCTTTCTCTGCCATAATTCTCACACTGGCAGTGTGTTTGCTTTTTCGTCTCACAGGAGCCACAATTTGCCTTGACGTTTTTATCGAGGCTTTCCTTATGCGGCTCCCGGAGTGAAACTTGCATATTGCTGTTCTTATCAATATCCTTGATTTCAGAGGAAGAACGTCCAAAGTGGTTTTGTGTTTGCCTGGAGATATGATAGAGTTGTTCTCAGACATGATCTGGGTCTTACTCACAATACAGCTGTCAGGCTTGCCCCAGCTAGGTCCCTAGGAAAGAAAGACCCTTGACTCCATTTGAAGTGATAGGCTCTTTTACTAAGGATTAGTGGTTGCAAACAAAGCAGGCTAGAACTAAAGTTTCCACGCAAAAGGCTACAAAGGTTTCCCCTTCTCCCCAACCCTCCCCCCTAACTAGCTCATCTTCAACCAACGTCATGCTGTATAGGTGTTTCGGGAACCACTTGGATGTTCGGTGCAATCCACATTCCTTTCCCAGGGTTCACGTCCTTGAAGCCTGGAACAGGCTGGCTCTTAACACCTCTGGTTTCCATCAAGCCTGTCATGCCCCCTCCCTATTCATCCCCTTTGCCCCCTTACATGCCAGTTGCCTATTTCCTCTCCCACCCCAACTGATGGCAGAATGCCAGTGAAGCATCGAGCTGAAGATGGCAGATATGACAGCAATGATGACCCGAGGATGTTAGAACTTGATTTGGGCAACATTGTAAATAAATTTCTGTCTCCACCGGGAACTTCTCAAGATGTTTCTCCTGAGGCAGAGAGAACCTTCAGCATTTGCTCTTGGTGGTGGTTGCATTCATCAGCCCATCTGCCATAAAGAAAGAATGGGGAAAATAAATGCCGTCCCCTAGAGCAGCGGCCACCAACCTTTTGGGCACCAGGGACTGATTCCACGGAGAAAGGTTTTTCTGTGGACCAGAGGGGCCACGGATGAGGCTTCACTTGTTTGCATGGCCTGGTTGCTGACATGCCACAGACTGTCCATGGATGAGGGGTTGGGGTCCCCCACTTTAGAGGGACATTGTCCATCATTATTTGTCTTAAGAAGGACAGAAGTGCTCAAGGATCGTAGCTACTTTCTTACTTTTATGCCTTATCTTTGAAAGCTGTAATTTTGGGGGTTCCTGGAAGCACAGATACACTCACTGCAGAGCATGAGGATGGTCCAGATGTATTGGTTTACTAAGGCTACTTTGGCTAGAGATAACGGGAATGGTGGTTTTGTGTTGGTGGCATCTGCCATGTTGAAGAAGGTTGCCTTAGGGTTATGGTCATCCAGGGGCAGTTTTCTCATTCACATGTCACATATAGCTAATGGGCATTATTTATTTATTTGATGTATGGCATATCATACATGAACTAGCAATAGATATTAACATTTCATCTATTTGATAGAGCAATAAAGTATAAATGTTAAAAACATCTAGGTTCAGATACCAATCTCTAGGCCATCTAAACATTGAGGTGCAGCATTGTTTATATGAAATAAATCAGATACTGGACCAGAATATGCCCTCAAGTTGCAGATGATCCCTATGTGATCTACAGTTTGATGTGAAGAAGCTTCTTGGATGAGAAGCGAAATGTCTTCAAGGAAAAACAAAGAAAGTCCAGTTGCCTTTTGAAAAAGCATCTTTGGGACAACCCTGACCTGGATGACTGAGAATCTCCAAAGACATTTAACCAATTAACATAATTCCCCCCCCTCCTCAGCCTTATAATCTTTTGGAGCAGACTTTCTCCCATGTGCTCCAGATTCCCCCTTTTTACTCTTAGCCACGCTGTTTTCAAAGCGAATGACCCGCCCAGACACAGATCTGGATGAGATGCCCACAAGCATCAAATGCTTGGTGGCTTTTATGAGTGAAGTAATATAGTTGAGGTGTGGAGTTGGCAATAGCGTTGCGGCATGGAACCTCAGAAAGCAATTATGCAGGGGGACGACGGAATGGATTCGGCTGCAATCCATCATCCTGTCTCCAAGTGCTTCCTAGGCAGAAAGATCACCCGCCTGTGTTCATCTCTGCGGCTCCTCCCTTGCCAACTCCGAGTAGCCTGTCACCTCATCTACAGAGAGACTCTGGATGGCAGCATCGAGTTCTCCATTAAAGTCCTTACTTTGCTTTTATAAGAGACCAGAGTCCTTTTGCTATGAGTGGAGGGGGATGGGATTTCATGGAAGTCACACTGTGCTGGAGGCTAAAACCTACGAAGAACGCTTACAGGAAGTGGGTATGTCTAGCCGAACAAAAAGAAAGACTAGGAGTGACAGGATAGCAGTCTTCCAATACAAAGACAGGGGGGGGGGAGCAGCCTATTCTCCAAAGCACCAGAAGGCAGGACAAGAAGCAATGGGTGGAAACTAATCAAGGAGAGAAGGAGAAATTTCCTGACAGAGAGAACGATCAACCAGTGGAATGGCTTCCCTCCAGAAGTTGTGGGTGCTCCATCACTGGAGGCTTTCAAAAAGAGACTGGACAACCATTTCTCTGAAATGGCATAGGGTCTCCTGCTTGAGCAGGGTGTTGGACTAGAAGACCTCCAAGGTCCCTTCCAGCTCTATTATTCTAGGTGTCTATGTCACTACACACCACTCTTTTTCTTTTTATGAAATTTAGCAGGCTCAAGTTTCTTCTTCTTCGTCTTTTGCTTCTCCTCCTCTGGAGCCAAAGAATTACTGGCATCTAGGCCTTTTTTTAAATCCCAGAGATGTCGCTCTGATGCCGTCATCAGGAATTTTCTGATTTCTGGACTGGCTCGATCAGTGTGAAGTACAGCAAGGTGGATAGCAGATTCTTCAATATCGTATTTAATAAATAATTTTTATTGATTTTATTTTTATTTTTTTAAACAGGTTCAGGTGATAATTACGTCACAGTTAATGCTAGTTATTAAACATGAATTACCCTAAAATATTCAGTATGGTCAAATAAATATCAATAAAGGATAGTATTTGTAGCTCAGGTTGAAATGAGGGCTCCTTGGTGTTCTGTGAGCTTCCTTGTTTTCTTGCAGATGTTTCATTACCTAACTACTGTAGGTAACATCACCAGTGCTAAATGTCTAGCACTGATAATGTTACCTAATTTGGGTAATGAAACGTCTGCGAGAAAACAACCAAGCTCAGAATAAAAAGATATGTGTACATATTAATTTCAATTCTCAAATGCACCAAGTACTTTTGACCTGGTCTTGTGGATTGGCTTCTGCAGCAAATGTCAAGATGTATCTATGCAATAAAACAACTTTTTTTTTTTAAAAAAGTTGCTTGATAATTACCTGATTTTCCTAACAAAATAGAGTTTGGTGGGGAGTGTGGTTATCGTTAATCTGACTGGACGGATTGGACTTTGATCTGATTCCATCTGAAAAACCCAGACAATTCTATTTTCCACAGCGAATTGGAAGAATAAAGTTAGAAACTCTTAGCCCCTCTCCCTAGGGATAGGCTCCAAAGGGAGATCATTCATGTATAAGTAATACAGGTGGAATGATGGCCAGCTTTAGTCAATGTTCTTTTATTGTTTCTGTTACTTTGCAAACTTCAGCTTTTCTTCTAAGCCCTTGGGATATCTCCCTCTGATATGGAAAAGATGCTTTTTCAACAGTGCAAAAATCAAAGTTCAGAGCTTGCTCTGATTTGGATTTGCTAGTCAAGCAAGAATCCCAAAGACCTCCCTGAAGCTTTTTACGTAAGTGTCACCTTTTATGCAAGGAACTATAGCCGATCAGTAGTACTTGTACCATGTTCAAAAGCCAGGGAGAAAAAGAAGAAATAGAGGGCAGAGAGGAGGGAACGCTGAGCTGTTTTATCTAGAGTGCAAATATTTATGCCTTATTTTGGAGGTGTCTTTCTCATTACCCCTGAGAAATAGCCAAATGCTTTAGGCCTTCTGCTAGGATCTGGACACCAGGAACAATGACAGGCAACAATGGCATTTGAGCATGCACAGTGACTACAGAATACGGACCAGGTTTAAGGAGGGGAAATAGGAAATTGGCGAGGTGAGGGAGAATGGAATTGGGATCCTGAACAGCAACATGACTACCTGGCTGGAACTATTGGATAAGAGCAGTGTTTCTCAACCTTGACCACTTTAAGATGTGTGGACTTCAACTCCCAGAATTCCCCAGCCAGCCATGCTGAGTAATTCTGGGAGTTGAAGTCCACATGTCTTCAAATGGCCAAGGTTGAGAAACATTGGACAAGAGCATTTCACAATAAACATTCCTGTTTTGATCTCACTTTGAATAATAGTTTTCTCTTGCAGGGGATGGAAATCACAGAATCACACTATTTCCTAAACCTAAGAGAGAGAACTCCATTCCACAAATGCCTTGTAAAATCAAGATACATTTATTTTACAACTAGCACAGTATTCCTACATGATGTGTAAGTTTCAGCCACAAATGGTTGCGAATAGTTCCCATTCTTAAGGGATACTTCTGTGTTGTTCATTTTATTGATTGTATTTTTATTGGTCAGTGACTGAAATACAGCTCTCTCTGTCCTCTCCTATGGCATGCTAGATAGCGTTCTACATTCATAATGGAATTATTTCTTACTATTCTGAACCAGACTTATATAAGATAAAATACTTTTAATATTTTTTAAGTATGTTTATCTGTATCTATGAAGATCTGAACTGTCATCCACTTCTAAATGTCTTTCATACCTTCAGAATGCATCTTTAAAGGGATCAAGGACTCTCCTGCAGACACACATGGTTAAAGCTGATTTATACTAGTGGACAAGGCTTCTGGAAAAGTCTGGCTGCTGCTATTCATTAAGAAATAAGCTTTTAAAGGCCTTCGTGAATCACAGCTCAAACACTTCCTTTTTATGACATAAGATACAAGGGCATGTCACATTCACTTCTTCATCACATCAGGCCAGAAAAAAGAAATTCTCTCTCACTCTCATCTATATCTATCTATCATCTATCTATCTATCTATCTATCTATCTATCTATCTATCTATCTATCTATCTATCTATCTATCTATCTATCTATCTATCTATCTATCTATCTATCTATCTATCTATCTATCTATCTATCTATCTATCTATCT
>QLTV01000397.1:623323-639767 GCA_003457575.1 Thermophis baileyi
CGCTCCCCTCCTCTCCTCTCCTCTCCTCTCCCCCTCTCCCCTCCCCTCCCCTCCTCTCCTCTCCTATCCTATCCTATTCTATTCTCAGCCTGATGGTAAGGATGAAAGGAATTAGCTGCTGAGATTCTGAGGAGATCCAGCAAAAAGAAGCTAAGGAATCGGGGATAGCTAAAAATGATGCTCTGATAATCTTCCTTCGTGATGCTCTGTGTCATTGTTAGAAGGTTATAAGCTAAGTCACTCTTTTTTCTCCACCGCAATTTCCTCAGTTTGATCACACTAACCACTCAATTAGGCTTTTCTTTCCCAGCAATTTGGTGCTGGATGGGTTTCCTCCTTCACGTAATAGCATGCCAATTAAGAAGAGAATGGCATTCCAGCCCTTTGTTTTCTTCCCCTTGGTACCTTAATTAAGCTAGATTCAACAAACATAGGAGACTAGATACGTACAGCAGGATTCTTAGCAGTTTATCATGAGGTGGCCTTAAGATGCCAGGAATGGACTGGTAGATATTCCCAGCACAGCAGTGATGCCCTTCGGAAGAGGAAGATAGAAGCCATAGATAGATGGAGAAAACTGGTCCACGTTCACAGTTTAAAAGAGAGAGATGTCTTGCCTGTAGACATGCCAGAAAGAAGAAGGGGTCAACCTATTCTCCAAAGCACCTGAAGGCAGGACAAGAAGCAATGGATGGAAACTAATGAAAGAGAGAAGCAACCTAGAATGAAGGAGAAACTTCCTAACAGTGAGGACAATTAATTGGTGGAACTTCTTGCTTCCAGAAGTTGTGGGGGCTCCATCACTGGAAGTTTTCAAGAAGAGACCGGACAGCCATTTGCCTGGAATGTTATAGGGTCTCCTGCCTGAACAGGGGGTTTGGACTAGAACAGTGGTCCCCAACCTTTCCAGCTTGGCGGCCTGGCCCACACAGCCTGTGTGTGTGTGTCTGTGTGTGTGAGTGGCAGGCGGACACACGTGCGCACAGCTCCATTTGTGTGAGTGGCACATGCGCACACCCTCCACTCACACAAATGCAGCTTCGCACACGAGCGGAGGGCGTTTGTGCTCATGCGTGAAGCTCCACTCTCACCAATGGAGGGCACTTGTGTGCAAAGGTTAATCCATGCAAGTGGAGCTTTGTACATGAGTGCAAGTGCCCTCCACTCACGCAAGTGGCATTCTGCGTGTGCACTTGCCCATTTCTCCCGCAGCCCAGTTTTGAACAGGCCGTGGCCCAATAGTGGGCTTGGGAACCCCTGGACTAGAATACCTCACAAGTCCCTTCCAATTCTGTTATTCTGTTATTTAGGAGAAGGGAGAAAAAGACACGGAAGTCGAGGTTAATCCAGATGCAGGCAGATGAATGAAAAACAAAGGATGTCTATACAAATTAATGGATGCAAATTCCAGATTCTACTGAAGTTGTTCCTGGTGACTTCATGGACACCCTTATTGTTTTCCTTACAGTAGTACAACACTAGTATGACATTGTCTTCTGCCTTCCTTCTAAATATAAATGATCTGTATGGGATTTGCTAGTAGTATCCACTAACAAATACAAGATCATCCAGGGTCAGCAAATGATGATGGTGATTTAACATGGGTTATATTTAATATTTAGGGGACTGGAGGCTGAAACATACGAAGAACATTTGCAGGAACTGGGTATGTCTGGTTCAATGAAAAGAAGGGCTAGGGGTAACATGATCTGCAGTCTACGAATATCTAAGAGGCTGTCACAAAGAAGGGGAGGGGGGCAACCTATTCTCCAAAGCACCTGAAAGCAGAACAAGAAGCAATGGATGGAAACTAACCAAGGAGAGGAGCAACCTAGAACTAAGGAGAAATTTCTGATATTTAGAACAATTAATCAGTGGATTGACTTTCTTCCAGAAGTTGTGGGTGCTTCAGAATCACACCAGAAGCTTGAGTTGCCATGAAATCACCTCTAAAATTTGAGTTTTGCAAATGAAACATGGAAGCTTGACTTGACCCCAGAAACACCCCTAAAAACTTCAATTGGCCACAAATTACCCCTAAAATTTGACCCCAAATACCCTTGGAAGCTTGTGATCATGCAAGATTTGAGAAATTGATGTGACCTAACATGACCTCTAGAAGCTTCAGGTGACCCCAAATGAACACTGGAAAGTTGAGATAACCAGAGAAGGACCCTTGGAAGCTTGAGCTGAACACGAAAGATCCCTAGAATTTGATCCCAAATACTCTTGGTAGGCTCCGCTCATCCCAGAATAACCCAAGAACCTTCAGTTGGCCTGAAATGACTCAAGCCTCTACGCTCATTTTAAGTCAACTCAAGCCTCTGGAGCAAACCTGGCCTGAGTACCAGCTTCCAAGGGTTATTTGGGGTCAACGTCTAGGGCACTTTGGTGGCCAAATCAAGCCTACATGAGTCATCCAGGAGTCAAATCAAGCCTGCAGGGTTCATTCAAGGATCAGCCCAAGTCTCTGGAGGTAATTTCAGGTCAACTCAAGCTTCTGGTGTGATTCTGAAGCACCCACAACTTCTGGAAGAAAGTCAACCCACTGATTAATTGTTCTAAATATCAGAAATTTCTCCTTAGTTCTAGGTTGCTTCTCTCCTTGGTTAGTTGGCCTGCACATCACTTCCAAGGGTTATTTGGGATGAACTTCTTGGGGTTTTTGGTGGCCAACTCAAGGCTGCAGTAGTCATTTGGGGGGATGAAATCAGGCCTGCAGCATTCCTTTGCATTCATTGAATTTTGCTCACCACAACAATACTATGGTTAGATTCTGTCAAGAGAATGCAGGGAAGCCCATGGAACACAAAGTAGGAACCCAAAAGAATTGCAGAAATAGTTTGAGAATTCCATGTGACAACCATTTGCTTCGAGTCACGTGTATGACACCGATTGCAGAGTTTTAGGCAAGTTATAGCAGATGCTCCTATATGTATGGTCTATGAATGTCCTCTTTGGAGCTTTCATTCTAAGATCTACTACAGTATGGTCTTCAGAAGAGGCAGGATGGATAAATATCTGTGAGTTGGTCAGCATTTCTTTAGAAGCTTGCAAAGCTCAGAGGACAGCAGGTCTTCTTCCTCATGGCAATGAGGTTATCGATAAAGGAGAATATTTGTAGTTCAGGTTTGAAATGAAGGGTCCCTGGTGCTCTCCGAGCTTGGTTGTTTTCTTGCAAACACTTTATTACCCAAACTAGGTAACATCATCTGGAGAGCAAACCTCACTCCATTCTAGCACTGATGATGTTACCCAGTTTGGGTAATGAAACATCTGCAAGAAAACCACCAAGCCCAGAGAGCACCAAGGAGCCCTCATGGAAGTTATCATTTTCCCAGGTGTTGCATCAGGTTGCAGGTTAATAGATTGATCAAACCTCCTTCTGTGTAGGTGGATCTTTTTATCTGTGGCTACAGAAACACCAGTGTTTAAGAGGCAGAGTTTACCTGCTGATTTCTCTTAGGATCCGTAACTCTGCCTCATTAGCTTTTATTTCCTCATTTTGATTCCTGTTTTTTTTTTTAATGGTGTTGCATTTTGCTCTAATGCTGTTCCATTGTATTTAATTAGATGTTATTGTATTCTTGCTGCACAAATACGATACAGGGAGGCTCCTTGGACACCATCTTGAGGAAGATGGGATACAAATTGAACAAAGGAATGAAATGGAAATGATAACAACAGCCTCACTGGGCTAATAAACTTGTATCTGTGCTGAAATCAGTTTCAGATTGAAGCAGAAGCCTCTCTCTCTCTCTCTCTCTCTCTCTCTCTCTATGCTGCCCTTTGATGAAGACAATATAATGTACATTAAAAATCCAAAATTAGCATGCTGCCCTTTGATGAAGACAATATAATGTACATTAAAAATCCAAAATTAGTCACGCAGTTGTTAAGTGAATCTGGCTTCCCCGTTGACTTTGCTTGTCAGAAAGTTGCAAAAGGTGATCACATGACCTGGGGACACTGCAACCCTCATAAATACATGCCAGTTGCCAAGCCTCTGAATTTTGATCACGTGACCATGAGGATGTTTGCAAAGGTCATAAGTGTGAAAAACGGTCTTAAGTCACTTTTTTCAGTGCCGTTGTAACTTCAAACGGTTATTAAATGAACTATTGTAAGTCAAGGACTACCTGTATTTAGTTGAACCCCGAGAATGCCAGGAGAGAGGGATGGTCCAAGTTAACCTCTTGTGGCCTGACCATTAGTGATCTCCATCTGGTTTTAATCCACCACACTCTGTCTGGACGAAACTGAAGAGAATTAGATGTGACACTGGAAGAAGAGCCTCTGCCCTGCGTCAGCGGGGATGGAAAGATTCCCCTTGTGGTGATTGCGGTGCTGATATGCAAACTATTAAATATATTGTGCAAGATTGCCCACGATGTGTGTTACCTGGTTCCTTAGAAGATCTGCAGGAAGCAATGCCAGAGGAGATCTCCTGGAGAGCTGAACCGGACATCCAGTTAGGAGGCCACTGCCGTACCCCCATAGATGTTTTGTATATAATTACGTGGATTGTGTATCTATGTTTACTTCTCTTCTGTCATGTTTCTCATCCCATACTAAATAAATAATTTGTTACCTCTGTAGTTTTTGAGCACGAGAGATATAATATACAGTTCGGTCATTGTGTGTGTAGACTTTTAGCTGCTCTGTCAGGACAGAATATTGCCCCCAGGGTGCACCATCCTTGAGGTAGTCTATACTTCATACCCCTTGATGCTGCTGAAAATATAATAGAATTGATGCCAGGTAAAACGTCCTGAGAAGGCCGTTTTAAAGTTGGGAGGTTACCAGATAAAGACCCGCTCTTAGATAGCTATCAGTCATATCTCTGCAGGGAAATGGGGTGAGGGGTCATCTGGAAGAAAGCATCCAAGGATTATCTTAGGTCAGCGGTCTCCAAACTTGGCAACTTGAAAGCTTGTGGCTGGGGAATTCTGGGATTTGAAGTCTACAAGTCTTAAAGCTGCCAAGTTTGAAGACCCCCGTTTTAAGATCCAATCTGGGTCAGTCACTGGGACCAGAGGTTTATTTTTCCGAGCTTTTGGACTTCTGCTGGAGCCCATCCTCAGGGAACTTCTCTCTACTGGAATATGTGCTTTGGGCTATTCTATGAGTCGTATTTATGTGGTGCCTTCCTATTGGCTGATTGGTCTGTTGATGGCTGGTGATTGGCTGTTGTTTCCTTGTGCTGCCAAGTCCTTGGCTCCTTAGTATTTGATAGGCTGGTGGTAATTCAGCACTCCTGTTGACTGACAAGGGCCCCATTTCCCAGGCTTCAATCCTTTCCCTGGCTATCTTTGTGCCTGCATGGCCAACAATCTGTCTTAGGCTATAGGTAGAATGGAATGGAATGGAATGGAATGGAATGGAATGGAATGGAATAGAATAGAATAGAATAGAATAGAATAGAATAGAATAGAATAGAATAGAATAGAATAGAATAGAATAGAATAGAATAGAATAGAATAGAATAGAGAATAGAAAATAGAAAATAGAAAATAGAAAATAGAAAATAGAAAACAGAATAGAATTAGAACAGAACAGAACAGAACAGAATAGAATAAAATATGGAAGAATGTAGAATATAGAACAGAACAGAACAGAACAGAATAACTTTATTGTCACTTTGTCCAACCAAAAATACAACACTTAGAATAACTTCACTGTCACTTTGAATGTACACCAATACACACTACATAAACATGACAGAATAAATAAATAAATTCAAAATTATGCATATATCCACATATATTATGTAGGAACACAGAAGACAATACGTTGTTTCAGATATGGTGATTTTTATTTTTATTAGCTAAAGGGAAGAATGACCATAAAATATTAGGAGATAGAGAATGTTTAGTGTGGATAATAAGACCCAGCGTAATGGTGAGAACTGGCTCGATCACTCAAAGAAGGGAGGGTGGGCTTGCCTCTGTGGTTCAAACTGCAAGAAAAATCTACAAACACAGAAACGGTGATCAGAGAGGCAGAAATTGGGGGGAAAAAAGCTATTAAAAAGTCACACTTCTTCATTTTTGCTCCAGGTCACACATATTGAAAGTGGATGTGGGAGGCAGTCATTTCAGGAGTTTAATTTCTGTTCTTTCTTGCGTGTGATGGAATACTTCCTTAACTCTGTTTTTTTTTAAACTGAATTAAAATTGCTAATGAGTTTTACTTTGTGCCATGAAATAAAGAAAGTGTTTAGTGTTGGCAAACTCTCTCCCCTCTGCCCTGAGAGTTCCTGAAGATTAAAGGTTTCAATTAAATATAAGGTTGCTTCTTCTGCAAATGATGGATAAAAGTTCTAAAGGACCTTTTTGTTTTTTTAAAAATCCAGAAGATACAAAGTTGGTATGAAGAGACAAAGAGAGACCGTGGGACAGACGGTTTTTCTCTGCAGGAAAAAAATGGGCTAAAATACAGCAAGTTAATTCAGAACTAATTCACTTCAACCAAGACACCTATCTTCCATCGTCATTACAGTTGAACTTCATACCAACCTTGTATCTTCTGAATTTAAAAAAAATGATGAAAGTTGGTATTTCCAATAGAACATCCAGAAAAAACAGAGTTTCAGTGAAACTCTTCTAGAACTGGTGCTACATAAAATCTATAGCACTCATCTTAGGAATGCAGAAAACAGAAATACATTTTCTTTAAACTATATGTATCTTTCGGGTTCTTTTTAGAAAAAAAAACTTGAGAAAGTTATCCAGGTTTGCACAGAGGGTGATAGACAACTATACATTCTGTAGTGGCATTTAATTTGTTGTTTCTGATCCAGTCCTGTACATAAGATGGCTGTTTAATATGTATTGTATTTATTTAATGTAATATACAGGACAAGAAGCAATGGATGGAAACTTATGAACGAGAGATCCAACCTAGAACTAAGGAGAAATTTCCTGACAGTGAGAACAACTAATCAGTGGAATGACTTGCCTCCAGAGTTTGTGGGTGCTCCATCACTGGAGATTTTGAAGAAGAGATTGGACAGTCATTTGTCCAGAATGGGATAAGGTCTATTGCTTGAGTAGGAGGTTGGACTAGAAGACCTCCAAGGTCCCTTCCAAGTCTATTATTCTGTATTCTGTATCTTGACTGAAGTTAAGAGTGGGATAAAACTCAGGGTTGGAGGGAACAGTAAGCTTGGTTTCCCTTCCTGGTTGTCTAGTTCCTAATTCTGTTTACTCCTGACTTACACTCATTCAGAAGACCAAGGTCCTTGTCTGAACAGTTGGGTTAAACGCAGTATGCAGGCAATTTGGGGGAGAGGGAAATTGCGTAGCTCTGTGGAAGACTTTGCACAACTGAAGAGCCCTGTGGCAAATAGGTTAAATTCTACTCATTATCTATTTCTCTGCTTCTTCTGTTGCCTGCCTAGCAAAATTCTGAACTGCTTCTCCCAAGTTTTTTTTTTTTAAAGGAGATTTATTTAAGCTCTGGACTATTCCAGGGGAATGCCCTATGGAATGGAATGGAATGGAATTCACTACCTGACTCTGTGGTTTCTTCCCCAAACCCAAAAAACTTTAACCTTAGACTGTCTACTGTCGACCTCACCCCATTCCTAAGAGGTCTGTAAGGGGCGTGCATAAGCGCACCAGCGTGCCTACCGTCCCTGTCCTACTGTCCTATTGTCCTCATCTATCTGTATTCACTTTGATTATGTTTATGTTTATACCTATACCTGCTATCTTGTACATGTTTGACAAATAAATAAATAAATAAATAAATAAATAAATAAATAAATAAATAAATAAATAAATAAATAAATAAAATGCAAAGTGACAGGAAGATGCTGCTAGACGTGCCCCCATTTGCTCCTAAGGCTCTGTTGTTACTCAGAGTATGATCAGGAAAATTTCTTGATCCCCAGAATAAATAAATTGCTTTGATCAGAAATGTGTCAGGCACCATTAGGAGGTTCGGGATTTCTTTCATAAGGATTAATCTCAGGAGCTGATGAAGGCACCCTGGATATTTCAGGCAAAGCCCAGCTGCTGGGTCCACCTGAAGGCTGCACTGTCAAATTAATATATAGCTAGTAGCTGTGTACTTTCATCTACACTGCCTGCTCTGTGGTTTCTGAAATTGGGTATTAATGATTTACACTGTAATTTGTGTAGGTTTGTAGAGTGAAAGTGAGCAATGTTTGAGGAATCTGAATCAGATTCTTGGAGATTTCTAAGGCGGTGTGTTTCACCATTAACCATTTCCAAGATTGCTCAAGGGTGCCCTTGTCAATTCGTGTTTATGCTCTTAAATGTGCCTTTTATTCTATTCCAGACTGGTGGGGAAAAGAAGTTGGATCCCCCAAAGGTGCTTTTTCAAGAGGCAACTGGACTTTCTGGTTTTTCTTTGAAGATGTTTCGCTTCTCATCCAAGAAGCTTCTTCAATTCTGGAGAAGTTCTTCAAGGAAAACATCTTTTTAAAAAAAAAGTTTTTTATGAATAGTACAATTAAAAACATTGGACATGGTGTAACTTCCCTGGTTTAAACAATTCCATTCAGTATGATCTTACAAGAAATCATTTTCTTTTTTTCCCCATTGTAACATTGTATGCATTATGTACAATCTATCAATTTTCAACTATTAATTATAATCTACAATTATACATTGTAACAGTACATATTCCAATCCTATTTTTCACAAAATGCTAACATTTAAATTCCTAGATTTCCAATTTATCCATTATCATTTGTCCCAGCATTCCTCCTCGATTCCAACCATTTATACAATTCATTCCAGATTTCGTAATAATCTGTTTCGCTCTTCTCCTTGAGCTCTAACGTCAACCTATCCATTTCAGCACAGGATAATATCTTAATTATTACTTCTTCTTCTGAAGGGGTCTATTTATCTTTCCATTTCTGAGCAAAGGCTAATCTTGCTGCTGTTAACATGTGTAATAATAAGTATAGGGTTCCTTTGTTGAATTTGTCCTTGGTGATGCCTAGTAAGAAGAGCTCTGGCTTCAACTCGATGTTTTGCATTAATATCTCTTCCAGCCAGCGTTTAATCAAATACCAGAATTTTTGGGCTTTTGGACATTCCCACCACATATGGTAGTAGGTCCCCAGCGCTTCTTTGCATTTCCAACATTTCGGTGAGCTCTTTTCATCCATTTTAGCTAATCTCGTAGGAGGGAGGTGCCATCTATAGGACATCTTATATAGATTTTCTTTATATGAAGTTGCTAATGTGAGCTTCCTATTCCTTTCCCATAATTCTTGCCAGTTGTCTAAATCAATGCCATAACCAAAATTTTTACTCCAAATTAGCATCATATCTTTTACTTGTTCTTCCCACATATCCTGTTCCAGTAAGTAATGGTATATCTTTCTTATCACTTTATCCTCTGTTCCTAATAGAATTTTATCTAATTCTGTATGCTCTAATTTTGTTCCCCATTCTTTCTTGTCCTTCATGTATCTCGATTGTATTTGGAGGTATGCCCACCATTCAAGTTCTACGCCTTCTTCTAATAACTTTTTCCTCGATTTCAATTCTCCTCCTTCATCTAAAATGTCCTTGTATGTAATTGCCCTTCCTGATTTCCTAACGTTTGGGTGCATGAATATCTCCAAAGTAGATAACCAATTGGGAATTTCCATATAGTTAAGCAGTGGTTCTCAACCTTTCTAATGCCGCGACCCCCCCGCCGCCACCGCGACCCTCCTGCTGCTGCACCCCCCTCCCCGCCCCCTCCCCGCGCGGGATGAGTTGACAAAGGGGGCGTGGCACCAGGGGCGAAATGCTCCGGGTTCGGGCTTGCCTGCCGGTTGCCGGACAGCTGATAGCATCGGAAGCGGGAGCCTTCGCCCGGATGCCGCCATTTGGGTTCTTTTACCCTCTGCGCATGTGCAAAGCGTTCTGCGCATGCGCAGAGGGTAGAAGAACTCAAATGGCGGCGTCCGGGCTACCAGCTGTCCGGCGACCCACAGCATGGCTGAACCGGGACCTTTTCACCCCTGCAGTGACGGTGGCACCAAAATGGTGGGCTATCGCGCGCGGCGACCCCTGTGAAATGGTCGTTCGACCCCCACAGGGGTCGCGACCCACAGGTTGAGAACCGCTGATCTAAAATGTCCTTGTATGTAATTGTCCTTCCAGATTTCCTAAAGTTTGGGTGCGTGAACATCTCCAAAGTAGATAACCAATTGGGAATTTCCATATAGTTGCGTTTTTATATTCTAATCCAAACGTCTAGTAAAGCCCGTCTAATGTAGTGGTTCTGGAAGTACCGATGAGCCTTATATTTTCCTTCCCAGAGAATCGCATGCCACCCTATCTGCATATCATGGCCTTCTAATGCTAGTAACCTCCTATTTCTCAAATGTATCCACTCTTTTGGCCAATTGAGCGCAGCTGCCTGATAATATTTTTCCCAATTTGGAAGACCGAATCTATTTATTTTTATTTATTTTTTTATTTATTTGTTTGTCAAACGTGTACAAGATAGCAGGTATAGGTATAAACATAAACATAATCAAAGTGAATACAGATAGATGAGGACAATAGGGCAGTAGGACAGGGACGGTAGGCACGCTGGTGCGCTTATGCACGCCCCTTACAGACCTCTTAGGAATGGGGTGAGGTCGACAGTGGACAGTCTAAGGTTAAAGTTTTTGGGGTTTGGAATCCTCCTCTATCCTTACAGTCTTGTAACAGGATGTAGCGGGATGGCGGTTTGCTCCCACTTCAGACCAGAGAAGCCTCACAGGGTGGTTGTTGAGGGGAGACCCTCGTTTAAGTCCCTTTCAACCTCTGGAAAGAGGAGAAGAGAAGGTGAGTTCAGAAAAAAAGAAGGGAGGACAGAGCATTGAAAAAGAAAAAAGGCAAAACAGGTCATTGAGTCCAACATAGTTGATTGTATTGGCGTTTTTTGGGAGAAGGAGGAGATTGGTGGAGCTTTATTACGTTAGTATTACAGCATTACATTATTATATTACATTATTATATAATATCATGTTATTATTACATTATATTACATTATTATGTAACCTTATTCTATTATATCACATTGTTATTACATTACTATACTATTGCCTTACATCATTACATTATTGTGTAGCATTGTTATTATACCATATAACATTATTATTACATTGCTATCTTATTGTAATATTATTGTACATTATTTTGAGCAAATCTAAACAGATAAGGAAGTAGATTAATGTGTTTAAAAATAAAGCAGCCAAAAATCAAAAGGCAGACAGACAGACAGACAGACTCTTCCCTATTACTACAGACAGTCCTTGACTGACAGCAGTTTGCTTAGTGACTGTTCGAAGTTACAACGGCACTGAAAAAAGTGACTTATGACCATTTTTCACACTTATGACTGTTGCAGCATCCCCTGGTCACGTGATCAAAATTCAGATGCCTGGGAACTGGCTCATATTTATGATGGTCGCCGTGTCCCGGGGTCACGTGATCCCCTTTTGCGACCTTCTGACAAGCCAAGTCAAGGAGGAAGCCAGATTCACTTAACGGCTGTCTTACTAACTTAACAATTGCAGGGATTCACTTAACAAATGTGGCAAGAAAAGTCGTAAAATGGGGGCAAAATTTCTCAGCAACATAAATTTTGGGCTCAATTGTGGTCATAAGTTGTACTCACCTAGTTAGCAAAAAGAATATATGCTTGACAAATAAATAAATTAAATTAAATTAGAATATTGTATCCATCAGTGGGAAAATTTATCCGCCAGAGCAGCCTTCTCTTCTCACTCAAAGGGATTTTGAAATTGGTCAGTCCCTTAGGAAATGGCTGAGTCTTTCTGCCTTCTCTGAATTCCCTGAGGGATTTCTTGTTACACTCAGGTAAGTTTTGGCATTTTTTCCTTGGACACGTTTGTTGGACCCTAGGAAGGTGGCCCTTTTCACTTCCTTCCTTGTAGTTTTGTTTTAACTTGAAAAGGCGCTTCCACCTTTCTTTCTGTCTCAGCTTGAAACCTAACAAGACATTTTCATCTACATCTTTGACCACCAATGACAGTTTCTTTCTCTTTAGATTAGATTGCTTGTTCATTTACAGGCTTTAACAAGGAAAGGAAAGGAAGGGAAGGGAAGGGAAGGGAAGGGAAGGGAAGGGAAGGAAAGGAAAGGAAAGGAAAGGAAAGGAAACGAAAGGAAAGGAAAGGAAGGGAAGGGAAGGGAAGGGAAGGAAAGGAAAGGAAAGGAAAGGAANGCAAAGGATACAAAAGGAATAAAAGGGAAGGGAAAGGAAGGGAAAGGAAGGGAAGGGAAGGGAAGGAGAAAGGAAAGGAAAGGGAATGTATGAAAAACATAGCCACTCTGAGTCAACTCATTATCCATTCCCAGATAAATACCCCAATACATGCTAGTGTTGTTTTTTTCTACAGCTGCCCTAAAATGAATGGAAAGTTAGATATGTGTGGATCAGTAAAACTCTGGTCAGTGCTACCTGTTCTCACATGCTGCTTAACTCCATCTGATTTGGCCATAAATAATTGAACATTTAAATGGGGCATCTCATTTTATTGATTTTGCAGTGCAGTGGTTTCTGTGTTTTCCTATCAAACCTATGCCAGTATGTGTATGTGTATATTTCTTTACATTGCTTTCTCCAGCACATGCTTTGTTCTAGACAGCAGTGTCGGTGTGGGTCCAAGGGTGTGCAAGTGTGAAGTTATGCAAATGGAAGGTACATCTATGGAGATTCTCGGTCATCCAGGTCACGGTTGTCCCAAAGGTGCTTTTCCAAAAGGCAACTGGGCTTTCTTGTTTTTCCTTGAAGACATTTTGCTTCTCATCCAAGAAATGAAGAAGCTTCTTGGATGAGAAGTGAAAGATTTTCAAGGAAAAAAATCAAGAATGTCCAGTTGCCTCTTGAAAAACCACCTTTGGGACTTGCACCTTGGCGGTCACATCATTGCAATGGGAGCTTTTTGTATGCACATTCAAGGCTTTCCTTATGTTCAGATGGCTTCCATTGTAAGTGGGTCATTAAATCATGGGGAAATTTTGCAACTAAAATGTGCATTAGACTGGAATCCCACTCAGATCTATTTACATGAAGACCAACCCTATTCATAGCTCATCTGGCCAATAGTCGGGACTGAGGGCAGTTGTACTCCAAAAGATTTGGAGAGCCACAGGTCCTCTCTCCATGCCTCACCCCTCCATCAATAGATGGATCACATAGAATCATAGGACTGGAAGGGGACCGTGGAGGTCTTCTAGACCAACCCCTTGTCCAAGGCAGGAATCCTTACACCAGGACCGATAGGTTGGCAGCTGTTATGTTATTTTATTCTGGATTACGATGCATGCATTTATTACATATTCTCTAATACCTGCTAGCAAGGCCTCCCCGTGGTTTACAAGGAAATGCAAAACCACAATTAGGGCTTGTGAAAACAATTAAACATAACCACGAAGAACCACAAAGGGTTCTAGTATATGAAATCAACTTTTAGATATCTGTTTGCAAAAGGACCCTGCTTTTTTAATTTTTTTTTTAAAAAAAGCAGCAAAAAGGACTGCAAGTCCATCACCAGACGGGAAAAGGCCACTAAAATATTTAAATTGCATCGCAACTCTTTTGATCTTTGCATTTTAGCTCCATCTGCAATTGCGCACTGGAACAGATGGCGGAGGGTTTATTGAAAGCCGTGCATCCATTTTGATAGTGTCGGCTGCCCCGTGATTGTTCACTAATACGAAGCGTTTTGACACTTGGGGTAAAAAAACCAAACCCTCAAAATATCCTTTCAGAAACAACTTTGCTGCCTGAGAGATTTCCTGCGAGGGGCATTGTTGCTGCCGTCTATTTTTCAAAGCCATGTCTGATTCTATTTGAGATAGTTTAAAATCAATATTGATGATAATTAAATGCCGCAGCTTAAGAATGGAGAATTGATTTCTTCCCCCACCCAAAAAAGATTTCAATAAGGTCAGAAAGAAAGAGAAAGCAAGGGCTTGTTTATAGCTTACAAATGTATCTGTCATGATAGCCTTTCTGCCAGGAGGTAATAGTTTTTCATAAGAAAAATAGCAGTCATGAGCAGTCGGCTAAAATCTAGAGTGGCAGCTCCCAAAATATTTAGCTAATAAAATCACCACTGCTTGCTTTTACACTTTTTTATTTTCTTAGAAAAAATAGATTTGTTAGTTTTCACACTTAAACCAGAAATAAACTCTCCTGACATCTAGTTCATACCCTTCATCAGTTGTTTGGCACTGGAGATGGTGAAAAATGTCATCCTTTCCTTTTTGTATATTCCCTGCAACACCTCGATTAGCTATCCTTTTTCCTTGCCATTCCTGATTTCTTTTAAAAAATCTATTACTCTTCACGGATTAGTCATTCCTTGAAAAATGAGGCCACATCTGGATAACTGCACCTAGTTCTGGTCACCACGATGCAGAAAAGATGCAAAAACAGTGTTCCAATATTTGAGGAGCTGCCACAAAGAACAGGTGGACAACCTATTCTCCAAAGCACCTAAAGGCAGGACAAGAAGCAATGGGTGGAAACTAGTCAAAGAGAGATCCAACCCAGAAATAAGGAGAAATTTCCTGACAGTGAGGACAATCAACCAGTGGAACGGCTTCCCTCCAGAAGTTGTGGGTGCTTCCATCACTGGAGGCTTTTTTTTAGAAGAGACTGGACAGTCACTTGTCTGGAATGGTATAGGGCAGGGGTTGGCAACCCGCGGCTCCAGAGCCCCATGCAGCTCTTTGGACCCCCTGCTGTGGCTCCTTGTCCCATCACTGGCTGGCCTCACCCTCCCCTCCCTCACCTGGCCTGAGAAGGTAAGGGCGACTGCGTGAATGGAGAAGCAGGCATGGCTGATTCTCCGGTGCTGGTTGAGGAACATAGCCACCCCCGGCTGAGGCTTACCTTCTCCCTTCTCCCTCCTCCCTCCTCCCCCTCTCACGACTCCCTGGCTGGCTGTGGCGGGGGCAGGAGTGTGCGCATGCACGGGGAGACCCTCAAGCGAGCGCCAAGCGCAGCAAAGGCGCACTCGGAGGGTGGGCGGCGGGCCGCTGCTCGCTTAAGGAGGTTCTTTGGACACGGCTTCTCTCCTGCCCTAAGGATCTGGCCATTGCCTTGCCGTGTCCCGTCCCGTCCCCCCGGCAGCTCTTTGGCCAAGCGTGGTGGGCGTAAGCTCCAGCCCAAAGCAGCAGAAAGCGAAGGCTGCCTTTGCTCCGGTGACCCTCCTCCCCCTCCTTCTCCTCTCATGCAGGGTGGGGGGGGGTATGGAAAGGTGATGGCCAGATCATTAGGACAGGAGAGAAGTGGCCCTGTAGCTGCCTTCATGCCACATTTGCGCATAAGGCAGTCTTCGCTTCCTGCGACTTCGGGCTGGAGCACATGCCCTCCCCGCTTGGCCGAAGCGCTGCGGGCGGGGGGTGGTGGTGGATGGGATGGGACATGGCAAGGCAATGGCCGGATCCTTAGGGCAGGAGAGAAGCTGCGTCCAAAGACCTTCCTTAAGCGAGCAGCCGCTCGCCACCCACCCTCCGCATGCGCCTTGAAGAGGTTCTCCCCGCACGCACCACAGCCAGCCAGGGAGTCGCCAGAAGGGGAGGAGGGTCACCCAAAGAGAAGCCGGGGGGTGGCAATCATTCCTCAGCACACACAGAGAAAAGGGGAGAGAGAGGGAGAAAGAGAGAGATGAGGGAGGGAGAGAGAGATAGAGAGAGATGGGGAGAGGGAAAGAGAGAAAGAAAGATGAGAGGGAGAAAAAGAGATGGAGAGAGAGAGAAAGAGAGGGAAAAGAGAGAGACAGATATCTTTTTCTCATAGAAAACAGACCCACAAAACCTGGGTAGGCATAGCTGGGGGGGTCATGTGACTCGGTGGGAGTGACGTCGAGTTGGCCACGCCCACCCAGGTTTTGTGGCTCCGGGTGTTTTGTTTTCTCTGGGAAATGGGTCCAAATGGCTCTTTGAGTTTTTAAGGTTGCCGACCCCTGGTTGTTGTGTCCTAGCATGGCAAGCCCTCCGAAATGACGCACACACACTGTTTGCCAAATAATATCCTTTTACTACTAATAAAGGATTCTTAGTAGCTAGATTTTAAAGTCCTTAAATAACAAGAAAGTCCATTGTGCCAAAAGTCCGATATAAAGTTGGCCAGAATTCAAACCCCCAAAGTAAACAGGCAATTAATTCCTCCATTATCAGTAACTCACAGAAGTAGGCAAAAAGCCCAGAATGAATTAGCTCAGCAACTGAAAGTCCAGAAATCAAAGCCGTAGAAATCCCAAGAGCAGCAAGACGTGGTCAGAGAAAATGCAACAAGTTGTTTCCAGCGTCGGCTTCAGCGTGCTGAAGCCTTAAATAGCCTTAGGGTGTGGCCAATCAGCCTGCAGATTTACACGCGAGGAGACCTCCTCCTGCAGAGCCACTCCTGCCTGCTAGCTGCCCTGCGTGCCCTAGCATCA
>QLTV01000397.1:642124-653592 GCA_003457575.1 Thermophis baileyi
AACAAATCCCTGAAAATCTCGTTCATAAAATGTTGGAAGACAGCCGGAGCGTTGGTTAGTCCGAACGGCATGACCGTGTATTCGAAGTGGCCATACCGAGTCCTGAACGCTGTCTTCCACTCGTCCCCCTCATGAATCCGCACCAGGCTGTATGCCCCACGCAGGTCCAACCTTGTGAAGATGGTCGCCGATCGGAGCCGTTCCATCAGCTCTGGGATAAGGGACAAAGGTTGCGCACTGTGATGGCGTTTAGTTTCCTATAGTCACACCACAGGCGCAAGTCCCCGGTTTTTTTCTTGACAAAGAGGACAGTGGCAGACAAGGGCGACGACGAAGGTCGGATAAAACCCCTGGCCAGGTTCTTGTCGACAAAGTCCCGCAACGCGGCCAGTTCGGGTTCCGACATGGAGTAAATGCGCCCAACAGGAAGCGGAGCATTGGGGATCAGGTCCACGGGACAATCATACAGCCGATGTGGGGGCAATTGGTCCACCTCCTCGCTGAACACATCGGCAAAATCCGAGAGGTCGGCCGGCAACGAGATGTCAGGAGACTCGGGTACCAAGCCCGCGCAGACCTGGTGTGTATGGTCCACACACTGCAAACTGGGGAAGGAAATAAAATTCTGGGACCAAACAATCCGAGGGTCGTGGGTGCGTAGCCACGCCAATCCGAGAACCAGGGGAAAATGGAGTCCCGATGTAACGTAGAACTGGATGGCCTCCTCATGCCGTCCGATGGTCATGTGCACTGGTTGTGTGATGGCCTTGATCGGACCGGACAGCAACACCCGATCATCGATCGTCTTGACCATCATTGGAGGATCCACGGGACATAAGGAGACGTCTATATGCCGAGCGAACGCCTCGTCTATGAAGTTCGTGGTCGCTCCAGAGTCCACCAAGGCGTGCGCAGGGGTCCCTCGGGCCTGGTGGTCGACGAAGACCTTGGTCTCTAGAATCAAATGCCACGGAGGTCCAGGATCCACATCAGCCGAGCGGGAGTCCTTCTGTGTGCGTGCCCAACCCAGAGTTTCCCCTAGACTGGGCTCCGGCCGTTTCCCGACAGGGTCAGTTGGGACTGTGAAGCAGGACCGTAAACAGAGGGCCCACGACCCTTCCTGGGACAAGAGCGGGCGAAATGGCCAGGCTCTCCACAGTACAAGCACAACCCCCCAGCCTGATGTCTGTCCTTTTCCACACCAGACAAGCGGGGTTGAGCAGCACCAAGGTCCATGGGTTCGTCTCGTGGAGCTGGGGCCGACTGAACGACAGGATGCACAGGAGGTGCCTGGGCAGCACGTCGTGGAGCTGGAACAGGACAGACGTCAGGAGAAACAGGAGGTGCCTGGCCAGCACGCCGAGAGTTCCTCCCTTGCAACCTGGCATCAATCCTCAAACAGAGCCGCACCAGTTCGTTTAGTGTGGGAGGAATGTCCACTCTCGCCAACTCATCCAAAAGACTGTCCGATAAGCCCTCCTGGAAGGCATCCAGAAGAGCAGCCTCATTCCAGGCCGAGTCCTGGCTGAGCAGCCGAAACTCACTAATGTAGTCACGGAGTGGGTTCCGGCCTTGCTTCAGGTTCCTTAATTGTCTCGTAGCCGTCTGGGCCTTGATGGGAGCAGCAAACATCTCCAAATGAGCACAAAAACGCCCGAAGTCCTGGAGGAGAGGACTGTTCTGTACAAGCAAGGGTGTGGCCCAATGAGTTGCCGTGCCAGACAGCAGACTGATAACGAACCCCACTTTGTCCCGGTCGTGGGGGAAATCTTCCGGCCGCAAGGACATAAACAGCTGGCACTGGCCCGTGAAAGCAGGGAACCTAGACTCATCCCCATTAAATTGGTCCAACATAGCTATCGGGCAAGGTCTTCTCGGAGCAGGAGCCAAAGCAGGGCCAGCTGCTGCTACCTGATTTTGCAGCTGAGTCATCTGAGCAGCCATGACTGCTAATTGCTGCCTGAGCTAGGCATTTTCGTCCCAAAGCTGATCCATGCTAAGTCCTGGTGTGTGTGTGTGTGTGTGGTCTTGGGCTGGAAACAACCTGTTGTGTCCTAGCACGGCAAGCCCTACGAAATGACGCACCCACACTGTAATAAAGGATTCTTAGTAGCTAGATTTTAAAGTCCTTAAATAACAATAAAGTCCGTCGTGCCAAAAGTCCGGTATAAAGTTGGCCAGAATTCAAACCCCCAAAGTAAACAGGCAATTAGTTCCTCCGTTATCAGTAACTCACAGAAGTTGGCAAAAAGCCCGGAATGAATTAGCTCAGCAACTGAAAGTCCAGAAACCAAAGCACTAGAAATCACAAGAGCAGCAAGATGTGGTCAGAGAAAATGCAACAAGTTGTTTCCAGCGTCGGCTTCAGCATGCTGAAGCCTTACATAGCCTTAGGGCGTGGCCAATCAGCCTGCAGATTTACACGCGAGGAGACCTCCTCCTGCAGAGCCACTCCTGCCTGCTAGCTGCCCTGTGTGCCCTAGCATCAAGCAGAGGCTCCTCCTCTTCTCCTGAGTCACTCAGCTCCAACTGAGGAGGTGCAGAAGTCCCTGGTTGGCTGTCATCCTCTGGCACTGAGTCCCCCTCACTCTCTGACTCAGGTGCCAGGTGTGCACCGGACGAGATTGCCACGCCACAGTCGGCTCTTGGTCCCCTGGATCCATGGGCTGCTGCGCGGGACTCGGGCAAGCCACAACACTGGTATAGGGTGTCCCTTCCAATTCTGTTATTCTGTTAAAAGATGTTGAGACGCTAGAAAGAGTGCAGAGAAGCACAACAAAGATGATGTACACCTCCACTGTATGATGAACGGTTGAGGGAGCCATGTGTCTAGCCTATCGAAGGATTGGGGGGGCATGATAACAGTCTTCCAATATTTGAGGGGCTTTCACAGAGAAGATGGGTGTCAGGGTTCCAAATAACACCCCTAACAAAAGAAACTTCAGATTTCCTCAAAGTTAGGTTTTATTAGAGATGTCATATTGGCACATCTGGGGAAACCCGAATCTGAAAGCTTCCAGGGTTTCCTCCACCCAAAGGAAAGATCAAGTCCCTTCCCCTGCACCCACAGGTCCATCACATGGTCCAATCAGAGTACCGTCCTAACTGGAGGTGCCTCCCAACTCCAACCCCGCAGGTGCAGGGCAAGATGTCCTTGAACCTCTGAGAAAGGAATGTTATTATGACTATATACCTCCCATGCTCTACACAATCCCCCTCCCAATTTCCCAGAGTAGTAAATGTGGCAGGTCTGAAGGCCTAATACAAAAGATGGCTTCCAGGCCTGACAATGGGATCAACCTATTCTACAAAACATCTGAGGGCAGGACAAGAAGCAATGGATGGAAAATCATTAAAGAGAGATCCAATCTAGATTTAAGGAGAAATTCCCTTACAGTGAGAACAATTAATCGGTAGAATACTTGCTTTCCAGAGTTGTGGTTGCTCCAACCATTTAACTGGGATGGTATAAGGTCTCCTGCCTTGAGCAAGGGGTTAGACTAGAAGACCTCTGAGGTCCCTTCCAGTTCTATAATTCTATGTTCTATGTTTTAATATAATTGTTCCAGCTGCTGCTTGTTCCAATAGCTCTACAGGGCAATTCTTATATAAGAATAAGAGCAATTGCAACACCTCTCATGTAAGCTTTGGCTGTGTCCCATAGATTTTGGCTACTTGTATCTTCTTTCTTATTTGTCTGAAAAAACAGACCCATTTGATCTTCCATTTTCAATTTGAATTCTTTATGTTTTAAAATTGCTGTTTTTAAAGTCCACCTCCTAATTTTCTTTTGTCCTCTCCATCTAATTCTGACTGGGTTGTGGTCTGCCCAAGAGTTTGTATCAATTATAACTTCTTCCACTTCCGAGTTTAAATGTACTGACAGCTACGCCATGTCGATTCTGGACCACAATGAATGTCGACCCGAATAATAAGTATATTGCGTTTTCCCCATATTTCTCTCCCTCCAGCTATCTTGAATGTTCAACTCCTCCGCCATTTTAAGGAAAGTTGTTGTGGCCCGCCAACAAAAGTACTAGGTAGTGTTCTTCTAATTCCTTTTCTAATCTTATCGCTTCTATTGTCTAGATGCCTATCCGCTATTGCATTGAAATCTCCCATTATGCAGATATTATCATATTCGATCTCACCAATAACACCATGTAATTTTTTATAAAATTGTCTCTGCCCCTCATTCGGGGTGTAGATTCCCACAAGGGCTATTTTTATTTTATTCAATATGCTTATATGGCCAGGGAAAATAAAACAAAAAAACAGCGGCAAAGAAATTTAGAAGAAGAACTTAGTAGAGCCGAGATAAAACTACAAAATGAACCACAAAGACAGGAACTGAAACAACAAATAGACCTAATTAAACATAAGATGAATACTATTGAAAAGGAAGAATTGGCACAACAAATAAAACGCACTAAGCAAAATTTCTTTGAAAATGCAAATAAACCGGGGAGATGGTTGGCCTACAGACTAAAGAAACATAATGACAAAAGAAGGATCAGTAAATTATACAATGAAGAGGGAGAGATTATGTACCAGAATGAAGGGAAGAAAAGCATGGCCTATGAATTTTATAAGAAACTATATGAAGATGAGGAATGCACAAGCAAAGACAACATATTACAATATTTGCAGATAGCCAAACTACCGAAAGTTCTGGAAGAGATCAAAAACATGTTGAATAAAGAGATAACACCCTTAGAATTATCAGATGCAATCAAGAAACAAAAGAATAACCAAGCCCCAGGTCCTGACGATTTACCAACAGAAATATATAAAATTCTTCAAGAATCTTTAGGTCCAATATTAATAGAAGTATTTAATGAAGTCCTAACAAATGCAAAAATACTGGTCTCGTGGCAAGAAGCAATTATCACATTGGTTCCCAAGGAAAACTCAGATTTGGCGTTTATTAAAAATTATAGGCCTATTTCATTACTAAATTCGGATTATAAAATTTTTATGGCCATAATGGCTGAAAGACTCAAAAGATTCTTGGTAGAATTTATACATACTCATCAAAATGAGTCCAGAGTCCTTCGGGAGTTGGGCGGCATATAAATTTTATAAAATAAATAAATAAATAAATAAATAAAATGGCTTCCTGCCAAAAAGATATATAAAAAATAATAGGATTGTATTAGATGTCCTGGAATATTATGAGGTTCATAATGAAAAACAAATGGGGCTAATTTTTCTCGACACGCAAAAAGCATTCGATAATGTTAAATGGGACTTTATGCTTAGCCAACTTGTCTATATGGCCTTTGGGAGAACTTTATAAATATGTTCAAAGCAATCTATTCCAAACAGGTAGCTAAAGTAATAATCAATGGAGAAACAACTGAAAGTTTCCAAATTCAAAAAGGAACAAGACAAGGTTGTCCACGATCCCCGTTACTGTTTGTATTATCATTGGAGGTATTAACTAGAACAATTCAGAAAGATGATCAAATCAAAGGATTAGAGATTAAGAAAGAAATATTTAAAATGCAAGCTTTTGCAGATGACCTGGTTTTTATAATTGAAGAGCCACTACAATCAGGGGCAAGGCTGATGGAAGTACTGGGGGAATATGGTGAAGTGGCAGGTCTAAAGATAAATAGAGCAAAAACTAAAATGCTTGTTAAGAATATGACCAAAGCACAGGAAAATGAATTAGTGGACAGATTAAACATTCAGACTACAAAGAAAATAAGGTATTTAGGGATTCAATTAACATCAAGGTGTGCCACACTTAAAGGAGACAATTATGTTAAATTAATTGAGCAGATTAAAATTAACTTGGAAAGGTGGACAAACTTGCAGCTTTCCTTCATGGGAAGAATCGCAGTAATTAAAATGAATGTGCTACCCAAAATATTATTCCTATTTCAATGCATACCGGTTAAATTAGATAAGGAATTTTTTCGAAATTTAAATAAAACTATACTCAAATTCATTTGGCAAGAGAAAAAAGCGAGGTGTCAGGCCGAAGCCATTTTCTTTGGATCTATGACCTGCCACACTTTGTATTAGTTTAAAATGTATTCTTTGCTGTGGGAATTTGGGAGGGGCAGTTGCATGAGGGATGTCTGCATGTAGCCACAACAAATTCCTTCTAGATTGTCAAGGTCATCCTTTGTCCTGCACCTGCACAGAAGAAGGTGGAGTTCCAACCAAGCTACCAGAGGATGAAGCAATGAAGATTGGTTCATGTGATGAACTTGGGGGTGTGGGGACAAAGGCTTGAACTTTCAACTGGGTGGAGAAACCCCGAAGGCTTCAGATTTGGGATTTCTCCCAGCCGTGCTGACATGGCTCTGTTAATAAATTGGAACTTAGAGGAATGCTTTGCCTCGGACTCTGATTTAATTCCAGATGCTATTCGGAACCCTGACACGAGGATTAAGTTAAAATTATTGCAGGATTCTAAGGAGAGGGGCGGATTTGGTCTCCCGGACTGGGAGAAATATTATCAAGCAGCAATATTAACATGGGTGCGGGACTGGATACAATTAAAAAATAGGAGATTATTAAGATTGGAAGGCCATGATATGCAGATTGGCTGGCATTCCATACTATGGGAAGAGAAATAAAAAGTTCATCAGTACTTCCTGAAGCAGACGAGCATTAATTGATGTTTGGGTCAAAATTAAGCAACAAAATTATATGCAAATCCCGAATTGGATATCAACATTGGAAATGTACATACATCCAAAGTTCATACAACTAGGAAAAGTAATAACGTATAAAGACATACTAGACGAGAGAGGAGAATTGAAGTCAAAGAAAACTCTTCAGGAAGAAGGTATAGAACTGGAATGGTGGGCATATTTTCAATTGCAATCACGTTACAGGAAAGACAAAAAAGATTGGGGTATAAAAACAGAGTTGACAGAATTAGATAAAATATTATTAGGAACAGAAGATAAAATGATTAAAAAAACGTACCACTACCTTCTAGAACAGGCGATGTATGAAGAACAAGTCAAGGAAACAATGCTAACGTGGAGCAGGAATTTTGGCTACAGCATTGATTTACATATTTGGCAGGAACTATGGGAAAGAAACAGAAAACTCACCCTAGCTACTACATACAAGGAAAATCTTTATAAGATGTTCTACAGATGGTATTTCCCACCCATGAGATTAGCTAAAATGGGCCCAAATCGCTCACAAATGTGTTGGAAATGCAAAATAACACCAGGGACTTATTATCACATGTGGCGAGAGTGTCCGAAAGCCTGTGATTTTTGGAATATGATAAAACAATGGATGGAAGAAATATTAATTTTGAAGATAGAGCTAAAACCTGAACTTTTCTTATTGGGTATAACTATAGATAAATATGATAAGGGAACAATATACTTAATGTTGTACATTTTGACAGCTGCTAGAATGGCTTTTGCACAAAAATGGAAGAACAAAGAAACCCCCTCAGAGGAAGAGATATTACATAAAATATTGTCTTGTGCTGAAATGGACAGGCTTACGATGGAATTGAAAGATAAGAATGAATCGGAATACTTTGAAATCTGGGATAAATTGTACCATTGGTGGGAATCGAGGAGGACTCTTGGGATTATGAATTAGTGACAAGTTGGAAATGTATATATTCTTATGTTAGCAAGTAGGAAAAAATAGATTTAGTATTGTATATAAAGTTTGTATATATTTATATAGAGAAAAAGAATTGTACTTATGAGAAGACATATCTTGATGGGAATATTTAAACTGGTCTGTTACGTCATGTCCAATGTTTTTCTTTTTTAATTGTATTATAAATAAAATACTTTTTAATAAAAAAAAGAATAAGAGCAAGGCCCACTCCCTTCTGGCACTGATGATGTTACCTAGTTTGGTGATGAAATGTCTGCAGGAGAACAGCCATGCTCAGAGTGTACCAAGGACCCCACAATAGCTATTCATGTTGGCTGTAATTCAGAGTAGGAAGGTCTCTTCATTTACAACGTATGAATTTTACTTAATTGGTTAATTTATCTGCTGAAGAGGAAAAATACCATTGGGGGGGACATTTGCAACAATTCTACACTCTTATGATAAAAAGTATGCAGGCATGTGAAAAATTGCTCAGAAAACCTTCAAGACAAATGGTGAGTTGTCATCTAGGAGCTAAGATGTGAGGAGCTAAGAACGTGAACATGTTTATTTTTAAGTTGATGGTTATGTCTGGGCTAAAACAAAGGCAGGAGAACAGGAGGAAGGTGACATGAGATTCTAGCAGGTTATCCTGTTATCAGTCCAAAGTAAGAACCCATTGAGATCCATCTGTTTATGCAGGGGCAGCAACACTGTTTAATATAACCCACCTCTTGCAATATTATGGCATTATATGGAACTTTGTTTGTATCAACAGCAAATGTACAGTGCAGAACAGAACCCCGCCCTCAATATTCACAGAGGACTTGGGCTCCAAATAATAGTGGGGTAATACAGATTCAAAATCAGTCCTTTTGCTTCCCGTCCAGTTGTTGTGCAAATCTCCAAAGAATATGGGCTGTTTAAAGAATTTAGTTACAGAATAGTGCTGGAAGGGACCTTGGAGGTCTTCTAGTTCAACCCCCTGCTCGAGCAGGAGACCCTATACCATTGCAGAGAAAAATCTGTCCAATTTCTTCTTAAAAGCCTCTACTGATGGGGCATACACAACTTCTGGAGGCAAGCTGTTCCACTGGTTAATTGTTCTCACTATTAGGAAGTTTCTCTTTATTTCTAGGTTGCTTCTCTCTTTGATCAGTTTCCATCCATTGCTTCTTGTCCTGCCTTTGGGTGCTTTGGAGAATACGTTGGCCCCCTGTTTTTGTGGCAGCCCCTCAAATATTGGAATGCTGTCATCATGTCACCCCTAGTCCTTCTTTTCACCAGACTAGACATCCCCAATTCCTGCAACAGTTCTTCATATGTTTTAGCCTCCAGCCCCCTAATCATCTTTGTTGCTCTTCTCCGCATACTTTCCAAAGTCTCAACATCTTTTTTTTGTACTGTGGCAACCAAAACTGGATGCAGTATTCCAAGCCTGACCTTACCAAGGCGTGATAAAGTGGTATTAAAACTTCACTTTCACTTTCACTTCACAAAAGCTGGGACTTTCACAGCTTCAGAAGTTCAAGTTGAGAATTTTGGGTGTGGGGGGGGGTCATTTGTTTTTGCTTCTAACAGAACCAAGAGGGCAGAAGAGCAACAACCATCCTGGCCCTTTGGTGGGATCAAGTGGATTTACTGCCAGCACATTTTTAGCAGACAAGGGGAAAAAAGGTAATCAGAAAATGGGATGACTGTATAAGGTAGAGAGAAACCTCATGTGCCAAATCAAATTATGGAGTGACATGAGTAAGAGGGGGTTCCTGGTAGCCAGGGGTGGGGTCTAACTTACCTCGCCGCTGGTTCGCTTCCTCCCGTCCCGTGTGGCTGTGCGCGCATTGCGTGCCACGTGGCTGCACCATGCGGGCGCGTGGGCGCTTTGCGTGCACAGCCACGCATGCGCAGTGCTGAAAAATTGGCTTCTGCGCATGTGCAGAAGCAAAACAAGTAAAAAATAGCAAAAAAAGCCAAAAACAAGATGGTGGCGCATGCGCATTGCCGAAAACTCGGCTTCTGTGCATGCGCAGAAGCAAAACAAGCAAAAAATAGCAAAAAAAGAGAGGCAGAAACAAGATGGCCAAAAACTCGGCTTCTGCGCATGCGCAGAAGCAAAAACCAGCAAAAAATCCAAAAAAAAAATTAAATAAATGCAAAGAGAGATGGCGGCGTCCACAGACCAGCACCTTCAAAACCGGCTCCGTGATGTCACCACCGGTTTACTACTGGTTCTATAGAACCGGTGCGAACTGGGAGGAACCCACCTCTTCTGGTAGCCCCGTAAATGTTTCAGTGCTTCAGAATGAGGGACTGAATGAATAAAAAAGAAATGGTCTCAACATTCACACCATAGTTCGTGACAAGCCATTATATATCGTAGCTTTAGGGGAGCTCTGGACGATTCCAGTATTGTGAGACAGTGTGCGGTAACTGTTCTTCCATCCCCTTATCTGGCTTAGCCTGTGATTAATTGTCTTGGAAACCAAAGAGATATTCTTTCTTCCTGATCTTTGTGCGTTTTATTTCATTTCTTTGCTGGATTCCTTCTGTTCCACAGCTAGTTGCAGGCTATGACTTGGGGGAGATACGGAGGGAGCAGCCCTGAAGAGGTCTGCCTGAATTTCTCAGAGACCACACCTGGGAGAAACTGAGTCAGATGATACTTAGATGGGGAATCACTGGAGAAGTTCAATGCTGGGAAGCTGAAAAAGTCACGCAAAAGAGAGCAGCACAAATGGCTTCCACACTGTCGCCAGGAACATTTCACAAATGTGTTCATCAAGTCACTAGGAGACTTCCCCCCACCTTTTTTTTAAAAAAAATGTTATATTTCCATTGATCTGCCGTCCACACTTAATGTCTCCTTAGTCTCTTTTGGTCACCACATTACAAAAATGGTATTGAGACTTTGGAAAAAGTGCAGAGAAGAGCCACTTGGATGACTAGGATGGCCTGGAGACAAAAACATATGAAGAACGGCTGCAGAAACTGGGTATGGCCAGTCTAGAGAAAAGAAGGACTAGAGGGGACGTGATAGCAGGTATTCCAGTATTTGAGGGGCTGCCACAAAGAAGAGGGGGTCGACCTATTCTCCAAAGCAGAAGAAGGCAGGACAAGGAGCGATGGATGGAGAGTCCCTTCCAACTTTGTTATTCTATGTTCTACATTTTGCACAGAACTGTAAACGTAAAGGTGGTTCACAACTGGATATATTAGCACAGACCCTTTGCAAATGTAATGGTTCTAGTTTGCTCCTCACTATTTTTCTCCTCTCAATTTCTCTGTTTGCAGTGGCTGTCAAAGTAGGAATTAGTTCTCAGCACAGCCCAACATTCCTACTTAAAGGGGATCTGTTTAACATCTTGCCTTTTTGACCCCATCCCTTTGCTGATGTCCCTATGGGCTTCCCAGCATGGGCCACATCCTGGCCTTCTATCTACTCAGCATTCATCTGAACCGACACAGGGCGAGAAAAGACCAGGAATAGCAGCTGAGCACTTCCTAGAGATAGCTGCCTGCTGGGCTGACAGGACTTTTGAACAGTGAGCTTGGCAGACCTCAAAAACCAAAAGGATTTGTGGGTTTTCCATAAGAGAGGAGAGGAGAAGAGGAGGCTCTTCACAAGGAGGCCTCCGAGTCCTTCAGCACCAGGGCTGACATCCTAGGTGTCAAGGTAATGCAATGTGCCATTTGCTGAAAACCCAGGTTTTCCTCCCAATGAGTTTCAGAGTTCGCATCGCAAAGTCATAGTTCCTGTCTGGAAGGCAAGAGAGGAAGAATTTGCACGGGGCAGGTAAAAACAAATTACAATTAAATGCCATAGAAAGTCACAGCATAGATTTTAAGGTTATTTACTAAGGCTTCATTCTTAG
>QLTV01000397.1:685007-699915 GCA_003457575.1 Thermophis baileyi
CCACAAGTTCATGATGTTAGCCAGTCGCCTTCTGCCAATGTGTCAGTTACTCCCCTCAGCTTCCGGGCAGGTGCTGGACAAAGGATGTCCTTGAGAGTCTAAAGGAATTTGTTATGGCTACATGTCTACATCCCTCATGCAACAGCCCCTCCCAAATTCCCACAGCAAGAATACATTCTCAAGCATAAAGTGTGGCAGGCCAAAGTCTCTAATAAAATATGGCTTCGGCCTGACAAGGGGAGGACTTTGTATTCTGTGGATGGCATCTGTGGGAGGAAGACTTTAAGCCTCCTTCTCTCCCCTGTCCTTGTACTACCATAAAATGAATCACAAAGGCAGCTACATGCTATGTGCCTTCCTCCTCCTCCTCCTCCTCCTCCTCCTCCTCCTCTCTATTGTTATAATTGGGATGTTGCTAGTTTCATGAAATAGATGCAATTTGCAAGTACAGATGTATCCAGAAGGTGGAATGATCTCTTCTTGCCTTTCCCTTAAGGAAGAGAAGCCCCCTCTCATCCTGGGATTATTAATCTGCAGCCCTGCAGCCCGGTTTTTGGTGCATTCGGTGTTTGCAGTAATTCAGCCAATGACCCTCTTGTTTGCAGGTCACCTTGTGAAGCCCGTGGATATCACCTCCAGTGCAGCCAACAGGCTCAGATGTGTTAAAGAATACGAACGTTATTGGTCTGCCTGGAAAATATTGGAAGAAGTTAGTTCTATGGACTCACATGAGGTGTCATTTGTCAGTAAGGAACAGAAATATGCATGACAGTTGGACATTTAGCTGAAGACACTCAATTGCTTTTGAAATTTTCTGATAAAGGTCTGGATATTCTGACCCCCCCCCCCCCGGTGTCTCTTAAAATGTTATGGGCTACTGCTTATTTTTTAATACTCCCCAATTGCTGACACTTCCTGTAACAACTTTTTAGAACATTTTCTTAATTCAGAATCCCTCTTGGGGATCACTGGATTCTGGTTCCTTCTGTTAGCATTGCATTTTCATCAATGTCACAAGGCATAACTTGGCTTGCACCTCTTTTATGATATATGCCATACATTTTTCAGCATGCAAAGGGACAGCCATGAAAGATCATAGACTCATAGGTTTAGGGTTATGACATTGTCACATTCATGTGCTGAGACTTAGCAGAATAACAGTGTTGGAAGGGACCTTGGAGGTCTCCTAGTCCAGCCCCCTGCTCAAGCAGGAAACCCTGTAGCATTTCAGACAAATGGTTGTCCAGTCTCTTCTTAAAAGTCTCCAGTGATGGAGCACCCACAACTTCTGGAGGGAAGCAGTTCCGCTGATTAATTGTTCTCACTGTCAGGAAATTTGTCCTTATTTCTAGGTTGAATCTCTCCTTGATCAATTTCCATTTTTTCCATCTAACCAGTGTGGGAAGACACAAAAAACAAAACCAATCCTATCAAAGAAACAAGCAGAATTAAATCAAATAGGAATTTAATTTTTTCTTCACTCCTAGGGACACAATTCAATGTGGTTTTCTTGGCAGCAGTATGAAAGTGGTTTGCTAAACAGATAGGTCCTTAGACTTATGACCACAATTGAGGAATACTAATTAGTATTCCTGGCTCAATCACTAAGATTGTTTACCTTGCTTTCCTCCAAGGTGTTTTCCAGTTTAGAATTCTTATTCAGTCTCTCATCCAAGTATTAACCAGGGCAGACCTTGCTTAGCTTAGCTATCAGCCACGATTAGCTTGATTCTTCTACCTCCTAAATAATTGTGGAATTTATGGATTTTCATTATGCCAAATGTCAGACTGGAAGTCTTCTCAATAATTAAATGATCAACCCATCTTGCAAGCCTACTGAAGTGTCTGCCATGATACAATCTCCTCTAACATTATATTAGAAAGAGAGGGAGGGAGAGAAAGAGAAGGTGTGTGTGTGAGAGGGATAATTTGGATCTTTATTTTCCTTAAACCTATGCAATTATACAGAAGGCATTTCCTGTTACAAGGGCAAAGTGCTGTTCAAGCATACTGGCAAATGTAGCACCTGCAAAAATTCTGTCCCTTGACATAAATTCGATAAGTTCACAACCTTTTAATGTATGGAGGAAAAATCAAAGTGGATCCATTATGCACCAGAAAGTTTGAATAAAGGAAAGTCTTTGTCTGCATTTCTGATGATGGAGCTTGAATACTGTTATAGCCTGCTGTTGATTTGCCTTGCTCTCCAAGGGGTTGCTATGCCTGATCAATATGGCAGTTGCACTGACAAGGTATTAACAAGCCCATATTAACTAGTTACTCTCCCACTTTTATGCTTGCTTTCAATCAAATTCTAAATATATAGATTTGGGGGTTTACTCATTACGTTGCTTGTTACATTTTTTGGAGATACAATCAAAATTACAGAACTGGAATCATAACCCATATCTGATGCCTATATACACCAAGCAGTTAAAGATAAACAAAGAAAGACACCCAGTGTGGGGTCCTTGGTGCTCTCTGAGCTTGGTGGTTTTCTTACAGATGGTTCATTGCCAAACTAGGTAACATCATCAGTGCTAGAAGGGAGGGGACCTGGAACGCAAACAAACTGGTCCTCAACAGGTCCATACAACTCAACATCTACATACTGCTCAAAAGAGACAACCAAAAAGCCAAAAAGGAAACAAAAAGACCCAAACACCTCCCCATTGACAAACAACACCCATACAAGCAGAGATTAACCATAGACCAACAATCTAGAAGTAAACAATAGTCCAATCAAGGACCTACCAATGCAGACAAACAAGATAACAGTAAATAACAACCTAATCAAGGAACCATCAAGTCCACTCCCACCAACGCTGACAGGACAAGACAAGACAAGTGGTATGGATCTGTATAGTATAGCAAAATAAGAGCAAACATCACTCCCTACTAGCACTAATGATGTTAACAGATTAACAGAGTTGGAAGGGACCTTGTAGGTCATCTACTGTAGTCCAACCCCCCTGCTCAAGCAGGAGACCCTACACCATTTCTAACAGATGGCAGTCCAGTCTCTTCTTGAAAGCTTCCAGTGATGAAGATCCCACAACTTCTGAAGGCAATTTCTGTTCCATTGGTTGATTGTTCTCACTGTCAGGTAATTTAACCTTATTTCTAGGTTGAATCTCTCCTTGATCAGTTTTCATCCATTATTTGTTGTCTGGCCTTCAAGTGCTTTGGAAAATAAGTTGACCCCCTCTCTTTGTGACAGCCCCTCAAATACTGCTATCATGTCTCCCCTGGTCCTTCTCTTCACTAGACTGGCCATGGCCAATTCCTGCAACCGTTAATCGTATGTTTTAGCCTCCAGCCCCCTAATCATCCTTGTTGCTCTTCTTTTCACTTTTTCTAGAATCTCAACATCTTTTTATAGTGTGGTGACCAAAACTGGATGCAGTACTCTAGGTGTGGTTTTACTAAGGCTTTATAGAGTGGTATTAGTACCTCACTAGATCTAGATTGTATCCCTCTGTTAATGCAATTTAGGATTGCATTGGCTTTTTTGGCTGCCGCTGCACACTGCTGGCTCATGTTTAGCTGGTTGTCCACTAAGACTCCAAGATCCCTCTCACAGTTACTGCTACTAGTTACTAGTTTGTTAATGAAATGTCTGCAAGAAAAACACCAACCTCAGAGAACACCTCACAGTTCAGTCCTTCGCTACAAGTAGTCTTTTCTATTGAAACAGACCAAGACTTATGATAGTTCACACAATATGCACGGACTGCAAAATAGTCAACTATGCTTTAGTGTACGGTGAATGTGAATTTACGTGCTCAGATTTTTTTTTCCATTCAAAATTCGAGCAGCTGTGTTTTTACTTGTATATTTAGACATCTTAATTACTATTCTACAGCAACTGACAGAAACTATAATTTGGTGACCCACAGTGGGTGGCGTCATTAGCAGACTTTGGCTGATCTTGAAAAAGCCAAAATGCTATAGATATTTCTACAGGATGAACTATTAGTAAAAGCAATAAAACTTCATTTTGGGTATGCACACTAGGCTAAAAACAAAATCGGTCTTTGTTTCCATCTACTGGCCCTCCAGAGTTCAAAACGCGACACCCCTGGCCTTAATTAACTCCCTACATCAAGTCCAGGCCTTATTTGGTTTCTGAATAAATATACGAAACATTTTAAGGTAGATATTTTAGCTCAAAATATTTCTTTACGTCATTTGGGTGAAATAATTGTGTTTCTAAAAAGTGCATCATGATGTTCAAAGAAGAGTGACATCGGTTCGAAATATAGATCAGGACATTTTGAACATCTCACCGAAGGTTTTTCCGGCATTCTGTTTTATGGGGTGTTTTCCAAAGAATGTCACCATCATTTAGCACGGCATTTAAGCCTGGACTTAAATTAATTTCCCATCATCTTCATTCTTCTGCCTGCCTGCCTGGTGTCCAGATTAAGCAAAACAAGGGCATGTCCTTTGCTGATCCTTCTTCAGCGTGAATGGATCAATAGTGATTAGCATGAGTAACATGATTAGCCAATTCAGCTGTTAGGCAACAGCTCACAAATAGTTTCAGTTATCCTCCCACTGAGACAGCTCATCAAGATGCTATTGACGTTAAAAATGCTTTTGAGAGGGCTCCAGTCACCAATGGAATGGCTTTCAGGAACATAGTTGAAATGGAGGGGTTTTTTTCCCATCCAGGTTTTAATATCTGGTAGCTTGGCTGCAGTGGATGACTTTTGATTGGTTCCAAATCTGTCGTATATTTCTGTTTTCATTGGTTGCATTTAGGATATGGTCGATCACTAACAGTCCTTGTTAAACCAGTAGTATATAAAAACTGTCAAAATCACAAAACTGCGACTCACTTATTCCCCCACGCCATGCAGGGAAATTAGAGGAGTGCAGTGGCTCATGAGGTTAGAATTAATCTGGGTTAATAATCGGCAGGCTTATGTTTGAGATCCGTTGCTGTCACAGGGTAGGGTGAGTTCCCATCATACGCTCCAGCTCCTGTCAACCCAGCAATTTGAAAGTGGGTGACCGTGACTAGATAAAAGGGTATCACTTCAGTGGGCATCTTCACGGGGACATGAAAGGAGCCCCCAATTGGGGGTCCCCCAGGCAACAGTGATGTCACCGGCAAATTCTTTCACCACTTCACTTCAGTGCTTCTGACATGGAAGTATTAGTATGCGGGAGAATTCACTGGAGAAAGTGATTATAGTTTGGAAGAGTTAGCGGCAAAAGGAAACCAGGCCATCAAAGAACACGATGGCTGGACACCATGAAAGGTGACACCAGCCAGAGCATGCAACAACTCAAAGAAGAAGTACAAGGTTGGAAGATGTGGAGAGACCGGGCCCATAGTATCACCAATACGAATGGATGGATAACATCATCCTCATCATAAAAGTTGCGAATGAATGAGTGAATGATAGATATACATTGTGTTCATGTGTCGCACAGTTGCACAACCAGGAAGCATGCATGTTTTCCAGAAATGTATCAGCTTAGCAAAGGATTCACACAACTATTTTTTCCTTTATTTTACCTCCATGTCAAAAGCGAATATCATGGTGTCCTATAATGTTGCTGCTGAATTTCAGAAATACAGCATTGGAGATACCCCAAAATTAGACATGGGGAGAGATACGTATATGCTTTATGAGCTGTAAGTTACCTGCCTCTAGATTACACTTTGCTTAACAAATTTACTTGAATAAATCACACTTGTTTGGATTTGTACCCAATCTTCAGCCATAAGTCAATGAACCAATGCTACCATAAACCCAACCATAGAGATATAACGATTTGTTTGTACTACGTAGCAATTAAACTGAATTTAATTCATTGGGTTAATATGACATACAGTGTGTGAATCCAGCTACAATAATGGGGAGGCTTTCCCCCCTGCATTTAATGGGGAAAACAGGTTTCCCCCCTGCATTTAAAAGGAAAGTAACACCCTTATCACTGTTTTGCTGTTTTCCAAGCACTAGTTCCTGATTTTTGCCATAATTAGGACAAGATATATAGATTATAGGCCATGAAAACCCAGTAGTGATTCACAGTGCTACATGCTGAGCTGAAAACATTCATTGTGGCCCATAACCTTCTCCATAAAACCTTCATAGAATTATTTCAGGAGAGGTTTTATAGTTTTTTCCAGAGCAATTTTAAAGAACTATACTCTAAAGAGGCATCAAACGGCAAAAATAAAGAGAGCCATGGAACATTCGTTATAAATGAAAGCGTGTTTAATGATACTGAAAACATGCCATACAGATGAGGCTTAATTCTCTGGAATGAAGACAATGTTGGCCTATAATCATGGCCTTTTAATGGGTCTGTGTGAAGCTTTGAAGGGGCAGTTTGTTCTGGGTTTTGCTTCTTCCTGACTTGTCTACTGTAGTGAAAAGAAGGACCAGGGGTGACATCATAGCAGTCTTCCAATATTTGAGGGGCTGCCACAAAGAAGAGGTGGTCAAGCTATTCTCCAAAGCACCTGAAGACAAGACAAGAAACAATGGATGGAAACCAATCAAGGAGAGAAGCAATAGCAATAGCAATAGCACTTAGACTTATATACCACTTCATAGTGCTTTTACAGCCCTCTCTAAGCGGTTCACAGAGTCAGCATATTGCCCCCAACAATCTGGGTCCTCATTTTACCCACCTCAGAAGGATGGAAGGCTGAGTCAACCTTGAGCCTGGTGGGATTTGAACCGCTGAACTGCAGCTAGCAGTCAGCTGAAGTAGCCTGCAGTGCTGCACTCTAACCACTGCGCCACCTCGGCTCTTGCAACCTAGAACTAAGGAAAAAATTCCTAACAATGAGAACAATTAACCAGTGGAATGGCTTGACTCCAGAAGTTGTGGGTGCTTCATCACTGGAGGTTTTTAAGAAGAAATTGGAAAGACACTTGTCCAGAATGGTACAGGCTCTCCTGCTTCAGCAGGGGGTTGGACTAGAAGACCTCCAAGGTCCCTTCCAACTCTGTTATTCTGACTTTGTGCAGTTATGCCACATACAAGTGTCCAGGTACAGAAGTCACTTCCATCACAGCTGGGCAAAGAGAAACGATCCATCTCAATTGGAAGGATCAAAGCAGAGGCTTTTTCCATATTGCATTGCTACTTCACTTGGAAAGAAGGGGATTGCCCAGAGCAAAGGCCAAATATATAGCAATTACTGTATATTTTTTTAAAAAAATCAATTTTTTTTTGCTTCACACTTTGTGATACTTTAGAGCCTTGAGCCTCTCTAGTCCTTCAAGAAAGACTGAATTTCTGCCATTGCAAAGAACTGTAAGAAAGAGAATAAGGGTCTTCCACATTAGGACAAACAAGAAGGTATTTCTTGGACCTTACCTCAACTAAAACTCTGTAGTTATAAGCATTTCTCCCATTTAAAAAATTGCAAGGTTGTATTATGGGAAACTGCTTCTGTCAAGTACAGTTCAAAGCCTGTTTGAAGAGAAAAAGAAGAGAAAGAAAAGAAGAACAACAATAATCTCCTCACTCTAGCACTGATGATGTTACCTAGTTTGGTAATGAAACATCTGCAAGAAAACCACCAAGCTCAGAGAGCACCAGTTCCACCAGTTCCACCCCACAGTTCCACCCTGAGCTACAAATATTCTCCTTTATTGGTTAATCTCCTCAACCTTACAAATCTTGCATGTTAATCAAAATGAGTGTTACATATATTCATGTTACATTATATAATTATTTATTAACAGTTAAAACTGTTTACCGAAGGACAAGGGGGAAAATATTCCAAAGCCGGACATGTAATCCAAACTTCTAAAAGAGTCCTTTAATCAGGCCTCGAGGCTAAGCCTGAATTAAAAGCAGCAGCATTCCATCTTAGTCATATTCATGGGGGCTAATTTCAAAGAAATCAACTTGTCAGTAGAGACACGTAGGATTTTAATTTTTGTTTAAGAAAGGATGATGGACTGAATTGATTATCAAGTGCTAGGAAACAGTCACCTTTGTATGCTACTAAATCAAAAGTCACAGAGGAATTTTCTTAACAAAATCAGCTTTCCCTGAGAGAGAAAGAAAATGACCGCAAGAATTTTCCAACAGTTTTAAAATATAATTCTACAAATCTGCTATTTTACAGCAGATTTGTAGGATAGAGGTGAAGATGTTGGACAGGGATTAGGGAAACCTGAGTTTAAGTATAGAATACAGAACAGAATACAGAATAACAGAGTTGGAAGGGTCCTTGGAGGTCTTCTAGTCCCTGCTCAAGCAGGAGACTCCACACAATTCTGGGTGAATGGCTGCCCAATCTCTTCTCGAAAATCTCCAGTGATGGAGCAACCACAACTTCTGGAGGCAAGCTGTTCCACTGGTTAATTGTTCTCCCTGTCAGGAAATTCCTCCTTAGTTCTAGGTTGCTTCTCCCCTTGATTAGTTTCCACCCATTGCTTCTTGTCCTGCCTTCTGGTGCTTTGGAGAATAGGTTAAAATCCACCCTGTTACTGAACATCATTGAGTTATTTTGGGCTGGTGGTTCTCTCTCAGTCCAGTCTACTCAACAAAGTTATTTTCATGGGGGAAAATTGGATGAGGGAGCATCATGCAATCTATGTTGAATTCCTGACGTGAATACATAGTATCAACCCAATAAAATGCATTTATTTATTTATAGCATGTTTAGCTTATTTTCTAACACAAAGTAAAGACAGACTGCTAAAGCCAGGAAGAACTTAAAACAGAAGCTTAAAAAAAAACCCTACACCTAAATAATTAACTATCAGACTTCTTAGAAACTGCTTCCTTCAGGACCATAAGTAAAATATACTCCACCGACAGGGCAGAAAATGTCAAATGAATATAGAATTATGGGAAAGGAACAACTGTATATATATTTTCCCCCTGAAATGGTAGCTTTCTCCATTAAAGGAAGATATTTATTCATGAGGGAGTATTCACAACAGAACAACCTTCTGTTGTATCCCCAGCAATTCTTTTTCACCGGCTTCTTCCATTTGCATAAATTTGGGGACGCTGTTGTTCTAAGTCCCCTGATTCATTGAAACAATGCTCTAGCATAAATTGTCTTCACTGAGATAGCTTTGAAGTTTTCAATTCTCTGTGCAATAATGCCAGCCAAGGCATTTTCTTGCAAGGGATGAAGAGTCAATCAAAGTAGCTGGTATCCCTTTGCCTAAATCTCTCGGACACCTTTGGGTCCTTCCTGTCTTCAGATTTACGAGCTTTTTTCACAATGCAATCAGATCTACCCAATTAAAGCAATGTGTGCAAACGTCATTGTTATTGTTGGTCCCTCAGTCAACCAGATGTTCAGACTGGATCTGGCATTCGGGTCCACTTATCAAGGCCTTCCCAAGGACTTGAGATAGGCAGATGTGGTTGTTTGCTGGTGTTAATGGTATTGTCAATGGATGCAAGTTGTTCCAAGTAAAGCCGCCTTTTGCAATTGACTAATGGTGGTTTTGTCAATGCCGATGGTGTTCAAGTGAGAACAATTAATCAGTGGAACGACTTGCCTCCAGACGTTGTAGGTGCTCCAACACTGGAGGTTTTTAAGAAGAGATGGGACAGTGATTTGCTGGAATGGTATAGGGTCTCCTGCTTGAACAGTGGGTTGGACTAGAAGACCTCCAAGGTCCCTCCCAACTCTGTTATTCTGTTAAGTGATGCTTCAGTTGTTTTGAAATGGCACCCAAGGCACTTATTACCATTGGTACTGTCTTTGCTTTCTGCCGTTCTATTTCTATTTGCATTGTTACTACTACTACTTTTCTTCAGATGACAAAATACGATTTGTAACAGGTTTCCCTTCCAGGTTATATATACACAGTCACTTTACATGTGATCCTGAGCCGTGTGGAATTAAAGCTTATACTTTTGTTTTACTCAGCCTAACGGTGATGGTTGTACTTGCATTATAATTGCTAAGTGATATTTGTTTTTAGCGCAATACATTAATCTTAAGAGACGTGACCTTTTGAGAAATTACACTTTTATTTCTGCTGCTGAACTACAGGGTAAAATTAAGGATTTTCAGGCAAGTCTATGGAATGAAAATCAGTTAAGGAGAATGCACAAGGTAGAATCAGTTCAATCTTGTGATGGAAAAAAACAATTAGAAAATACATGATTTTTTAAAATCCCCTGAAATGAATGGCCACCCGTCAGATTGGTGATTAAGCCATTGGGTGACTAATTTTGGAAAAAATAATCTAACCATCTAGATTGTGGGTATACCTGTGGTTACCTGATAAAATCCCATAGAACAAGATTTAAAGCAGTGGAAATCATGCCACGAGTTGAGCTGAGTTGGAAAGTTTTATTGCTATTTATTTATTAAATTTATTTGCCACCCATCTTGTAATGAAAGGACTCTGAGAGGCTTATTTTATTCTTTTTGTGAGGACATTATGCAAAGCATATTTCTGTCTGGGAACTGAAAACAGAAGAGGTTAGAAGCAAAATCTAGATTGGTTCCAGATTGGCTCTTAGACCCTTATTAACTTCATTCATTTCAGATTTTGGCCAATTTCTTGAAATAGGGAACTGGCGAAATGTCTCCTTCCAATTCTATAAATAGGCAACTGTCTCTACAAAGACAGAAGAAAAATACAAATACAGTATCTAACCTACTGTAAATTATTATAGTGAAATAATTCCCATAAAGATACTATAGGATAGCTTGGGAAAGAAAATCAAATATGCCTCACTATACTAAGTATGAGACAGGAATAGAGTAAGGTGGTCTTCCACTTACAACCATTCATTTAGTGACCGTTTGAAATTACAACGAAACTGAAAAAAGTGACTTAAGACCAGTTTTCACACTTACGACTGTTGCAGCATCCCGATGGTCCCCTGATCAAAATTTGGATGCTTGGCAACTGGTCCATATTTATGATGGGGTGCAGTGTACCCAGACCTTCCGACAAGCAAAGGGGAAGCCAGATTCACTTAACAACCATGTTACTAACTGAACAGCTGCAATGATTCATTTAACATCTTGGCAAGAAAGGTCATAAAATGGGGCAAAACTCACTTAAGAAATGTCTCACTTAGCAACAGAAATTTTGGCCTTAATTGTGGTCATACGTTGAGGACTATGGTACCTGTATATACAGTCCATACAATCCATCCTCCATCCATCCATCCATCCATCCATCCATCCATCCATCCATCCATCCATCCATAGACACACACACACACACACAAAACACACACAAATAACAAGCAATAGGCCATCACTCAAGATCAAGAAAAAACTGTGAAAAATCAGAAGCATTTTCACCGTCATCTTTTGAGTAGTGATGGCTAGAATTGGACTATCAGGTTCTACTGTACATTCATAGCCTATGAAAAGCAGGTAAAGACCCCTGAGGGAAAAACATCTCTGTAGAGAGGAGTTTGTAGATTAACTTTACAAGCTTTTAGAACCAAAATAGAAGAGTTGGAATCCTTGGGGTTAGAGGAAGGACATAGATGTAGCAAGTGTAATGGAAATGCCAAGGATAATCTTGAAGTGGAGATTGAAATCGGGAAGGGGTTTGTAAGAGTGAACGTTGCAGTAATGAGTTTCTTGAACTGTCCTTACGTAGACAGAATGAATGCATATTCAAGTCAGGAAGCAAATTGGAGTGAGTGTGAATTGGGCATGAATTCCAATCGAGTTCTGAGGTTTAGTGTGAGATAAGCATGATGCTGAATCAGCTAGAAACCGTGACCAGAGAAGCCCACAGGAAAAGACGATGAGCAACTTTTCCATCAAAAAAGATTTCAACGGTTGGGGACGATGATTGATGCATAATGTCAATTGATGCTTGGGGGGGGGAAATGCTCCTCCAAAGAATTTTTGCATCCAGTTTTGGTTGCTGCAATATAAAAAAAGATGTTGAGATTCTAGAAAGGGTGTAGAAAAAAGCAACAAAGATGATTAGGGGACTGGACAATAAAACATATGAAGAACGGTTTCAGGAATTGGGTATGTCTAATCTAATGAAAAGAAGGACCAGGGGTGACATGATAGCAGTCTTCCAATATCTCAGGGGTTGCCACAGAGAGGAGGGGGTCAATCTATTCTCCAAAGCACCTGAAGGCAGGACAAGAAGCAATGGATGGAAATTAATCAAGGAGAGAAGCAACCTGGAACTAAGGATTAATTTCCTGACAGAACAGTGGAACAGCTTGCCTTCAGAAGTTGTGGGTACTCCATCACTGGAGGTTTTTAAGAAGAGATTGGACAACCATTTGTCTGAAATGGTATAGTGTTTCCTGCCTCAGCAGTGGGTTGGACTAGAAGATCTCCCAGGTCTCTTCCAACTCTGTTTTTTTGTCATTCTGTTAAAGCAACTGTTCAGTGGTGATGGTACTGTACAGCATGCCATTAATCTGCAGAATTTCTTACGTTTGAGTCAAGTGATGGGCACCTCCAACTCGTTTGCCTCTAAAGGGGGTGAAATAACATCACGGATGATAAGGCATCAACAGAGAAAATTACAGTGCTTCTTTTCTAATAAGCAAGACCAGTATAATCCAAATATATGAGTTCCTGAGAAAAACAAGTGGGAACACATCAGATTTACCTATACATTGTAGGCTTCTGTCAACCTTTGGGAATAATAAGCATAGAAAATTGGCTAGATGGCTACAGGAATTTATCTCCTGCATGGCTAATGGTGGCTACTGTACGGCAACATCATAATTTCAGTGATGTCATAACTCTATAATCTCCTCCCCAGAAAAGAAATGGTTTTGCCTTCATGGTGGTCACTTTAATGCAAAGGCTTTATCTTCTTCCTTCTTTCCAGCATTTTTACTCTTCCTGTTTTTAAAGCCAATTAATCCTTTTTAGCTTCTTGGACTGTGGTTGCCCTCCACCACTAGTTTTTTGGGGGGCGATTCTGGGCCTGTTCATTTGAATTTTATGCTGCATTTTGATCATTAAAGTCTTGCATTTTTAATCTCTAATATGAGCTTTGGTTATCTAGTGGGAAAAAAAAACACCCAGAGAGTGGAGCCTTAAGCCAAGTTAAGACGAGGAAGAAATTCTAGTGAAGTTTGAAATGAAATTAGGGATATTACAGATGTGTTCATCAAGGAAACATAGAAGGGATAGATATCCTGCAGGTTGAGAACAAAAGAGTCCTTCAGAACATCCATTCTTTTGTCAGAATAAAATATGTTACCTTTCTCCTTCCTTCATTTTATTTATGGTAGCACGAAGATAAGGCAAATCCTGCTCTCTCGCTCTCTCCAACAAATGTTGTTAGACCTTGTAAAAGACACAATAGAAAGATTTGCCCTGTGCATCTCCCCCTCTCTAGTCCTTGATGGATTTATGGCGAAGCAACGAGGACTGAAGAAAAGTGACAGATGCCTAAATTATCAAGGGTACACCTTTTTTTTCTTTTTAATACAAAGAAAGGGTCATCGCTCAGGAAGGCTACAGTAGAGTGACCTTCAGGTGGTACCAGGCAAAGCTGACAAAAGGAAAAGCAAAATTGTTTAATGAAAAAACAAAGAGAAAAGGATACAGTTGAGAAGGATTTTAAAAATAAATAAATAGATAAAAGAGCTTGTGGGAGAAATAGACTTCACTAAGTAGAGCCAAGGCACGCTAGACTCAAGACAGAAGACTATCAATGATTGCAGCATGAATGACGAATGATCATACTTTCCATTTCTTTTGGAGAACATAGGCACTTCAATCAGACAATACTCTACGTAAATGTAACAATGTGATCTTCACTGTTTAGATGACGGTTTTTTTAAAATTCTTTCTTAATTCAGAGACTCCGAACCAAAGGTCAACATTGCCCACAACACGACTCAAATTCCATTTTCTGAAATGGAAAGCATCAACACTCATAACTGACAGTGGGAACAATGAATCAGTGGAACAGCTTGCCTCCAGAAGTTGTGGGTGCTCCATCACTGGAGGCTTTCAAGAAGAGATTGGACAGTCACTTGTCTGCAATGGTCTAGGGTCTCCTGTGTAGGAGGAGCCTGAGGAAGGGTTCAAATGTGTCATCAGTCCACATCCCTTCATGCCCACGCAAGATCTAAGTGCCATTTGAACGGCCTGCATCTCCTGATTTCCCTGACACTTGACATCCTGCTTGAGCAGGGGGTTGGATTAGAAGATTTCTAAGGTGCCTCCCAACTCTGTTATGGTGTTATTCTGTTCTCTGTTATAAAAGGCTTTTCTTTTCTGGTACTCTTGGATATTGATCCAAGATGGCGCCGACAACGGCTGCCTCGGTGAAATGCTCTCAAATGGTTTCTTTATTTTCTATTATTCTCTGCAATTCTCTATGGATTTCATACTCACGAGACCATCTGCTAAGAATTAAGGAACGTTTCTTTAAGGAGCCCCTCTCTGTAACCTCACCCCCACCTGTCTTTACAAACGCGGAGGAGATTCTAACACAGGAGGAAGCTAATTCCCCGGAACTATGGATCACCAAAAGCAAACGCAGACGGCAGAGACGAAGAGGTAAAAGGGCGGGAATTTTAAATAGACTAAGGAATAAGGGAACTAAAAACACCCCGCCCCCTTCAATCTTTCTTAGCAATTTACATTCACTTGCTAACAAGATGGATGAAATACTCCTTTTAAACAGATGCAATTCTGATTTTCACAACGCATCTGCCCTATGCTTTATTGAATCCTGGCTACACGAGGAAATGGATGACAATAGCATGCATATACCAGGGTTTCAGATACTTAGAGCAGACAGGATTGTAGAATTATCAGGGAAAAAAAAGGAAGGAGGCTTATGTATATATATATCAACAACAGCTGGTCTCAGGACATAACTATAATACAAAAATTCTGTGATGAAAACTTGGAGTCCTTACTTATCAACTGCAAACCCTTTTATTCTCCTTGACAGATTACTTCATTTATACTAATTGCTGT
>QLTV01000397.1:756296-768277 GCA_003457575.1 Thermophis baileyi
ACTTCCACTCCCTTCCACCCCACTCCACCCCCTTTCTCTCCCTCCCCCCCCCGCCCCCCCCCTCTCTCTCTCTGTCCTAGAGGAGCAAATGGGGGTGGGGAAGAGAAACCTTTCTGAATTCCATTCCATTCCATTCCATTCCATCTGTCTCTCTGTCTCTTTCTGTCTCTCTCTCTGTATCTGTCTGTCTATATTTGTCTGTGTGTAAAGTTTACAATTGGTTTAAAATATCCAATTGCATTTTATATGGTAGAAACCATCCAAATGCATTATATTGCCCATAATACTCAAATAGGATTTTTATTACAGTCACTGACCAGAATTGTAAACAGAAGCACTGTTGTTCTGTTATTCTGTTTCTAAATGAATGGTCGTAAGTCGAGGTCTACCTATACATGGATATTATCCTTCCTCTAATCAAAGAAGTCAGTTTATCCATCTCAGAAAGGTCTAGTCAGTTTCACCAACCAGTCCTCCGTGGCTGTCAGTGCTGAGTCTTTCCACCTTTGCCCCAATTGCAACTTTCTCTCTCTGCTGTAATAAGAGTTATTGCATTGCTTAGTTACTTCCCGACCAGATCGTTGCGAGATGACAGGGTTGCTTTTGAAAACTGATCTGAAGATGCCGATTCAAATAGTATTTCAGCAAGAAAGCAAGGTCAGAAAGGAGATCTGCTCGCCGTGGGAAATGCAGCTTTTCATTTTTTAATTTTTGTGCTTTGGGGGTTCAACTTCAACAGTCAAGGCTTCAACATTCTTCTGTGTACATAAATTAATCTTCTTTTTTTTCTCCCAGCTATACTTAAGCGAAATACACTTCCTGCAGACTGTTGTTTTTTTTTTTTGCAAGAAAGCAAGGTCAGAAAGGAGATCTGCTCGCCGTGGGAAATTTCAATTTACTCTAAAAGAGATCCTTTGTGCATCTGTTGTGCAGTGATCCATGTTGAACACTGGATTGAATCCTAAACAGTTAGAATTTCACTCTGAACTCATCTATGCCAAGAAACCTGAGTCCAGCCAGGATCAAAATTACTATTTTAATGTTATTACTCCTTGGACATCTATTGATGCAATATACGCACATTACTTTTGTTTTTATGGTCCATAAGCAAACTGGAGTTGGTAAAGATCTACAGAAAAAGAGACATGGTCAGCTTTCAGCTACATTGGATTTTTACAATTTGAAACCATCACTGAGATAACAGCTAGCTTTTAGAGTTCCAATTCTTCTTCTTCTTCTTCTTCTTCTTCTTCTTCTTCTTCTTCTTCTTCTGGATAAAATTTTATTTTATTTCCAAAGTTAAAATACAAACTTCAACAAAAAAAGAAACAATAACAAACAAAGCAAAAACTAGACAAATATGTGCATTAAAAAAACATATACATAGATTGTCCCCCTTAGTTGAATACTGATTAATATATTACAACAATAATAGTTTTCCCCCCTTGCAAAACAGGTCATAATTTATAAACTTCTACAGCTCTATTTGTCCAGCTAATTTGACCTACCATCTATTTATTGGAGAAACAAAAAAAAAGTTAACAGGTAACCCAAGAGCAAAACTAAACCCTCTGTTAACAATCTATTATTGATATTTCACATGCAGAAAACCCACAATGGCTTCTAATCTACCATAAACCACTGCAGTTTCAATTCTTGGTGTTTTGGGCAGTTTATAAAAGATATAAAGATATGAAAATCTTTATGTCTGGAAAAGAACTAGACGTAATAGACCACTACATATATCTTGGCTAACAGATCTAAATGGAAGGTGATATAAAAAAGGAAATTGAACGGTGTGTTAAATGTGGTTGGTAGGCATTCGGCAAGCTAAGCATAATTTTCAAGAACAACCTCCCCCTGTTCCTGAAGAGAAACATTTTCGATCAGTCTGTGCTACCTGCTCTAACATATGCCGGTGAAACATGGACACTGACCTCACAATCGTCACAAAAGCTACGAGTGACACAAAGAACCACAGAAAGATACATGCTTGGCATCACAAGACAAGATAGAAAGACCTGCACATGGATTACAGAACTGCAAAAATATACAATGCCATCCAAAAAGAATGGAAATGGAAGGTCACATAGCAAGAAGAACTGATGGCAGGTGCACCAAGATGGTCATAGAATGGATCCCATTTGATAAAAAATGTCCACCTAAAACAAGATGGAGCAACAACATCAGCAAGTATTGTGGGCCCAATTGGCAAAAGAAAGCTCAGAACCGTGTTGGTGGAGAACTGTGGAAGAGACCTTCATCCTGCTGTGAATACGCAATAGTTAGAATGATGATGAATGATGATAAAAGATGCAGGACATTCTTGGCAAGGACAGAAAAAAAAATCCAACATAGCTTTGTTTTGATGATTGGTCATTGCTTGCCCATTCTAGTCCACTTCTAGTCTGGATCTTAGGGCATTTGACCAACTTTAGCTGAACTACAATTTCCAGTTTAATGTCATCTCAACTATATTAAGTGATTCTTCAAGAGATCGTTGCTGTCCCTCTTTTCTTTAAGGACTTCAGTAACTTAGCATCACTCATGATACTTTAGGGCAGTGGTTCTCAACCTTCCTAATGCCGCGACCCCCCGCCCTGCCGCCGTGACCCCCGCCCCGCCCCCTCCCCGCACACGATGAGGTGACAAAGGGGGCATGGCACCAAGATGGCAAGCTAGCGCGCGCTTAGGCGACCCCTGTGAAAGGGTCGTTCGACCCCCAAAGGGGTCGCGACCCACAGGTTGAGAACCGCTGCTTTAGGGAGTTGTGGGTGCTCCACAACTCCTTAAAACATCAGACAAATAATGTAAGTTGTGGATGCTCCAATACTGGAGGTTTTTAAGAAGAGATTGGACAAGCATTTGTCTGAAATGTTATAGAGTTTCCTGCTTGAACAGGGGGTTGGACTAGAAGACCAAAATATTATTATTGAAAATATTACTGATGCTCCATTGTTCACTTTCATTTTAAGTGGTGGCTTTTTATCCAGGGCATAGTTGACTTTATTATGGCTGACCGCACAGTCAGCCAGGTGTTCAGACTGGATTTGGCATTTTTATTTACCTATCAAGTCCTTCCCAAGGACCCAGGATAGGCAGAGGTGGTTCTTTGATGGTGTTAACAAATATTGCTTCAGAATGTAAGCTGTTCCCAAGAAAAACTGCCTTTTGCAATTGACGGATTTGCAATTTGTCAATGTCGATGGTGTTCCAGATTGCACCAAGGCTCCTATTACTACGTATTGGTTCTACTTTCCTTTCTTTTCCTACAATTGTTCTACTTCTAATTTATTATTATTTAAGTGGTATGCTTTCAAATACATCCTCACATAATTGCGATAACAAATTAATTCTTATGAGATGAAAAATATCAAAGAGAGTATAAAATGAAACAATTTCCTGGAGATCTGAAATCTTTTTATTTCATACATAAAGCTGTAATATCCGGGTAGCAAAAATACAGATAAAACAGGATACCGAAACCTCTGAAGGGCTTGCTATCCTGTAATGACTGACTGGATGTGGTAGGCTTAGCCTGTGGACTTTTCCCTGGCTTTTACAACAAACAAGCAAACAGCAAATATTTTGTTAATTGTGTGCCCTGGGTTGGATCAAAGTCTGGTCCAATCACAGCAAATGCAAACAAACGGACAAAAATAACAAATAAGAACTTAGCATCATATCAAATTACACCAAAGGAATAAAATCAATACAATCCCCTATCACGTTAGCCTCAGTCCTGCAGTCCTAATTAAATCAAATCAGAGTTCCTCGTTATATCTGAAATATACCATAGAGATTGAGTATTATTTTACTAGACTGGATTTTAAACCAGGATAAGCAGATATTAAACCACAGCATCCCAATTAGTGGTGAGTGGTGTGATTTAAAGAGAACGGGATTAAATTGCTGAACCAATGCCTGGCAAGACAAAGAGCAGGAGAAAGATCAAGCCATATAATTAATAAACTATGGTTAATTTAATTGGGATTATCTTATTTTAGCTGACCTTTTCCTGTATGCCCATTATTTTTTTGCATGCAATAGTACACTGATTGAGTTTATGACAGGGAAAGAATAGGTATTTCTAGAATTACACATACGTATCAAATAATCTGGCTTTATATTTCCTCAATATATTGCGCCAATCAAGCTAAAACTCTTTTGACTCCTTCCTAAGACTACGGAGCAGGCCGTTTTCCATTTTCTTTGCACTGCACAGTTCCTAGCCAATGACTATTTTCCTTCACGAGTTCACATTGACATTCTTGGCTTCACAATTATTAGAGGCTTATCCACTTAGAACTGAAAAACGCCGGCGATTTAAGAAGGGAATGCAGAGGCTCTTGCGTTACGTCGAAGTTTGCAAAAAGGAGCAGGATTCACATTTTAACACAGAAGATTCTCAAAGTGAATATAAAGATAAAACCAGAAACGTTTCTCCTGGGTCTCACGAAAAAAAGACGTGGAAAAATAATTTGGAACTTTGATGTTATACATGTTGACGGCAGCAAGATTATTTTACGCACAAAAATGGAAAGACACTTTGATTCCTACAATGGATGAATGGCTGCAGAAGTTGACGTAGTTAGTAGAGATGGCCAAATTGACTGCTTTGATTAAATTAAAAAAAATTATAATTACTTTTGTTTCTACTTGGAAACCGCTTCTGGACTTTGTGCTCGAGGTGGACAAAAATGAAACTTTGATTTTGGGTTTTACCGATGAGATAGGTTTGTTGTTATAGAAATGGCTGGTTTATATTATTATGTAAAAGTAAAAAGTTGAGGTTTGATGTTACTATCTTATTCTAACTGCACCAAAGGGAGTCAAAATTCAACGTCTTTTCTTTCTTTCTTCTCCTTGCCCCACACTTTTCCCTTCCCTCTTTCCTCCCCTATTTTCCTACTATTTTCTTTTGCATTTTTGCATTATATATTATAAATTAATAAAAAATACTCATTACTGCAAGATGTTTGCAAAAAGAACTTTCTTGTTTTTGACGCGTCATGCAAGAAGCTTCTTCAGCTCTGGCTGGATGGTGGAGCCTGGAAGGATTTACAGTATATTCCTTGCAGACAGCTGGTCATTTGCATCCTTTCAGAGGGTAGTTGAGGACACTTGGAGGTTTATCTGTGTCCTCAGGGTCACCTGAGTGGTGCAAATGGTTCCTGTGATCTGCAATTTTTCCTCTGGAAATCCATTCTGGATAAACCTCCAAGTGCTTCAACAAGCTGTCTGCAAGGAATATAAATCCTTCCATTCCCCACTATCCTGTCAGAGCTGAAGAAGCTTCTTGGATGAGAAGCAAAACGTCTTCAAAGAAAAAACAAGAAAGTCCAGTTGGCTCCCGAAAAAGCACCTTTGGGACAACCGTGACCCGGATGACGGTGAATCTCTACAGACTTTTGCAAAAAGAAGCTAACTTTTAATAGCACCGTGTTTCAGTAAATTATAACTCTTTGCCTATTTCCAGAAAGCAAAGGTAAGCATTTTAGCATATGGAAAGGGGTACCAAATCAGTCCATTAAGCAGTACTATTACAACACCCCCTGCATTGAAAAGAAATATCTAACAAATCAATTTATAAACAAAACAGGAAATAAACTGAAACCTTTTCTAGGAGGTTCCTGAACTAGGTCAGCCAGCTAATTTTCACCATGGCTGGTTCTAATGGAAGGGAAGAAAGTAAATAAGGAGAAACTGCAATAATGTTTTGTTACTGTCAGAGAAAATCTGTGGCTGGAAACAGACTGGAAAGTGAAATATTATATCCTAAATTATTTGTGTTCATCTACTCTGGTAAGTTGGTGGCTCTCAATAGATTTGGCCAGCAGATCCAGGCTGGAGAAATTGAACTCACCAACAGAGGCCAGCAAAGGATAGAGAAATGTCCACTTCTTTACAACTGTACCTATTAAAATACGGAGGAAATGGGTCAAAGAGCATGGAAAGCCTACCTAAAAACTATTACAAAGTTTACATCTCTTCATTTATTTTTTGGGGGGACAGGTTGTCCATCTTCCCTATATTTCCTTTTCTTAACCTAATTAGACCTCCAGTTTTATCTTTCCTTTGCTTACCCCAAAATTTCCTGGATTCTCACTTTCCAAATGCAAGAAACTCAAATCTATTGACTTAGTACAATAAGACTTTTCTTTCTTACCGCTAGTCATTCATCCAGCTCCTCCACCATGCTGGCTGCAAGACATCATTATTACTACTTCAAGATGGCAGCAAAGAAGCATAGAGAACTCTAATTTTGCTGCCATCTAGTGGTCAACTGCATTTTTGCACCCCAAATTTAATTTAATGGAAGTGGAAAAAGGCAGGGTGTTCATAGATTCCTCTTGTCCACCATAAAACCAAATTACTGCAAGAACACATATTCTACCGCTGAAAATTTATCCGAAATTCTCTTCTCCTTTGAAATCATTTCTAATGCCACACAAATTATTCACATTCAACGAATAATCAGAACAATGAAAGAATTGGGCAGCAAAATTACAATAATACAGCATAATAATAGCAATAGCACTAGCACTTAGACTTATATACCGCTTCATAGTGCTTTACAGCCCTCTCTAAGCGGTTCACAGAGTCAGCCCCTTGCCCCCAACAATCTGGGTCCTCATTTTACCCACCTCAGAAGGATGGAAGGCTGAGTCAACCTTGAGCCGGTGAGATTTGAACCGCTGAACTGCAGCTAGCAGTCAGCTGAAGTAGCCTGCGGTGCTGCACTCTAACCACTGCGCCACCTCGGCTCCTTAATAAAAACCAACTTAATTAATCGGCTCCTTAATAAAAACCAACTTAAAAATGCATGTAAAATTCTAACGGCATAGTATGCAGCATAATGCACCCTGGGCTTCTGTAGTAATTTATTTGCATGCTTTAATAGCTGAGGCACAAAAGTTAGCTACTTTATATTGTAGGCAACGATAGGTTTCTTGTCTGATAAGAGAAAGGCGGCACCAATTAAACGGATTGGCCCGGCGTATGTTCCAGTGCCACTTTGCTTCCATCAGATTGCAGGAGGAGAGTTGGAGGGCAATGCAGAACATTCCTCCCTGGTTTCATTACCTATAATATTATGCAAGGTTAGGAAGGAAGGAAGGAAGGAACTTCTCTCTGTGGCCAAATAGGAAGGAATTCAAGGCTGGATTATCATTGCAACCCTTTCTTCCCTTCTGGGTCTACTGCTTCCATCAACAGGAGTCCGTACTTTATGTCCAAATTCCTTAAGCCGTCAGTTCAGGTAGTCCTTGACTTACAACAGTTCATTGAGTGACCGTTTGAAGTCACAAAGGCACTGAAAAAAGTGTCATGACCATTTTTCTCACTTACGACCATTGCAGCATCCCCAGGGTCACGTGATCCAAATTCGGATGCTTGGTAACTGACTCATACTTATGACGGTTGTAGTGTCCCGGGGTCACGTGATCTCCTTTTGCGACCTTCTGTCAAGCAAAGTCAAAGGGGAAGCTGGATTCACTTAACAACCGTGTTACCAACTTAACAGCTGCAATGATTCACTTAACAACTGTGGCAAGAAAGGTTGTAAAACGGGGCAGAAGTCACTTAACTGTCCTGCTTAGCAACAGAAATTTTGGGCTCAATTGTGGTCGTAAGCTAAGGACTACCCACATTCAATGTGATGGTTCACCAGAGTCTCTGACCGTCCATGACATGGAAAGCTTATCCAGCATTGCTTCTCTGGCGAAGTACTTAAAAAAAAGCCTCTGCCATAAAATATTTAAGTGACAATTTAATTGAGAAATCAAGTAGAAATTTTAAAACGAAAAGACATTTTTCTTTCTTCAGGCAAGTATAGATTGGCATTAACACTTACCCTGTAATTTTTAATCACCAACACTAATATTTTTAAATGCCAATCAGAAACCCAGAAAAATCTCTCCCAGCAGAGTGATTTTTTTCCTTTATCAGAAGTCTGGCATATATTTCCACAGTCACCTTAAAGTTCAGCTTAGCCTGGGAGAAATAACCTTAAACCTGATTTTCCCCCCACCCCTTTTTGAAAAATGCCTGCAATTGTAGCTGATTCAATGTTTATGCACAGTAGCTGGCATCGCAAAAAATGGGCAATGTTTTCGGAGGTTGGCATAACTAAAGCTGCAGACGAGAGCATGAAATATTTACAGATTCATTTAGAAACTCTTAAATAAAGGGATTCTCCTGTAAGTGATCTAGGAGACACACTGGTGGGGTATCTTCTCATTCAATGGGAAAGAAAGGGCCTGCCATGTAATTTGACCAGCTAAATGGGATCTTCTACTCTGGAAAGTAGACATACTGTAAACAGGCAGCCCTCAAGTTACAACTATTTGTTTAGTGACCATTCAAAGTTGCAACGGCACTGAAAAAAAGTGACTTATGTCTGCTTTTCACCCTTACAACCATTCCAGCATCCTCGTGGTCATCCGCTTAAAATTCAGACATGGTACGTCCTTATGACGGTCGCAGCGTCTGGGGTGTGTGTGTCACGCGATCCCCCTTTGCGACCTTCTGACAAGCAAAGTCAAAGGGAAAGCTAGATTCACCTAACAGCCGTTTTACTAACTTAACAACTGCAATCATTTACTTAACAACTGTGGTAGGAATGTTCATTCATTGATTCAAAACTTACTCAACAACCGTCTAGCTAGGAAATTTTGGGCTCAATTATGATTGTAAGTCATGGACTATCTGTAAAAACTGAAGATCACGGTTGGGGTTTTGAAGATATAACCTCTCTTATTGTCGATGTGTCTATACACATCTACACGTCTATATAGTCATTTATACAATTCCTTCTGTATGGTGGAGAGTTGTGCTTTGAAGTGATAATTCTCAGGGTCTTCACAGGCAACCAATGTCTTATCGCTGGCAAAGAAAATGGTGACCTTCACATATCTAGGACTAGTTATTGAGTCTTCTGTTTCAGACTCAAATAGCAGGGCCATTAAGTTTATACTCAACCGTGTAGTTCCCCTAAAGGCATCTAGTAAAAAAAATGGATGCAAGCTTTAGTGGCTGAAACTATATTTTTAAACATCCCAGAAAACTAGCTGGGAATTCTGTTAGATGACACATATTCAAGGTGTCACCTCAGTGGACTGAGTAGATGTTGCTGTGATTTAACTGTGCGGTTCTTCTACTTCTTTAATTAAGGTCTCACTGTGCGGTAGCTACCTTGAGACTCCAAGCTTAGCGTGAGAAAATGGAAGATATTTTTCCGTTTTGGAAACATAGCAACGTTTAAAACAATGGGTTGTGTACAGCTGGTCCCCTTTTCTTCTGTGGGTGGTTATCTCCATTTAGAGCCGCTCTTGGCTCGGTTCTCGGCTGCTGAAATTGAGCATAAGGAGGCAGAACCATTAGAATTTTTCAATGTTTAATTACTAGCTTATTTTCCTCTCTGACTTCCTTTCCTTCTATTCCCTTTTAGGTGGGCTATAACCGTGGACCACCATAACCTAACTGCTGCTTCTGGATGAATTTTATGTTCGTGAAGAGTCAGACGGGACCTCTTCTGGTTTAGGCAATTGTGTTATTACATGGCACGGAGGCAGCATGGAGAAGGTTATTCTGCCGGAACAGGAAAAGTGGGTTTGGTCTTTTCAGTGGAGAAACAGAATGCCCAGCAGATGGAGGTTATTAAATTATCCAAATCTACTTCCATTTGCATATCTGCAAGTTTGACAGAAGGCTTTATCCAACGCTTTCAAAAACCATTGGCCCTTTCTTTTCTTTCTGAGCTGATCCAGCAGGTTTATTTCGAGTCATTTGAGTCCTTGGTGGCTTCATGGTTCTGTACGTTAATGGTGAAGAATTCAGAGGAAGAGATGAATGCAGTAAAGATTAAAAATGGAAGAAGAATGGTAAGATATGCAGATTTCTCTTGCACGGATTTGATTCTGCGCCAGTGTCGACTTAGCAATCACCAGAGTGGATTTTCCCCCATAATGATCTGTCCCTCTATGACAGTCCTTTAAGTCTCTTTCTTGCAAAGACTGGATGTTTATTGGGGTGAAAAACCCAGAAAGTGCCTATGCATAAAAGTGTGGTTTTGCCACTTGTCACGTGGAAGTACAGTTGATAGTTCAGGAGCAAAATAAAAACTGAATATACTGGTAGTGGAGTACTTGTATAGTGAGCATTGTAGAACAGGAAGACAGACGGCCCAGAATGAGTGTGAGATGATTGAATGAGGACTGGATTAAAGAAAAATATGGACCAGATCAGAACAGAACAGAACAACAGAGGGACCTTGGAGGTCTTCTAGTCCAATCCCCTGCTCAAGCAGGAGACCAATTCCATTCTAGACAAGAGGGTCTCCAATCTCTTCTTAAAGATATCCAGTGTTGGAGCACCCACAACATCTGGAGGCAAGCTGTTCCACTGATTAATTGTTCTCACTGTCAAGAAATGTATATATAGATACAGCAACACTGAAACAGTCGAAAAAGGTTTCATAATTTCCTAATTTATTTAGACTTCTTAGCTGTCAGCGTTTGCTACGCTGATTGCAAGAGAACCTGTGTTTATTTGGTAGCTCTTCCGATTTCAGTTTTATCTTCTAAAATTAAATCCACTATTTTTGTATCTGCAATCGGAGCTTTATTTGCAACATGTAATTATGGGCTAATCAAGACATAAGATGGTAACCCCTACCTTGATCTCTTACCTCATTTCAATTTCTTTCTCATATATCCTCGCTTTAAATCTTAATCTTAGAATGCTTCCTGGGAATCAGGTTCTTTTCCAGTACAGGAGAGACAGCATTTCATTTTGTTTTAATTGACTATCTAAGTAGCTTCTCAAACTTAATTCTTTCTGGGCTTCTGGGAATGGGGAAAAAACAGGCCAACTTTCATGCAATGAAGGGCTTTCAGCACAAGGTTCTTTGTGTCTTTATTAAATCAAATTCCACTGGTGTTGCTCTCAGCTCAGCTGAAACTGGATTGTACCAAGAAATGTCTTTTCACCATGGCTAAACCACAGCCAGTAGCCTGAGAATAACCAAGAACCAAAAGATGAATGAGAGATTAGGCCTCCGAAGTCCACATTCTGGACAGAGAGGACCGCTGGTTTGAAAGAGGGTCAAAGAGGCCATCTACATTAAGACTGAACAGCCCTCTCTCAACAGAGGGGGAGGGATATGATACCACTTATCTTCTCTCTCTCTCTCTCTCTCTCTCTCTCTCCATCACCCACCTACCTAGCTATCCTGTCTGTTTCTATCCATTATCATTCGAAAATTATTTTTCATGTTTAATAAAAAAATGAAGCCATTAAGTCAAGCTTAAATCCCGGGTGACTTCACGGACTCTTAAAAAAAAATAATCATGAGAATTGGTCACAAGACCTTGTGCCTGTGGAAATAATGCACCCTATTGAAACAACTTTCTCTGATATTTACTTGTAAACTCTGTTTGGTGGTAACACATGTTCTTTTCTCTTAGTACTCCTGAATTTCAATATGCCTCTCAAAGAGTTGTGTAACAAAGAGAAAGAAAAAGAGAAAGACGGAGGTCAGGGAGCTTGATTATGTCCTCTTGAAGAAAAGAGTTTGCTCTGTAAAAAAGATTACAGAGTCTCAAAGGATGTGGCAAAAATGAGTTCTTTATAAGAAGATTAATGAATAAGAAATGTGTCTAAAAGGTAAGAAACACCGATGCATTACAAAAATAATAATCATAGCTTGTACAGAAAGAAGTCGGTTTGGAGAAAAGGAAGATGGAGGAAAAGAAGTCAAAGTATTAAGGTGTTGTGACCCAGCGCGGCAAACCCCCCAGGAAACGACACACACACACTGTTTTCCAAAACCAAGAAGGCTTTACCACTAATAAATGCTTAGTAATAAGTTGATTACAGGGTTTATACCAAAGTTCTTGTTGCAAATCACAGAACACCTTGGCCGGGATTCCAAATACAAAAAACACAAACAGGACATTAAGTCCATAAATTCCTCACTC
>QLTV01000397.1:814528-833209 GCA_003457575.1 Thermophis baileyi
TTATTATTATTATTATTATTATTATTATTATTATTATTATTATTATTATTATTATTATTATTATTATCTCTTTTATTCATTAAACATGAAACTCAGTCAACTGAACATTTAAAAGTGTCACAAATACCACTGACTGGTGCTAATGGTTGATATGGGTTGCTGCTAGCGTCCTTGGTATCAACCAAGTATCTTCTTAAAATATATGATGTTCCGAGTAGCACAGTCTTTTGCAGTTCCGCTGGTGTTATTGCAGGAAGCTGCAATTTCTTGATGTGTTTTGTGAAATTCTTGGACATGGTTCCAAGTGCCCCGATGACAATGGGTATCACGGTTATATGTTTCATCCATAATTATGTAGTTTTGATGGCCAGGTCGCGATATTTTGTAATTTTTTCCAGTTCTTTTTCTTCGACTCTGGCATCTCCTGGTACAGTGATATCAATAAACTGTACTCTTCAGCCCTCGACAACTGTGATATCTGGCATGTTGTGTTCCAAACGACGATCTGTCTGTATTTGAAAGTCCCACAAGATCTTCACCATCTCATTTTCGGTAACTTTTTCCACTTTGTGCTCCCATGACTTTTCGGATACAGGAATGTCATATTTTTATTTTTATTATTATTATTGTTGTTGTTGTTGTTTGTTGTTGTTGTTGTTGTTAGTTTTGATTTGCTTATTTGATGCCTTTTGTGCCCAGGGTGCCTGTTACGTTCTGTAAAATTAGTGATTTAAACAGACAAATCGATTGGAAATGCTGAAAGAAGTGTTTGTAAAATATTGATTAAGGAAGAATACTTAAATATGCACTTTCACTGAGAATATTTTATGGCTGTAAAGGGACTCAGAAGGAAAGTTCTTGTAGGTGAATACAGGGTCATGTAATACAGGATGAACAATGTGTAATTTTAACATTCCAAACTCTGCTTTATAGATTTTTAAGAATATCTGCATAAACACAACTACACAGAACTTTATTAAGTCCCCTTCCCCCCTACACACACACAAACACATAGACACAACTTGGGTTCACGTTGTTCACTTGTATGACACAGGGGTGAAATCCAGCAGGTTCTGACAGGTTCTGGAGAACCGATAGCGGAAATTTTGAGTAGTTCGGAGAACCGGCAAATTCCACCTCTGGCTGGCCCCAGAGTGGGGTGGGAATGGAGATTTTGCAATATCCTTCCCCCAGGAGTGGGGAGGGAATGGAGATTTTGCAGTATCCTTCCTGTGGAGTGGGGAGGGAATGGGGATTTTGCAGTATCCTTCCCCTGCCACGCCCACCAAGCCACGCCCACCAAGCCACACCATGCCCACCAAGCCACACCCACAGAACAGGTAGTAAAAAAAAATGGATTTCACCACTGGTATGACACCAGCGAAGTCTTCATGAGCTTGGCAGTCATAACTAGTATCATTTTAAAATTATTTAAGCTCTTCTCACAACTTCATAGAAGCTTCTGCCTTTTAAGGTTTCATAGAAGCGATTTCATTTCGGAAGAAATGAACAGAACATGAGTTGAAGAAACTTCTTGGATGAAAAGTGAAACCTTTTCAAAGGGGAACCCCCCCCGCAAGAAAGTCCAGTTGCCTTTTGGAAAAAGCAGGTTTGGGACAAGAGCCTGAAAAGTCTAGTTAAGTGCTAAGTTTCTGCAGGGAATACAATATTTTGAACAGTAAAAAAGCAGGTTTGCTTTATTATTGGAATATGGCATTTCAATTCACTATCCCAGATAAGAAAAATGGACTGAGCTGTCACTCCACGGAGATTTAGCCCTGAAGTACTAATCTTTGTTAGAAAAACAATCAAGCCGAGAAGAGACTTTGGACTGAATGATGGATCTCTTCTTTGGTTGATTAAAGCAGTGTTTATTCTGGTTTAGTTGCTCAGTTTATATATATGCATGCCCGCATAACTTAGAATTTCATCATTTTTATGGACAATGACTATTAGTTATAAACTTAGTCACACAGAGATTATTCACTTTGCCCACACCACCCATCTCTCATGGCTATGGAGATTCTGAGTCATCCAGGTCATGTGTCATGCCCCCCTCCCCGAGTCTGAATCTGTGGGGGAAGATGAGCTGGAACAAGAACTGACAGCGAGTGAGAGGGCAGCTCCGTTGGCCTTGGAGGAAACTGGGGAAGGGCAGAGTCAGTCCAGGCCAGGCTTTTCTGAATTAGTAAGGCCTGCAGACAGGGAGAGCTCAGGAGAAGAGCAAGGACCACCCCCTCCTGATCCGAGAGCAAGGAGGGAAGAGAGATGGCGAGATCAACGCAGACTGAGCCGGCTACGAGGGAGGAGAGTGCCCTGCCCCCTTTCACAAGGCACACCTGGGGACTGAGATGTAAGGAGGTACCGGTGGGGGGGGATTTGTCGGGAACAAGCTTTGCATCTGGGGAGCCTCGTGTGCACTTGCCAAAGCCTGGAGATTGCTGTACTCTGTCTTGTGGGGCTTGCCAGTTTGCCTGCTTCGCTCAACTTCTTCCTCTGGTTTTTGTTTAGCTAACCTGGCTTATTGGACTGCTGGCCCTGCTTAATGTTTGGGCTAACCTGGCTTATTGGACTGCTGGCCCTGGTTAATGTTTGGGCTAACCTGGCTTATTGGACTGCTGGCCCTGGTTAATGTTTGGGCTAACCTGGCTTACTGGACTGCTGGCCCTGGTTAATGTTTGGGCTAACCTGGCTGATTGGACTGCCGGCCCTGGTTAATGTTTGGACTAACCTGAATGCTCCCGGTTCGGCCGTGCCTGCGCGTCACCGGACAGCCGGTATCGACAGAAGCGGGAGACTTCGCCCACCTGCCCAGACGCCGCTATTTGGGTTCTTTTACCCTCTGCGCATGCGCAGAACACTTTGCACATGCGCAGAGGGTAAAAGAACTCAAATGGCGGCATCTGGGTGGGTGGGCGAAGCCTCGCGCTGCCGTCGCTACCGGCTCTCTGACGACTGGCAGGCACGCCCGAACCGGGAGCATTTCACCCCTGAGTTAGACCTGTTCTCTGGCTGTGTTGCTTTCGTGCCACACCCCGGGTCATCACAACATGGTTGTCCCAAAGGTGTTTCTTCAAGAGGCAATTGGACTTTCTGGTTTTTCTTTGAAGATGTTTCACTTCTCATCCCAGAAACTTCTTCAGCTCATGATTCAACTCGTTCTTCTTCAGACATTTCGCTTCTTATCCAAGCTGAAGAAGCTTCTGGGATGAGAAGCAAAATGTCTTCAAAGAAAAACCAAAAAGTCCAGTTGCCTCATGAAAAAGCACCTTTGGGTCATCTCTCATGGGTGAGAAAAGCACCTCTCATACTATTACTGGTAGAACATTTCTAAGCAAGGAGGTAAAAATATCTATGTGTGATTCACTTATGGATGACAGATGAATTATTGTCACAAGATGTCTGCCCAATACGGTGGGGACAGAAAGGAAGAAACAAGGTACAAGACCAACCACATGGCACACCCTGTCACACTTAAAAAATATTTCAGAAACTGTAGAACGCAGCGTCCGAGATCTGCAAGTGGGCATCACACATGATCTAGAGGCTACCATATGAGGACAAATTATGCATTGCAAAGATCGCTTCAAGGTGGGAGATACTTCCTATGTAATAGGAATGTAATGAGCGATCAGACGAGGAGACCTGAACTCATTGGTAGCCTCACACTGCAATGAACAAGGACATACATTCAATTTTGCAGCTACTAAGATTGTTGGATGAGCAGGCACAAAAACTGTCTGGGATGTGATTGAAGCCTGGGAAACGGTCCCCTCGTCAGTCAACAGGAGTGCTGATTTATCACCAGCCTATCAAGCACTTGAAGGCAAGGGCTAGGAAGCACAAGCAAATGACAGCTAATGACTTAAAAGCCAGCCATTAAGACACCCAAATCAACATCTAAAAAGCCACTTACAATAGGCACAATAAATATCACACACAGAACAGCACACACTCTGCTAGAGAGAAGCTCCCTGAAGATGGGCTCCAGCACGAGTCCGAAAATTTTGGCACACCTCACTCAGTCTTTCTAACAGTTAGAAAACGGGCCTGTTTTTGGCCTGCAGAGTGCTACTGGAGACATGGGAGGTCAAAAATGGGGTACATGGAGACCCCAGGAGGCCAAAAATGGGCCTGTTTTTGGCCTGCAGAGTGCTACTGGAGGCATGGGAGGTCAAAAATGGGGGGCGCGGATGCCCTGGGAGGCCAAATATGGGCCCCTTTTGGCCTGCTGAGTGCGACTGGAGGTGGGGGAAGTAAAAAATGGGGTGTGTGGACACCTCAAGAGGCCAAAAATTGACCCACTTTTGACCTCCCGGGGCATCCACGCACCCCGTTTTTGACTTCCCCTGCCTCCAGAAGATAGACAGAGGGAGGGAGGGAGGGAGAGAGAGAGAGAGAGAGACAGAGAGACAGAGAGACAGAGAGAGACAGAGACAGAGAGAGAGAGAGAGAGAGAGAAAGAGAGACAGACAGACAGAGACAGAGACAGAGAGATAGAGAAAGAGAAAGAGAGAGGGAGGGAAAGAGAGATAGAGAAAGACAGAGAGATAGACAGAGATAGATAGATAGAGAGGAGACAGACAAGATGCACAGAGAGAGTGAGAGCAAGAGCGAGAGCGAGAGTGAGAGCGAGAGTGAGAGCGAGAGCGAGAGCGAGAGCAAGAGCGAGAGCAAGAGCGAGCGAGCGAGCGAGCGAGCGAGAGAGACTTGTTGAATGTAAGCTCCTTGGGGCTGAGAAGAATTGCTGCAAAACTGAGTTTCCTGAAGTGGACCACTAGACTCCTAAACAGCTTAAAAAATGATCTAGTAAAAAGAAAAATCAACCAAAAGAGCAACATGCAAACAAAAGCAAATAAAACACCCCCAGGAGCAAAACAAATTGTTTTTGGCTTTTTTTGGGGGGGGATTTTTTGCTTGTTTTGCTTCTGTGCATGTGCAGAAGCCGAGTTTTCGGCACTGCGCATGTGCGACCGCGCATGCAAAGCGTGCGCAGCCACATGGCGCAGGAGGAAGCGAACCGGTGGCGAGGTAAGTTAGAACCCCTGAGTCAGACCCAATGCTACAAACCTCTTTTATGTTTTCAAATAATCCTTTGTGAACACTCAAGCACGCCCCAAAGCCAGATGTGATCTTAATCCACTACCCACCAAAACAAAATCAACTTGCATTTCTTAGTTTCAGAAATCAGCAGTCTTCCAATATTTGAGGGGCTGCCACAAAGAAGAGGGGGTGAACCTATTCTCCAAAGTACCTGAAAGCAGGACAATGGATGGAAACTAATGAAGGAGACAACCAACTAGAACTAAGGAGAAATTTCCTGACACTGAGAACAATAAAGCAGTGGAAGGGCTTGCCTCCAGAAGTTGTGGGTGCTCCATCATTGGAGGTTGTTAAGAAGAGATGGGACAACCGTTTGTCTGATATGATATAGGGTTTCCTGCTTGAGCAGGGGATTGGACTAGAAGACCTCTAAGTCCCTTCCAACTCTGTTATACTGTTAAATCAATCTCTTAACCTAAATGGCATAACATTTTCTTCCCAAGACACATGTGTAGAGAAGCGATAAAAAGATGAAACCTTGGGAGATTGCATTTCTTTTAAAAATATGTGTTTTCTACCAATCTGTACTCAAAGAAGGATTAAGTATAGACAGTTGAAGAAAACCTAAGTTGGGTTCTTCATTTTAAAGACCTCTGCTGCTCCTTTTTCAGAGGAATCAAGGAAAAGCACTTTTACCAACCAATATTATTATTTTTTTCAATGCAATATCTTTGATCAAGATTTCACTCATGCTAGCATGCATTGGAAATCTTACACAAGCACTTAAAATATTTCCTAAAGGCAATTTTATTGAGTCAAATCCTGGGAAATAAGCTGATATTTTTCACCCAAATAATTGATGCAGCTAAGATGATGTGGCACCCAGATGACCTATGAGATTTGGGGAAACCAGATAAATTCAGGCTGTCAAAGTAGCATGGCTAACCGAATATACCTTTCAGTTTTCATTTCTGTATCCTAATCCGCATATACACACACGTACATAAACACACAGAGAAACATTAACTGTGGGGCCCTTGGTGCTCTCTGAGCTTGGTGATTATCTTGCAGAATTTCATAAGTACACTGGTGTACTGATGATGTTGCCTAGTTTAGTAATGAATGAAACATCTTCAAGAAAACCACCAAGCTCAGAGAGCACCAAGGACACTACAGTTCAAATATTGTCTTCTTTTAGACAAATATGAAGGATGAAGCTCAAAATGCAAACCTGTTATTAGATTTGCATGACTTGAAAAGAAAGCTCAGAAACAAACACACATCGACAGAATGAGAGATAGAGATTGAAATGATTGAAATGGAGATCTGCTTTTAGCTATGAACTTCTATCATCCATCTTTGGAGGCTGAGGCAAAGAGATGCAAGATTTCACTCTTGGTAGCAAAGAGCCTCTCCAACTATCCATGGACATGTGGCCTGGGTAAGTGTATCTTCACCTATTTTATGTAACCTCATAACTCTCATAACCAAAACACATTCTAATATGGGACAGAGGCATTTCCTCTGTACAGCAAAATACAGGTAGCCCTTGATTTACTACAGTTAGTTACAACAGCACTGAAAAAAGTGACTTATGACCGGTTTTCAGACTTATGACCATTGCAGCATTCCCCATGCTCATGTGACCAAAATTGAGATGCTTGGCAACTAGCATATACTTATGACTGTTGCAGTGTCCTGGGGTCAGGTGATCCCCTTTTGCGAATCTGGGGAAGCCAGATTCACAACAGCCACATTACTAATTTAACAACTTGCAATGATTCACTTAATAACTGTGGCCAGAAAGATCGTAAAATGGAAGCAAAACTCACTTAACAATTGTCTCACATAGCAACAGAAATTTTGGGTTCCATTGTGGTTGTAAGTCCAGGCCTGCCAGGCCTGTTGCTGTCACATTTTCCACAGAAATCAAAGCTCTAACTGAAAAACCAAATCTGCCTGATCAGATTTCTTCAGCCATTCATCAAAATTTGTCAAGAAAGTCTCAAAATTAGAGGAATTCTGCTTTGGTTCTTAAATTGCCTGTAACCCCCCACCCCCCTCAGTCTGAGACGTCAAACAGAGGAAGAGCCTTCCTCGTACACTTTTGGTTTTCTTAGAGAGCCTCTGGAACAACAGAGGAAAAAGCAGCATCCATTTTGGCTTGATGATGAGGGGCAGGGGAAGAACCTGGCCATGATGGATTTGAAAAACCAAGAGCACAAATACGCAGGCACACAGCTCTGAAGGAAGCGATGCTTGGATTACTAAACATCCCTAAGTGCGCTTGGAAAATTCACCCAGGTGGAATTGCCTGGTGGCAGAGCCATTCATTTCTTTTCAGAAATAGAAGGGCAGGCTAAGATTCATTCATCTTTTGCTCTATTCCAGCCTGACGGCCCTGAATCTGTGTTTGGCATAATGTAGGTGGAAACCACCCTCAAGATTATATGTTTTTAAATATATATTGGAAAAATGTTTTTTCACCATTTTCTGTTTGTGCTTATTCCATCTAATCTGATGTGAGCGGCTTCCTGATTGGCACCTTCTAAGCCAGTTGCCACGACTTTGGCAACTTTAAGACTTGTGGACTTTAATTTTCCCAGAATTCCTCAGACAGCTAATGCTAATGCTGGCTGGGGAATTCTGGGAGTTGAAGTCCGCATATCTTAAATTTGCCAAGACGGAGAATCTAAGTGGAGGAACATGACAAGATAGGAATTGATTATATTCTGTGGTGTGATTGAGGGACGTCGTTGTCATCATCATCAGTTGGAAGGGACCTTAGAGGTCTTCTAGTCCAGCCCTCTGCTCAAGCAGGAGACCCTGTGCCATTTCAGGCAAATGGATGTCGAGTCTCTTCTTAAGAGCCTCCAGTGATGGAGCACCCACAACTTATAAGGAAACTTACAAGCAAAGTAAAGAAGGTTTTGTTTGCTTTTGTCTCCTTAGAGGTTTGAAGCATGATATAGAAATATGGCCTGAGGTTAGCTTAAAGGCCACAGCATTTTTTTCTAAGGTCCCTGGATCCACTCCGATCAGGAGAGGGGGTTTAGTGGGCAAAACAGATGCTGTTGGCCTTACAGATGCTTAATAATTTTATTTATTAATTCATTAATTCAATCAGTTTCTTTAGCCACCCATCTCAACCCAGTGATTCTGAGGAAGCCCTTCAACTCCTGGCTGTTCTCATTCCTGCAGCCTGATCCTCAATAAGAGATGCACTCAAAAGTCCGTGGTGCTAGTTCCTTGTTGCAGCTCATGGACCCAGTGATGGATTCCCCCTCCCCCCCCATTGAAAGCTGGTGGGATAACTTGACTTTGGATTTCAGAAATGGACAGCACTTCTACACAATCATCCGGCAGATGATTTTGGACTGCTGAGCAGACAAGGAAAGGGAAAATAGGTAGATGATAGATTTGTCACTGTGTGAAAAACAAGGGAAGATAATTTGGGAACGCAGAGACCTAGTCAGTAGAAGTCAATTTGTACATTTTATTTATGGCTCGTTGTGGGTTTTGATTGTTGACTCGGCCTTCCATCCTTCCAAGATCGGTAAAATGAGGACCCAGATTGTTGGGGGCAAGATGCTGACTCTATAAACCGCTCAGAGAGGGCTGTGAAGCAAAGTGAAGCGGTATACAAGTCTAAGGGCTATTGTTTTTTGAGACCTTTGTGCACAGAATGTGTCTTAACATCAGCAGAGTTTAATTTTCTAACATGGTTTCATTATTGTGACTCCATCACAGTCCACAACTTCCAGATTTAATGTATGAAATTCAGATCCCAATCCGATCTCCGCTATTAGGCCAACGGTGAGTCTCCAGGTCCCCAAGTTGTTATGAAGACACACTGCCACCGTGAATTCCTTAAGCCAGGGCAGTTTACTTTACTTTTTAAAAAAATACAAATTAAAAAATACAAATTACCAATTAAGCACTGCTTGCCCTGTGATAATTAAAACTGGTTGTTTTGCTGGGAGAAAGTAATCAAAGGAAGCAGTCGAGAGGAACTAATTTAGGTAAGTGTATATATTGTATTTTAAAACATAAGAAGGCAAATAAATTGGCTTTCCTCCGCCCTCCCCCCTGCAACAATCAATAGCTTGTTTGTTTTAGTCTAGTATTCAAACATTTAAGAAGTTCAGAAACACAACTATTATATACAAGGTCCAAAAATACAAGAAAATCAGAAGGGGCAAAAAGCATCTCTGTAAGTTGCTTTTCACATTTCACTTTTAACAGCAGGTAAAAGATACATTTCAAATACTTTGGCCACCTAATGAGAAGGAAGGGCTCACTGGAGAAGAGCCTAATGCTGGGAACAATTGAGGGCAAAAGATGAAGGGGACGACAGAGAATGAGGTGGCTGGATGGAGTCACTGAAGCAGTCGGCATGAGCTTAAATGGACTCCGGGGGATGGTAGAGGACAGGAAGGCCTGGGGGAACATTGTCCATGGGGTCGCGATACATTAACTACAGTTTTCTTCAGAATTACTGCTTTTTTTTCATAAGGTGTTGCATCAACCTTCCTAACGATTATGCAAGATATATTTCAGTCTGAGATGAATAAAAGGTATGGCTACCTAGGGAACTCTTTCAACTTAGCATTTGTTGGTCAGCTCAAGGTATTCTGCAAAATTCATGCAAAAGCAGTCAGGACATTTATTGTGATAACAATGATCAGCAAACTCTGTTTCATTAGCTTTACTTGACTGCATACATGGCAATATTATCCATATTATCCATACAGTATGCATATGCAGTCTCAGAGAAGGGATAAAGTAATGGAAGAGGTGTTTTTCAAGTTGGTTTGCAGAGGCAAGGAATGGATCCTTTATGAAAAAGAATTATGAGGACAATGTGTCAATTAATATTTTCTAGTTTATCATTAAGCAGCCCATCCATTTTATTGGGAAAAATGCCTGTATTCTGTTAAAAATTATAAAATTGTGGAGGGATACCATTTCTGAAAACAAAACAAAACAAAAAAAGAAGAGAGAGAGAGAGAGAAAGAGAAAGAGAAAGAAAGAAAGAAAGAAAGAAAGAAAGAAAGAAAGAAAGGAAGGAAGGAAGGAAGGAAGGAAGGAAGGAAGGAAGGAAGGAAGGAAGGAAGGAAGGTGTCAATTCCGTGTATCTGCCATTCTTCGGTGGAAGAAGGGGGGGGGGTGGATTTGATGCATTTAGTTATTTTTCTTTCTATGTATCCTAGGTATCCTATTTCTTGCCTTGTCTGTTGTGTAACCTTTCGCCTGATTTATAACCATTGCCTAGCGCCCCAGATCCCTGGAAAATTCTCACCTCTTGGGGGATGAAAGGAGAGCGAGGGCCATGTAGATTGCAATGCTGGAAGATGGCCCTGAGAAGCTCTTCTTATCGGCTTCTCAGAGAGGCCGGTACAAAAAACATCTTCACACCTGCGGATTGGCGGAATCCACATTGGACTGTTGGGAGGGGTTTCTAATTTCCTTTATCCTAGTTGTATGCCCTGAGGGACCTCAGAGCCTGCTTTGAATTCTGACTTGCTTTCACCCCTTTTCAAAAAAAGGTTCCTTTTGAAATACAAAGTTTTCAAGAGTCTATACTTTCATGAAGCGGGGGAGAGGCGGGTCCTTACAGAAGGAAGGAAGGAAGGAAGGAAGGTAGGAGAGATTCACAATGGTTGTAGTAATGGCTTGGATTACAGTAAATACATAATAAATTATTGACTTATTACCCAAATTAGAATTAGTCCCTATATTGGCTAAGATTGCAAGCTTTTAAAACAATTATTGTGATTTTGCCTGCGATCCAGGAAAGAGTCTGATTTGGATACCTACAGTAAGCACAGAATAGAGAAAGAAGAATGGAGAAGGGAGAAAGGAGAAGGTAGGAAGAAGGAGGAAGAGGAGGAATTTTCTTCCTTTCTTGATGATGCTTCTCCAGAAACTTACTTAAAAAGTGAAACTGTAAAAAGGTTGCCCCGTCTGTGATTCAAATATCTTTTGCAGCATCGCAGTCCACTCATACTCGCATCAACAAAGCCCATTTTGCAGACTGCAATCCTATAAACACAGTGGGATATCGTTTATGTGCAAGGAGAAGTCAATGAGTTTGTTGCCAACTGGTACCAGTTTCACTGGAATTCATTAGCTGCTTCATCCTGCTTCATATCTGACTTAATCTGCACCACAATTCTTACTGAGACATTATTTTAAATTGGCAATTACCAGCCACCTTCGGTTCAGAGGCTAAGCGGGGTTGATTCTGATTATAACTTGGGAGCCTACCAACTTTCCACAAACAAATGAAACAGAAGAAAGGAAAAGAAACTCAAGGGGGGGGGGAATAAGGTGGATTATAGAATTTAGTTAGGGAAAAGAACTCAGACTAAAAACCTTTATTATGGCCTTTAGGTTAGAGAACTTTACAATAAAAATGCACAAGCCTATAAGCAATACAACTGAAAAATAGGCATAGCATACAATAAAATTATGCACAATAAATTAATAAAGTAGCAATAATACAGATGATAGTGGCAATGACCAAAATGTGTGCTACTTTTCAGTAATAAGTGGGATGAATAGCACAAACGGTAGAACAAAAGTGGACATCCTGGAAAGGTGTGTTAAGATCCTAGTCAGATAGAAGAAGTAGAACATAGAATAACAGAGATGGAAGGGGCCTTGGAGGTCTTCTAGTCCAACCTGCTGCTCAAGCAGGAGACCCTATACCATTTCAGACAAATGGTTGTCCAGCCTTTTTTTGAAAGCCTCCAGTGATGGAGCACCCACAACCTCTGAAGGCATGGATCAACCAATCGATTGGTTGATTGCTCTCACCGTTAGGAAATTTCTCCTTAGTTTTAGGTTGCTTCTCTCCTTGGTTAGTTTCCATTCATTGTTTCTCATCCCTCAGTGTTAAGGCCAATGTCAGGGTTCCAATTAACACCCCCAACGCAAGAAGACTCCAAGGCTAGAAGTTCCTCAAAGTTCCATTTTATTAGAGATGTCATATTGACACATCTGGGAAAACCCGAATCTGAGAGTTCCAGGTTTTCCTCACCCAAAAGAAAGTCCAAGACCCTTCCCCTGCACCCACATGTCCATCACATGGTCCAATCAACACACCATCCCATCTGGAGATGCATCCCAGTCACGCCACTCCAGGTGCAGGCCGAATGTCCTTGGCTCTCAGAGAAAGGAATGTTATTATGGCTAGAGATCCTTGCAACTCCATGCAATCCCCCCTCCCAGTTTCCCACAGCACTAAGTGTGGCAGCCCTGAAGATCCAAAGAAAAATATGTTCTCCAAGGCTGACAGGCTGCCCCTCCTCAACCGATGATTGGGTCCTGCAATGAGAGGAACATAGGGGGTTAATACCATATTCCCTAACCACCTTCCCCCCCCCCGGGGGACCCTTTGGCTTATCAGGGAATTTATCATGGAATTGTTTAACTAATCTGTCTGCTTTCACATCCCAGCTCTCAACCCAAGTAGCTTCAGACAAAGGGTACCCTTTCCAATGAATTAAATATTGTAATTGACTTCTATACAATCTAGAGTCTAGGATTCTCTTAATCTCATAATGAGTCTCCCCTTGCACCACTATAGGCTTTGGTGCTGGTTGGTCCTGTGGCCTCAATCTTGACCCGACTGCTGGTTTTAATAAACTGCTGTAAAAGACAGGATGCACTTTGCCTAGGATGCGTGGGAGGTTAAGCTGAACTGTAACTAGGTTAATTACTTTCACTATTGGGAAAGGTCCTAAAAATTTTGGTCCCAGCTTTTTACTGGGCAACTTCAATTTTATGTATTTGGTTGACAGGAAAACACAATCTCCCATACAGAAGGGGGGCTGGAGAGATCTGTGTTTATCCGCTTGCTTTTTATATGCCTCGGCGGCTTCTGATAGCACTCTTTTGGTGTTTTCCCACCCCTTCCTTAATGATTCCATCCACTCAGTCAAAATCATGGAGGAAAGTGGCTCTCTGGGCAGCTCGGGCATGAGGACAAAATTCATGCCGCTGGTGACCTGGAAGGGGGTCAGGCCGGTGCTGCTATATACGGCGTTGTTGTAAGCAACTTCTGCGAAGGGCAGCAGGTCTGCCCAGTTCTCCTGCTGGTAATCCACATAGCATCTTATATATTGTTCCACCATTGCATTCACTCATTCCGCGGCTCCATTCGTACTCGGATGAAAAGCCGAGCTAAGCTCTTGAGTGGACCCGACTGATTTCAGGAACTCCCTCCAGAACTTAGTGGTGAATTGGATGCCTCGGTCTGAGATTACCCGGCGGGGTACTCCGTGCAGCTGGTAAATCTGATTGATAAACATGTTTGCCAGTTTCTTAGCTGAGGGTAATCCCGAACATGCAGTGAAATGGACTTGCTTGGAAAACAAGTCAATCACCGTCCAAATCACTGTATTTCCTCCACTCTCTGGGAGTTCAACTATAAAGTCGATTGCTATTTCCTCCCAGGGTTGGCTGGGGTTGGCCACTTGTTGGAGGAGCCCCAGAGGTTTCCCTGGTCTCATTTTCATGGCGGCGCAAGTAGCACAGCTTTTTACATAATCTTCCACATCGGCTTTCATCTTTGACCACCAAAACTGTCTTCTGGCCAGATGCAGAGTTTTCAAGAAGCCAAATGCCCTGCCAGTCATGAGTCATGGCTGCGCTGTAAGACTTCCAGGCTCAAGCTGGTAGGGATATACAGTTTGGACCCCTTCCAAGCTAGTCCATCTCTCATGGTCAACACATCTTTATTATCTGTGAACCATTGGTCACCTGGGAGTGCTGCTTTCAACGCAGCTGTCATTTTGTCCCATACGGGGTTGGGTTGGCATCTGGCTTGGCCTCTAATGGTGACTTGCACTGCTGGTTGTGAGGAGGGGATGATGGCATGGACAACTTCTTCCCTCCGACTATCGAACTGCGGTTTTCTTGATAATGCATTGGTTAGTAGGTTCTTCCTCCCTGGGATGTATTTTAGCTCGAAGTTAAATCACAAAAAGTATTGTGCCCAGCGGATTTGTTTGGGAGAGAGTTTTCTGGGGGGTTTTAGAGCTTCAAGGTTTTTGTGATCAGTCCAAACCTCGAAAGGCACTTTACCCCCCTCAAGAAAATGTCTCCAGGAGAGGAGGGCCCAGCAGACTGCATAGGCTTCCTTCTCCCAAATTGCCCACCTCCTCTCAGTGTCGGTGAGCTTCTTGGACACATATGCACAGGGCAAAAGCTGGTTCCTCTGTAGGAGCACAGCTGCCACTGCCACATCACTAGTGTCAGCCTGGACGATGAATTGTTGCTCCGGGTCAGGGTGTTGAAGGATCGGCTCCATGGCAAAGAGCCGTTTATATTTTTCAAAGGCCCTTTGGCAGTCCATTGACCAGGCGAGCGGTTGATTCGGCCGTTGTTTCAGTTGGGGGGGCTGTTTTTAGCAGCTCTGTTAAGGGCAATGTGACTTCTGCGAATGCTGGGATGAATTGCCTATAGAAGTTCGCAAACCCCAGGAAGCTTTGGAGCTGTTTGCAGGTGTGTGTGGGCTGCCAGTCTAGCACAGCTTTCACTTTCCATGGGTCCATCTCCACTCCTCCGCTTGATACTCAGTAGCCTAGGTAATCTAGGGAGGTTTTATGGAATTCGCATTTTGACAGCTTCACATAAAGCTTTGCGGCTAGGAGTTTTTTCAGCACTTGCCGCACTAGCTTTACATGCTCCTCTAGAGACTCACTGAATATGAGAATGTCATCTAGGTAAACTAGGACCCCTTTGTATAGGTGCTCGTGTAGCACCTCATTTATCAGCTGCATGAAGGCTGCGCGGGGCCCTTGCAGGCCAAATGGCATGACCTTGAATTGGAAGCTGCCAAGCGGGCAGTTAAAAGCGATCTTCCATTTGTCCCCTTCTCTAATCCATATGTGGTAATAGGCTTCTCTCAGGTCTAGTTTGGTGAACACCTTGTCCTTGGCTAAGTGACTTAGCATGACCGTCATGAGGGAGAGGGGTAGATGTTCTCCATGCACACGGCATTAGTTCCACAAAAATCCACGCAGAGCCTCATCCCCCCATCTTTTTTTTCTTTAAATAGTACGGGGGCTGCCACTCTGGATTTGGCGAGCTGGATAAACCCCCGTGCTAAGTTGTCGTTGATGTATTTCCTTAGCTTGGCCATTTCTTTTGGAGTCATAGAGTACATCTTTGGCTTAGGCAGCTTTGCTCCTGGCACGAACTCAATCACGCAGTCGGTTGGGCGATGAAGGGGGAGAAAGTTGCAATCTTGCTCACTAAAGACGTCCGACAGGTCTCGGTATTCCTTTGGAATCTGTGGGCTGCCGAGAAGTTCATCTGTTGCGGGTGCCGCGGTCTCCCGCTTGCTGGGGCTCGCCGCATTTTGGCAACTATCTGGTTAGATGGGCGGCAGTGGGCCGATGCCTATTTTAGTATCCGTCTTCCCAAGTGATGGTCGGTCCCCATTTGTCTAGCCAAGCGAGGCCCAATATGATTGACTCCATCATTTTGGGAGCTACGATGAATCAGATGAGCTCTTGGTGGTGCCCCATCTCTAGTCTGACAAGTTCTGTGACCAAAGTGGCAGGGGTTCTGCCTATCAGCGTCCCATCAACCTATTCAAAATGGATGGGGCATGCTAGGGCTTTCGTGCCTATCCCTAGCTGTTGGACTATGGGGAGGCTGATCAGGCACCTGGTACAGCCTGGTACGGCCTCTACCTCCCCGTGGGCTCCGATTTCGGGTACTATGATCTGGGTTTTGATAGTGAAGGGGTGGATGGCTTCACTTAACATTGGGTCGTCATTGCCGCTGCTCCCTTCGGCGGACCCCAGAGGGGTTTCTCTGGCTGGAGTTTCCTCGTTCCCAGTTGGAAGGAGAGGAACCTCAACAGCCTGTTTGGCTATTATCCCCTTGTCTGGTGGCTTCCTCGGGGTCTTCTTTCCCCAAGGTGTGGAGGGGGTCTGGACTTGAGGGACTGGGGCAGGGGCCAGGCACTCTTATGCCCTGTGCCCATGCTGACCGCATTGATAGCACTTGATCATCCCAGACAGCGTGGGTGGCGGCGCTTCAGTTAGCCTGACTGGAGTTTGGTGGCCCAGGGTTATTTTTGCCGGTTTCTCTGCAGTTGGCTTCTGATGGGGGTGTATTTTGAGATCCATGGCCACTGCTGTGTTGTACCAGGCTTGTATATGTTCCAGAACTCCCCTGATGCCGCACGCTTGTCTGAGGTCCAGGTCCAGGTCCAGGGCCTTTTTGAAGTGGTAGACAAGCAGGCATTCAGGCCAGTCCCTCAGTTTTCCAGCCAGTCTCCGGAATTCCCACACTAGTTCTTTTGGGGGCCAGCCCACTTGCTTCAATGTTTTGATGTGGGCTTCAGCTTCTATCCAGTGGGCCGTGTCCTCGAACCGGCCTTGGAGCAGTTGGACGAATTCATCCGCATCTTCTAGTTCTGGAGCCCCTTCATCGTGTAGTTCAGCTATCCATTCCGCTGCCTCCCCTTCATTTATGCCATCCGCAATTGCTAAAATCATGTCCCAATCGGTCTGGTATTGGTCCCCATAGCAATTGATGTGGGACCAAACCCGATTAAGGAAGTAGGCCAGCTTTCCAGGGGTCCCGTTGAACGTCACTCTAAACCATGGAGGAGGAGCAGCTGGCAGGGCCGGTTGTGGGCCGGTACTGGCTGTGGGGCCGGTGCTTGCGGCAGGACCGGAGCTGGTGTCCATTGGTACTGAACCCATCCCTGGCCAGGATAGAAGGCCCAACCAGGGGGGATCTGGTCGGCAGGAGGCAATCCGAGGACCGGCGACTGAGGGGGTGTGTGTCGGCAGTCCCAATGGTGGTCTTTGTAGCAGCAGACTGGATTGGCCTAATGGGCCTTGCTGCTGCGCCGTTCCGACTCCAGCAGGAGCTGTCATCCCGGTAGACTGGGCCCGACGGGGAAGGCTAGTGTGCGATCTGCTTCATGCCGAGTGAAACGAGGGTGATGCCCCACTCGGTGCCACTGCTGTCCCCTGGCCTGGAAATGTGAATGTGGGCTGAGCCAAAACCCAGCCGGGTGGGCCGGTATTAGGGGGTTGTGCAATGCTGCCCATGCTGAGTTGTTCGAACCGCTCCGGTAGACCTGCCAGCGACTGGCTTCGTGTCGGTGGCGGAAAGCCCCACTCTCTGGCATTGCTGAGTGCTCTCCATTCGAGGGCTTGGGTCTGCTCTGCTCTGCTCACCCCCATCTGCTGGTCCCGCAGCCTTGACCCAGAGAGAGGGATCCAGTTGAGTGGCCTGCCAGGGCGCCGGCTCTTTGGGCTGAGCACCCTGTCGGTATTCCACTTCGGGGGCCTCCACTGCCTGCACCACAGATTCGGAGGGGGAGTAGAGGGTCTCAACGTGGACCATCGAACTAGTCCCGGTGGTTCCCTCTGTGGTCGCAATTCTCTCCTCCATCTTCCCTGAGTCTTCACGCCGCCAGGTGTCAGGTCGACGCTTGGGGCTCAGGACCCCGGACAGCACCCCAGAGGTCGGGGAGCTGGTTAAAGTTTTAAAGGAGATTCAGGTTAATGTCAAGGTTCCAAGTAACACCCTCAATGCAAGAAGACTCCAAGGCTAGGCATTCCTCAAAGTTCCATTTTATTAGAGATGTCATATTGGCACATCTGGGAAAACCCGAATCTGAAAGCTTCCAGGTTTTCCCCACCCAAAAGAAAGCCCAAGTCCCTTCCCCTGCACCTACATGTCCATCATAGTGTCCAATCAATGCACCATCCCAACTGGAGGTGCCTCCCAGTCACGCCACTCCAGGTGCAGGCCGAATGTCCTTGGCTCTCAGAGAAAGGAATGTTATTATGGCTAGATATCCCTCGCAACTCCCTGCAATCCCGCCTCCCAGTTTCCCACAGCACTAAGTGTGGCAGCTCTGAAGAGCCAAAGAAAAAGATGGCCTCCAGGGCTGACAGCCACTGAATAAAGGCCACTCAGTGGCCTTTAGGAAACAGTGCTAATGATAACTTGCCCATTGCTCTTCAAGGGTCATCTCCACAAAGACAATCCCATCTGAGTGCAATAAACTCAGATTGATCAGTGGATTATACTTTCAGGTATACAGTAAAATTTCTTGGGAAATATTGAAAAAAATCACTAACAAGCGGTTGAATCAAACAGCTCAAAGCCAGATTCTTCAAGGGTGGATAAGTTCAAGGAAGAAATGATCAGAAGAAGGTATAAACCAGTTAAATATAAACCACCGGTCAGGATAAATATCTTCATAAATGACCTAGATGAGGGAATAGAAGGGGAACTAACCAAATTTGCAGATGATACCAAGCTGGCAGGAATAGCTAACACCCCAGAGGAAAGGCTCAAGATCCAGATGGATCTTGACAGACTTGAACACTGGGCCCTATCTAATAAAATGAAATTCAATGCAGAGAAAAGTAAAGTCTTACACTTAGGCAAGAAAAACCAAAAATATACATATAAACTGGGTGAAACCAGACTCAATAGCAGTGACTGTGAGAGGGATCTTGGAGTCTTAGTAGACAACCAGCTAAACATAAGCCAACAGTGTGCAGCGGTGGCCAAAAAAAACAATACAATCCTAAGCTGCATTAATAGAGGGATACAATCTAGGACTAGGGAGGTACTAAGAGCCGA
>QLTV01000397.1:841847-860440 GCA_003457575.1 Thermophis baileyi
TAAGAGGGTAGTCTATAGGGAAATAAATGGTCAGAAAGAAAACACCACTTTGATAAGGGCTGTCGTTAAGACCCGTGAATGTAACTTGCCCATAAAACATCTCATATCCAGCAGGGCCTGCAGAACACTGCGCTGGTGGGACACAAACACAGTCACCAAAATCCTTGTTAATGTGTTTCTGAGTTCCTTGTTCCTTTCCAATGAGGGGAAACAGGAAGGCTCCAACAGGGGAAAACAGCAGGCCACGATCTCCGGTGTGGAAGCAGGCCCCGACGAGGTGCTCCCAGGATGGACCCTGATGAAACACGCCCAGGAGGCCCACTGCTAAACGGCCTCGACCGTCTCCCTCCCAGACAGCCGGATGATTACAAACAGAGGCCATCTGTGAGTTGTTCCATTACAGTTTCAAAAGTTTTTCACTCTCTCAGAAGTTGGGCACAACTTAGTGACTGAACAACAACAATGCAAGGGAATATAACAAATTTGTTCAAACTAACACAACTTTGGACAATGTCAGCACCATTAGGTAGACCAGACCAGGAAATCAACTCCAAGTGGACGGCTAAAATTAGTTTTACTGAGAGTGGCTGGAATAACAGAATCTTGCAAATCTGATGGTGCTGAGCTATCTCCTCCAGTGAATCAGGGAAGTGTCTCCCTGAGTCACTTCTAAATGTTATCTTGTTGCTTTGGACTTAAAAAACATTTTAGCTCCCTTTGCCTAGGCAACTGTGATGACTCCCCCCGGACACTTCCCCAGATACCTCTCCAGATGTCAGCTCAGATAAAGATGAACCAGTTCCGGGCATGTCTGGAGGCGAGTTGGTCAGTGGCTCCGAGCAGCTGTCTGAGAGGGATTTGGCTGAAGCACAGCTGCAGCAGGACAGCCCTGAGGCTCCAGGTGGGGAAAGCACACAGCTGCAGTGATGAGGAAGAGGAACAGCCTGCTGTACCTAATCTAAGACCTACAGGTAGGGCAGAGAAAAGGCAGGAGCAGAGAAGGTTAGCCAGATTACTTGCAAGGAGGCAGCCTCGCCCCTCTTGATGGGCTGCACCAGAAGCTGGCTATTTAGCACAGCAGACAGATGGAGGCAATGCTGGGAACAATGTGTTCATTTCGTTGCTGCGTGTTCTTGACTTGAACTTCGGATCACGTCTCTTCAGCTGTGGCCTTTGCCTTGCCTTGCCTTTGCCTGTGCACTTGCCGTTGTCTTGCAAACTCGCTTTTGGCTGGTGGACTGGACTTGTCTTTGCATTGAGGCTTCATTTGAGTAGCCTGTGGAACTCATTGGGGTTGAGCTGGTGCTGGCACAGGGAATTGCTGGGGAATACCAATTCAGGCTTAGAAGCCTTAATAAAGACTCCTTACATTCGTGGTGTGCGTGTGTGCTTCAACCCTAGATCTTTTGCAATATCTATTTCCAGACCAAGGGGACCCACCAATCTGCCTATCAGAATAATCTGTTTTTATTTCAAGGGTAAAGCCTCCCAAATGTCATGCGTATTGATTGAATAACAAGCTCCAATGAGATCAGGTGGACATGCAACTAAACCAGCAACTGAGGAGACAGTTCATACTCATTCTGCTGGATTTTTTGGGATGTTGTTTTTATTAACATGCAACACAATTGCTATCTTAAATGGAAGGAAGGAAGGAAGGGAGGGAGGGAGGGAGGGAGGGAGGGAGGGAGGAAGATAGCAATAGCATTTAAGACTTATATACCGATTCACAGTGCTTTTACAGCCCTCTCTAAATGGTTTACAGAGTCAGCATCTTGCCCTCAACAATCTGGGTCCTCAACCTTGGAAGGATGGAAGGCTGAGTCAACCTTGTGCCGGTCAGGATTGAATTGCTGGCAGTGGGCAGAATTAGCCTGCAATATTGCATTATAACCACTGCGCTACCAGAGCTCTTATCACAGTTTGGTTGTTCTCCCAAGCTGCCCAACATGTTATGAGCTTCCATTTTTATGGTATAAAATAAAACCTACAACAAAGGAAAATAATCCTCTGTGTCATATTCTTTGCTCTTAAAACACAGATTTTGGTCTTGAAGATTAGCTGCAGATGCTGTAACTGTGATAATTAATATGCGTCACTCCTACCTTGCATTTAAAAGAAAAAGATGAGCAAACAGCCTCAATTTTTGCAGAATTAAAAAGTAGACTTTCTGATTGCAGTTCTGGACTGAGCAAATGGAGACTCTGAAGCTATATTTAGCATCTTCAATCTGATTGTCCTCTTTTAGGAAACCGTAATCCCGAAGTCTCAGGTGCTTTTCTGAAAGCTGTTTCCTCCCTTCTTCATCTCTCTTGACTTCCACATTGACAGGACAGGACAGGACTCCATTTAACAGAGGTTGCCGGTGAACAGGTGTGTTGCCCTGAAAGCAAGTATGTTAAGACCAGATAAGATGAAGACTTGACTCTCCTGTCCAAATTTGCCCTCCCGTTCTGCCTCTATATTTTGATGTGAATTAGAAGTGCAGAGTCAGCCACCTTAATGTTACGTCCTGCTAAATATTTTATATCTGAGGGAAGAACTTCATTATAGCAGGGTTGAGGAAAGGGGACACTAAAAGTGAACACTGAAAAAAAAAATGGGCATCCAAGAATATCCAATATCTAAGGGGCTGCCACAAAGAAGAGATGGACAACCTATTAGCCAAAACACCAGAAGGCAAGACAAGAAACAACGGATGGAAACTAATCAAGGAGAGAAGCAACCTAGATAGAAGCAACCTAGAGAGACGTTTCCTGACACTGAGAACAATTAATTAGTGGAACAGCTTGCCTCCAGAAGTTGTGGGTGCTCCATCAGTGGAAGTTTTTAAGAAAAGCCACTTGTCTGAAATGGTATAGGGTCTCCTGCTCGAGCAGGGGGTTGGACTAGAAGAACTCGAAAAGTCCCTTCCAACTCTGTTATGCTGAATATTTTACACTGCACCTTTGTGCCAAAATCACTGAATAAAAAATTCTAAAAGGATGTTATCCTCAATTATTCAGCAATTTGTTTGTAGCTGATAAAATAAAGGTGGGGAATCATTATTAACAAGTAGATTGGATATGATACTCTTCATCACTTTATTTTTCATGAAATATTTTACCACACAGTAGTTCTCTATGTAATACAACATGTGGGATGAGATAGATAGATAGATAGATAGATAGATAGATAGATAGATAGATAGATAGATAGATAGATAGATAGATAGATAGATAGATAGATTAGATGAGAGATAGAGATGATAGATAAGGGATAGAGTTAGATAAATAGAGAGAGACAGAAATATATACTGTATATTTATTTATTTATTTATTTATTTATTTATTTATTGGAATTTGTCAAAAACGAGAACAAGAATAAGAGAATAAAAACACAATGACAGGGACGATAGGCACGTTAGTGCACTTATGCACGCCCCCTCTGCTGACCACTTAAGTATGAAGTAAGGTCCAGGGAAGTCAATTTGTGACTGAAACTGTGAAAATTTGTAGCTGAGACAACTGAATCAGGTAGGGCATTCCAGTCTTTGACAACTCTATTACAGAAATCATTACAGAAAGTTTAGAACGATTTACATTGAGTTTAAAGCAGTTGTTCACGCGTGTATTAGCAATAGCAATAGCACTTAGACTTATATACCGCTTCATAGTGCTTTACAGGCCTCTCTAAGCGGTTTACAGAGTCAGCATATTGCCCCCAACAATCTGGGTCCTCATTTTTACTGACCTCGGAAGGATGGAAGGCTGAGTCAACCTTGAGCCTGGTGAGATTCGATCTGCCAAACTGCTGGCAGCTGGTGATCAGCAGAAGTAGCCTGCAGTACTGCACTCTAACCACTGCGCCACCACGGCTCAGTATTATTGCGATTAAAACAGAAAAAGTCATTTACAGGTAAAATATTACTATGTATAATTTTGTATGCAATACCTAGGTCTGACCACAAGCGACGCAGTTCTAAGTTATCCAAACCGAGAATTTCGGGCCTAGTAGCATAAGGAATTCTACTGTATACACAAGAATGCAAGACTTTTCTCGTGAAATACTTCTGAACCCGCTCGATTGTACTGATGTCAGATATATGCAGAGGTGGGTTCCTACCGGTTCGGACCAGTTCTATAGAGCCGTTAGTAACTTGGCGGCCTGGGTCGCTGGAACCGGCAGCGACCCAGGCCTGCCACGCCCCCGAGCCGGTTCTCTTGTTTTTTGCTTCTGCGCATGCGCAGAAGCCTTTATTTAGTACTGCACATGCATGTGCACGCCCCCACGCAAACCGCCCACGCAGTGCACGGCGCCCACCCGCCCACGCAGCGCGTCCCTGAGCGAACCGGCAGTAGAACCCACCCCTGGATATATGGTGAGAGAGAGAGAGAGAGAGAGAGAGAGAGAGAGAGAGAGAGAGAGAGAGAGACCCATTCCCATTTTATAGAAATGAATAAAAAAGATCGTTCTCAGGATCTTGAGATCTACTACACAGCAGCACAGACAGAATGATGATGCACTTAATGTTGCACCATATGTTGCCTAAAACCATCAACCCCGTGACAATGGAGACCCACACCCACCACCAAGACTCTTTATTTATTAATATGCTATCATTCTGAACACACAGTTCTGTGCATTGCCTCTTATTTTGAGTAACTTTATTTAATTAAACATATTTCTATGCTGACACATTCAAAATGACTCCTGGCAGCTTAGAAAGAGAGCATATGTTAAGGGTCCCTTTCGTGGCTATACTGAGAGAATTATGATATTTTTTTCTCGGCTGCTGTATATGTTTAGTTTTGTACTGTTTTTAATTGTTTTAGAATTGTTTGCCACCCAGAGTCACTAGGTTAAGATGGCTGGCTGTAGACATTAAATAAATAGTCAGCGTAAGCTCTTACGCCAGCCCTGATCCTTCTGAGGCTGCCTATAGAAGATTTGCTCCTGAAGAGCTTGGGGGGAAAATGCTCATACAGAGGAACAGATCAACCTTTTTGAAACCAACAAGAAAGAGAACAAAGAAAGGTGAGGCTGGTTTGCCACAGTCATGAAGACTCTTTTAACAATTTGCTACCAAGGTGGCCTCGGGTAGATTCCAATATGTGGGTTTCTTGGTGCTCTCTGAACTTGGTTGTTTTCTTTCAGATGTGTCATTACATAGAACATAGAATAACAGAGTTGGAAGGGACCTCAGAGGTCTTCTAGTCCAACCCCTTGCTCGATCAGAAGGCCCTATACCATTTCAGACCAATGGTTGTCCAGTCTCTTTTTGAAAGCCTTAAGAAATAATTAAGCAGTTGTGCTTTCTCTCTACTGCCCCTTACTTCTTTGCCATCATCTCCCATTAGTGGACCAATTGTTTCTTTGACTTTTTTTCATATTTTTCATGTGTTGAAAGAAACTTTATTGTTTTTGACATTTGTTGCAAGTCTTACTTTGTTCAAAGCCTTAACTTTCTGAACTTCATCTTTGCAGGTTCTAGCTATTCGTTGGTATTCTGCCTTACCAATAAAGGAGAATATTTGTAGCTCAGGGTTGAAATGAGGGGTCCTTGGTGCTCTTTGAGCTTGCTTGTTTTCTTGCAGATGTTTCATTACCAAACTAGGTAACATCATCAGTGCTAGTCCTAGCTCAGAGATGCCAAGGACCCCTTATTCTTCCTTAGTTATGTGTCCCTCTTTCCATTTTTTGTACTTATCCTTTTTTCCTCTCTGACAGTCCTTTGTGCAACCAGGCTGTTTTTTTCTTGCTAACCGACAGGGCTGATGTCACCTAGTTTGGCCATGAAACATCTGCAAGAAAGCCACCAAGCTTAGAGAGCACCAAGGACCCCACAGTTCAACCCTGAGCTACAAATATTCTCTTCTATCAGCTTTCAAAATAAAATTGTGCCTGCTTCTCCTTAACCTTTGTGGAATGTGGTTATTTTACATTTCCTTCCTTGTAGCATAGATCTGAGCCTTTGATGGTTAGGGATCTCAACCCATCTTCAAGGTGCTTTTTCAGAAGGTTAGTACAAAACATGATCGATGCATAGTGACTGAGAGTCTACATAGCAAACTGATCTTGAGCACTGATAGATATCAGCATGAAGGGACATATAGCACAAGATGGATGCACAATGGAATGAGTCAAGTTGGAAGCATTTATCTCCAGAACATTTTAAGAGCATTCTTGTCAGGTGTGAAGAATCGGGACCACGTATTTAGTTCCACTTAAGATGACTTATTTGCTCATGCCTATAGGCCAAAATCTAGTCAACTAATGGTCAACACTGAGGTGTTGCACTGAGGTGGCGCAGTGGTTAGAGTGCAGCACTGCAGGCTACTTCAGCTGACTGCTAGCTGCAGTTCGGCGGTTCAAATCTCACCGGCTCAAGGTTGACTCAGCCTTCCATCCTTCCGAGGTGGGTAAAATGAGGACCCAGATTGTTGGGGGCAATATGCTAACTCTGTAAACCGCTTAGAGAGGGCTGTAAAGCACTATGAAGCGGTATATAAGTCTAAGTGCTATTGCTATTAAATTGGCACTAGAAAAGAGTGAATGGAATTCAAGAGGGTTAGACGTAAACCGTTTGTGAGAACATAATGACTCTAGGCCGATTCCTCACTTGACTCCACCCCAGGCCCTGCCTCTGTTTCTCCTACAATTGTGGCTGCAAATAGCTGGTCCCATTAGACTTTTGGAATCAGACTCTTCCATTATTTGCATTAGAATTAATTTACCAGAAACAAGTTCTTCAGAAGCATTTCTGGACTAACTAGGACTAACGCTGTTTTCTTCAGAGAAGGTCTTCTTGATGGCAATTTCTGCTCATGCTATATATGATAAAGTTTATTACTCTGTTTACATGAAAGTAATTGCCCTCCAGTAATTGAGAATTTTTATGGAGAAAATATGGGCTTCCCCCTCCTCTCCCTAAAAGATGGTCTGGGTAACTGATTCATCGCAGGTAATTTCTCAAGCTGTACATGTTGATTATTCCACTCCCTTCTCTTTGAAACATCACACTGAGCTGAAATGAGAAAACATTCCTCCTTAAAACCAAAATGAGAACGTCTCCTCCATCACTTCAAGAAATGCACAAAATAGGTGTCTTTGGACAGGGACGGCTTCCCAAACCATTGCCTCACTAACACTAACTTTCCTTAGTATCCTTGGCCAGGCCACGAAGTGGGCTAACTCAGCATTGGGCATCATTGAAATGTTAGCACAATTCCATCTTTGTGGCCCAGGAGTGGGATACTTTACTCCTGTCCCTCCATTCATGCATTAACATTGGAAATAAAAACCAACAGCAACAACGAAAACGTTTTCATTGTTTGGAGTTAGCATAAAAATGTTACTCCGTTGAGCAGAAACATTGCAACTAACTTGCAGGACTTGCAAGATTCTGTTGATGCAGCTTTACAATAAAGTCAATTTAGCGCATCTAGTCATGTTTCCTGTTCTGATTTACCTGGGAAGACCAACAACAGTGTTGCAAGTCTCAAAGCACAAACTTCCCCCCCCCACAACTTTTAACTGCTAGACTCACTAGGGCAGGTCCTTCTCAAGTTTCTTCCTTTGACCAGTAAGCAATCATGGGCTTCTCCCATCTCTCGTCTGATGATTTCCTGAGCAGCATCTCCTCTTCCCTTTTGTCAACGTTATCCATGCTTTCCAATGCACATATAATCCTGCACTGGTCTACAAACATTTAGCTTCCCACTGTCACCACCTTGAGATGAAGCACCTTTTCAGTTTAGGTGCTTTTAATTTTACAGCTTCTGCACCTTTGTGAGGTCAAACCAAATGGCAACTGGTTGTTTCCCCACTGAGGTTCTCCAACCACATTCAAAATGTTAAAGGAGAGAGGAGGGAGGGAGAGGGAGAAGGATGGCTTTCCATTGCAGAACATTAAGCCTTTTTGTTAAGTTTTAGCTTAATATATTGTCAGGGTTTCGACCGATGCCCTAATTAAATCATGAGCCTCAAGGCAAGCTTCAAAAGAAATCCAGTTATTTATTAGGAGCTTCATGTCAGCACCAACCAAGTGAAGCCAACTCTGCCCTCACTTAATTTGTGCCTTGGCTCTGACCCTGTTTCCCAATCCCCCCAAGGTGTGTCATCAGTCACATTCCCCAATGAAGCAATTTCACGGGTTGTAGAAGTCAAAGAACTCCCTCCAGTCACTGTGGGTCACCCTGGAGATGACCTTGACGTTGCCGGCTTGAACGTGCTTTGTTTTGACTGAAATGCAAGTTCCTCAATGCAGCTGTGAGGCTCGATTCCCCATCCCCCTGCCTATGGCAACTCGAGAGCAGGTCAGGAATGCTTCGCGAGTTGACATTCGGCTTCCCTCACTTCCTGAAGTCGACCTGTGCAAAGCAAAAACAGTTTGAGTACAGGTATAGATTTGAGGGGTGCGACCTCCCGCCAGTCTTTGTTGGGTTGTCTTCAATGGAATTTAGCTATGAGGCAGTCAGCTTAGATGTTTCTGCTCTTTACCCAAGACGCCTCTGATAAGGGGTAGCCCTTCCACTTGATTAGGTATTGGAGCTGTCTCCTGTACCATCTCAAGTTGAGGATGCGTTGCACCTCATAATGGGATTGGCTCCCTATGACCACTGGGTCCGGGGGCTCACGGGGTAGTGGTCCATTGCGATTTCCTCCCATGGCCTCGTTGGCTCTGCCACCAGTTGCAGCAGTCCGGGGGGGGGTGTTCCTGGTTGCTTTTTCATGGTGGCGCAGATTGTGCAACTTTTCACATAACTGTCCACGTCTTCTTCATGCCGGGCCACCAGAATTGCCTCCGCACTAAGTGTAAAGTCTTTAGGAACCCAAAGTGGCCTGCCGGTTTAGCGTTGTGGCTCCTCTGGAGGATTAAGGTGCATAGGGACTCTGGGACATAGAGTTTCGTCCCTTTCCATGCTAGTTACTCCCTTTTTGTCAAGATATGTTGGTTGTCACGGAACCAGGGGTCTGCTAGCAGTTTGGTTTTGAGTTTCATGGTTAGATCGCTTGTGGTCGGTCTTGCCGGTCGTGGCATTGTTGTCTGGTGCTCACTTGGGCTGCTGTTTGGGGGGGGGATGATGGCGTCTACTACCTCTTCCCGTTTGCATTTGTACTGGGGCATGCGGGAGAGGGCATCAGCTAGGAAATACCTCCCCCCTGGGATGTGCTTTAGCACAAAATTGAATCGGTTGAAGTGTTGAATTTTCACTTTTGCCTGCAGATGGCACTGTTGCTCTGCTCCCCTCTTTCTTCTTCTTTTAACTGTATATCTCCAAGCAAGTTATAAAATGCAATATTTATAGGAAAAACAAAGTTTATATAGTCACTTTTATAATAACCAAAAGTTCCAAATTTAAAAGTTAGGATACCCAGTCCAGTTTTCTAACTTTACTCTTCTAGCAAATCCTTATAAGCCATTTTTTTTTAATAATAGCACCAAAAGCCTTCCTCGGCGCTTCTCTTCCGGAGGTGGAAAAGAAAAACTAATTCCACCTCCTCTTTTTGTGTCACACTTTTTTCCTGTTATTCCCAAGGAGGCTTTTCTTTAAAAAGTTAAAAAATAAATAAATCCAAAAGTCCTATATTAACAGTATCTCACCCAGAACGTTCACACCTTCTTTCCATCTTCACACTCTTCCGGTGGCTGCCCCAGCTTCGTAGTGGCTCGCAATGGCCGCCTTCCCAGCTATCAGTTTACGGAGCTTTCTCCGGATCAATCAGGGAGTTTGTGGACTCCCTGAGATCATTGGAGTGCTCCCCTCATTTATCGCCCCTACGAGGCGATTTAGGTCCAATTAGGACCACCCGATAGCTGGGATTTCGACGGTCCCATGGGAGCTCCCGAGGGACGCATCGTCTCACCGCAACACTATCCACGCATTATCATTGGTCTGGAATGGGGTGGAAGTGAGGATTTTGCATTATCATTGGTCTGGAATGGGGTGGAAGTGAGGATTTTGCATTATCATTGGTCTGAAATGGGGTGGAAGTGAAGATTTTGCATTATGATTGCTCATAAGTAAGTAAGAACCCGTAAAGGAGGAATGGAAAAATCCCTATCTGTAGATCAGTGTTTTTCAGTCTTGGCAAGTTTAACATGGGTGAACTTCATGCTGCCTTGGGAATTCTGGAATTGAAGTCCATGCACCTTAAAATTGCCAAAGTTGAGAAGTATGGGTCTACAATACAGCTTAGGATTTTCCATTCCTGTTTTATTTAGAGTTTGGTGCAATTAAATAAATCAGTTGTGGTTTCCTTAACAAATAGTGATTAAAGCGATATGAACCATTACTGGACTTTTTGTGAGAAACTGAAATTAAAAGTTGATCTGGGGTTTTTATGATTAGATATGACTGGAGTCAATCCAACTGATAGGGACGAAGTTCAGAAGGCAGCCAAGATGAATACAAACAAAATTGTCTTCAGCAAAAGTGTGTGGTGTGATCCACCCTTATATAGTCTTAGGGCGTGGCCCCTCTGCCTGCAAGTTTACCTTCGAGGAGACCTCCTTCTACACTGCCTGCAAGTTTACCTTCGAGGAGACCTCCTTCTACACAGCCACTCTTGCCGGATAGCTGCCCTGCGTGCTCTGGCATCAATCAGAGGCCCCTCCTCTTCACTGGAGTCACTGAACTCCTGCTGAGGAGGTGCAGAAGGCCCTGATTGCGCATCATCCTCTGGCCCTGCTTCCTCTTCGGTCTCGGACTCCGGTGCCGGCGCTACAGACCGCTCTTGCCACCCTATGGACTGTTCCTGTTCGTCCGGATCCGTGAGCAGCTGCACGGGACGGGGGCAAGCCACAACAGAAACTGAAATTAAAAGTTGATCTGAGCTTTGATGGTTAGATATGGGATAATGGAAATAATGTAGACAAATGTTAATCTTAGAGTAAGAGTTTGATATATTTTTACTTACCATATTTTTTGGACTATAAGATGCACCGGTGTATAAGACACACCAAGATTTTGAAGAGGTAAGTAAGAAAAAAAAAGTTTTTGCCCTCCCCCAGCCCCCAGGAGCACCTCCCAAACCCTCTGCGCACCCTATTTTTGGGGAAAATGGGCTGTTTTTGCCAGTTTTTCGCAAAAACGGGACTGTGTTTGCCCTCCCCCAGCCCCCAGGAGCACTCTGCAGACCTCCCAAACCCTCTGCGCATCCGTTTTCACACGGGGTGGGGCTTCGGGAGGCCAAAAATGGCTGTATTTGGTGTATAAGATGCACCAACATTTCCACCATCTTTTTTTGGGGGGGGGAGTGCATCTTATACTCCAAAAAATTCCTCTTTCTTTCTTACACTTTCACTCTTTTTCTTTTCTGAGCCTTTTCTTTTTTCAAATCTGTTTTTTATTCATTTATCCCTTAGCTTTGTATTTTTTTGATGTATGAAGTATCAAATACTCAGCCATTATAATTCTACATTCCTTATTTACAGAAATCATACCAAGATTTAGAATGAAATCCACTGGGAGCCATCTCATATAAGGCAGGCTCTGAGTCCCTCTAACCAAAAAGTGTTTATCGACAGAAGAGAATATTTGTAGCTCAGGGTTGAACTTGGTGCTCTCTGAGCTTGATGGTTTTCTTGCAGATGTTTCATTACCAAACTAGGTAACAACATCAGTACTAGAAGGGAGTGGAGTTTGCTCTTATTTTCACATACTAATGGCTTACCCTGTCAGTGTTGATCAGTTGCTTCACAAATAGTGTTTTGATTGGTGCCAGGTCTCTACAGCTTCAGGCAGAGAAGGGCTATTCCTGGCACCCCTCCCTCAAATGTTCTTTAAAATACAGTTTCCCAGCATTCCTTTAGGAACCTCCAACATGCAAACTGTGGTTACTCATCCTAAAATGAATCCTCTTTACCTGGAGCTTCAAAATTTGTTGTTTGCTGGGAAGATGTGTAGCTAAAAGTCAGTCTACATTTAGTGTACACCTGACTTTGGGGATATTTCTTCATCACCAAAGAAAAGTGTATTTTCTGCGCAGTTCACACCCCTTGCTCGCTGAATCTGGATATCACAAAGCAAAGCCCACATTTTGTAATTAACCCCCGCGGCCCATTTTGACTGGCAGAGCGCTGCAGGAGACTTAGTGCTGTCACACCCCCTGGCCACATCCCTGGCCACGCCCACCCATCCACACCCATCCACCCAGTCATTAGGGCAGAGAACCAGTTGTTAAAAATTTGCAGCCCACCACTGTGCAAGAATGTATTTTACATGCAATAAACTGCTTGCTGCTTCACTTTATGACTGTCAAATTTCTGACTGATGAGTCTGTTTCTCACACACCTAGAAGCAAACAAAGTTATAACCAGTAGCCAACATGGATTGATCAAAACTGCTTAATAAAAGATCCTTTTGAACTACATTGGCTCAGAAGTTCTCGCTTTCTTAAGTTAGACGGAGAGGCGATCTTTACACACCCCTTGCTCGCTGAATCTGGATGTCACAAAGCAAAGTCCACATTTTGTAATTAACCCCCGCGCCCCGTTTTGACTGGCAGAGTACTGCAGGAGATTGAGTGCTGTCACACACCCCTGGCCACACCCCCTGGCCACACCCACCCAGCCACACCCACCCAGCCACTCCCACCCAGCCAGTCATTAGGGCAGAGAACCGGTTGTTAAAAAATTTGCAGCCCACCACTGTTTCCGCCCCAACCCTTGTCTCAAAGAAAATGAACACTGAAATGATTACTGTTAAATGTTTCAGAAAGGCAGGACTATGTAGATAAATAAAGCTTCATCTAATTTACAGTAAAAAATAATCAGTGAAATTTCTTCAAGTTTTTTTTTTTATGGTATGAAGAAATCTTTCATAGGAAGGAAAAATTCTCTGAAGAATACCTTGAGGAACTAAATTTTCATAAGCAAGGGAATATTCCTTCCTTCCTTCCTTCCTTCCTTCCTTCCTTCCTTCCTTCCTTCCATCCTTCCTTCCTTCCTTCCTCCCTCCCACCTTCCTCCCTCCCTCCTTCCCTTCCCTTCCCTTCCCTTCCCTTCCCTTCCCTTCCCTTCCCTTCCCTTCTGGTTTTCAGCAAAACCATTATAAAACATAGCCACGTGTGACTGTGGGGTGCTGCAAAGAGCCATCAATGTGGTTGTGTTGCTTACCACCCAGAATGCAATCATATGACCATGAGGTGGGATGGGAGCCATCATTGGAACTTTGGATCTAAGTTGCAAAAAATGGTGGCCTTCTCCCCCCAGAATTACTGGGCTTTTAGGGGGAAAAGAAATGGGGGTATGAAAAGACAGCTGCTCAGAAGAGATTCATGGCCCTGGGAAAGGAAAGTCAACTCTTTTCTATATGAAGAAATCAGCTGTTAAGTAAAAACAGTCTCCTTTCCTGCCCATTTATGCTTCATTCATACATTACTGTGAAGAAGACAGTAATACACATTCTTGGAGTTAATAAAGGTTTAACTCCAAGCGGTTGGCAAAGAAGATGTTCTTGGAAGCTATAAATTACATCCTGGCACTAAGTATCGAATAGAATTCTTCAGATAATAAATGCCAATGTTAATAATTTTTCCCCTACATTTAGCTGTAGAGGCCTAGAGGCCCATCTTGGGTCTGGGAGCCAGCTGTGTGCTGCAGCTGCCAAAAAACCCAACGCAGCCCTAGGTGGCATCAACAGAAAGATAGAATCATGATCACGTAAACTTCTAGGACCGCTTTGCAAAGCCTTAGTAAGACCACACCTAGAATATGGCATCCAGTTTTGGTCACCATGACATAAAAAAGATGTTGAGACTCTGGAAAGAGTGCAAAGACGACCAATAAAGATGCTGAGGGGGCTGGAGGCTAAAACATACGAAGAATGGTTGCAGAAAGAAGGACCAGGGGTGACATGGTAGCAGTCTTCCAATATTTGAGGGGCTGCCACAAAGAAAGGGGGGGTCAACTTATATTCTCCAAAGCACCTGAAGGCAGGACAAGAAGCAATGGATGGAAACTAATTAAGGAGAGAAGCAACCTAGAAACAAGAAGAAATTTTCTGACAGTCAGAACAACTAATCATTGGAACAACTTATCTTTGGAAATTGTGGGTGCTCCATCAATGGAGGTTTTGAAGAAGAGATTGGGCAACCATTTATACAAAATGGTATAGGGTCTTCTGCTTGAGTAGGGGGTTGGACTAGAAGACCTCCAATGTCCCTTCCAACTCTGTTATTCTGTTAATTCTTTAATGAGATGGATGGCTACAAGTGACCATGACGTCAAAGGGCCAAATGTGAGATGGAATTCACAGGTCCAGGAGATCAGAGTTTCATGAGTTCGTTACTGATGCAACCATGCCATAAATTGTCTACCCAGAGAAGCAAAAAACGGAAAGGCAGTTCATTTTCTCATGTCATTAATTCACACTAAAATGCAGCCATCATGGAAGTGAATAGCATTGCAGAGAGATAAGGACAAACCTCAGCAGACCAAATATCAAGGGTGCCTCTTTCAGTTGTGATGAAATCATTAATATCTGCTTGAGCAAAGGATGCCTGGAAGAAATAGGGAAATAGTTGAATTTGTAAAGGTTGGGCTGCTCTCCTCTCAGAAAACCTTGAAGAGGAATGAGAGGGTAGTAGCTATTATCCAGTCTGATTCTGGTTTCAGCTTAATCCGTAGTCATGATTTCTTAATTATATTGAGTTCAAAACAGAAAGTGATTATTGCAATATCCTGAAAAACCTTTTCTCAGAATGAGGCAAACAAAAAATTAAATAACAGAATAACAGAATTGGAAGGGGCCTTGGAGGTTTTCTAGTCCAACCCCCTGCTCAGGAGAAAACCCTATACCATTTCAGACAAATGGTTGTCCAATCTCTTTTTGAAAACCTCCAGTGATGGAGCCACCCACAACTTCTGGAGGCAGGTTGTTTCACTGGTGAATTGTCCCAACTGTCAGGAAATTTCTCCTTGGTTCTAGGTTGCTTCTCTCCTTGATTAGTTTCTATCCCTTGCTTCTTGTCCTGCCTTCTGGTGCTTTGGAGAATAGCTTGACCTCCTCTATTTTGTGGCAATCCCTCAGATATCAGAACACTGCTATCATGTCACTCCTAGTCCTTCTTTTCATTAAACTAGACATACCCAAATTTTAAGACATCTCTCAGGAAGGAAGATCATATCAAAATTTAATGTTATCTAAGATGAGGAAAACCATTTCAGCCACCATCGTCCTGGTCTGTGACCTTCATAACATTCCACAAAGGCTCTGAAGTTCCTTGTAAATACATCAGATGTGAGTAAAGTGCCTTGATCAATACTTTGACTAGGATGTTGCTGAACAAAAGCTAAGAATAGAGAAAGGCAAAAAAAAAAGTAGTGGTATTTTGGAATTTTATTACTAGAACATAGGACAGCTGATTACGACAACAGGAAGTACAGTACATAGAATTACTCATTTAATTTTTTTTTAAAAAAAATCCAGTACAATAGGGAAAAACTAAGGATCCCTCAATAGATTCAAATCAAAATACCAGCAGCTTGTCTGATAAGTAGACAATACTGTATTTTAAGAGGAATTTAAACTGTTATTATCTGGCTTTTTCAGGGCAAGAAAATTTGGAATTGTTTGGGACTGTTTCTCCAAACTCTTTTGCTTTCTCTCCTTTGGAAACGAACAAGAAATGAGCTCCTTTGAAGCAGCATTTTTCAAGCTTCGCTACTTCCAGATATGTGGACTTCAATTTATACTCTGCAACTCTCTTGCTGGCTGAAGACCACACATCTGGAAGTGGCTAATTGAGAAAACCCCTGCTGCTAAGGAACCTCTCTTGACTCCTCAAATAAAAAATGGAGGGTGAAATCAGCAAATGGACTAAGGAGGAGGAAGAACTTTGCTTGAAGAATATTATCAAAGAAGAAAGAAAAAATGTACCGGGATGCACAGAGAAAAAAAATCAGGAGGAACACTCAGAGAAAAGGTGACACTTCTGTTGTGTGTTTTTTCCAAGTAATTTGTCCTCAATCGATGCAAAAAGATATAGACTTGAGGCATGCATGTTTCTTAAGAGATGTGAAATAAACAAAAATGAAGACTTGCTCTACACAATGGCAAGGAAGGAAGGAAGGGGGGAGGAGGAAGGTGACAGGGACAGGGAAGGAAGGAAGAGAAAGAGAGAGAGAGAGAGAGAGAGACGGAGGGAGGGAGAGAGGAGGAGAGAGAGAGAGAGAGAGAGAGAGAGAGAGAGAGAGAGAGAGAGCAATTCCAACTTCAATACCTGAGCCAATACAGAAATATTGCAATAATATAAGGCAGGTTATGGTGGAATATTGAAAAAGTTTTAGGAATATATTTTTTTAAAAAAGTGGGGGGGGGGAGAGGGGGCAAAAAGAGAATTGAAAAAGAAATCTAACCTAGAATAGCAATCAAGGAAGATTAGAATTACCTTTGAACCAAAGGAAACAATTCTCCTCATCCTTCTAGAAAGAGCTCAATTTTGCTCAATGTGTTGTATAGTTGATAATAATCCACTATATTGCACAAAGCTCTACGAATTGACTTAAAGTGCTAAACACAGCAAAAAGAGATTGATCGAAATATTATGAAAAGTAATATTTTTCCTCCTAAAAAGTAGGTTCTGTGGAATTTCTACTAAGAAATGTTGGAGTTATATAACAATTTCTGAAACAGCATAGAAGGACACAAATGACTAACGGAACTTGATTGCAGAAAATGACTGTATGGGAACTTTTTTCATATAAGAAATGAAACTCAATCTAATTGAGATTTTGTGGCACCAAACTAGTAAAGAATAGAAAAGTTCAACAAGGAAATAGGGTTTATTATGAAAATATTTGTGCCTACAAAAATGAAGCAGTCACTGAGACTCACAAAGCCTCAATAAAATCTCAGAGCAAGTTAAATCATCTTTAGAAGTATAAGGATGGTTCCTGTTATTGTTGTTTAATTCAGCAAAATTGTAGAGGGCCACAGAAAAGAAAGAGGAAGACCAAGCAGTGTATCGTGAAGCTTAAATTTGCGTCTTTCTTTAATACCTTATTTATAACATGAAGAAAGTGTGGGAACAATCATGAAATCCACAGGTAATTTAAAATTGAGTGGGATAACTAATAGGTTAAAAACAAAATAAAATTCAAAATTATTTTGGTAAGCTTAGACAATGGGCTGAAAGTAACAGAATGAAATTTAAGAGAGACAATTTGTTTAACTTCCACCTTTCTACGCTGCCACAATCCCGTGACTCTAGGTTCACCGCCTTCAAGTATTTACAAAAAAATACTAAATCTGGAATAATAAATAAATAAATAATAAACTTACGCACAGTGTAAAAATAACTTCCACAGTATAACAATTATAAAAATAATGAAACAACACCACCCAAACAGAAAACGGATGTTTTTCTTACAAAACGCAAATTAAATGCACGAGTGTATAGGCAGAGAAAGAACCTGACTTATAATAGAACTTGCAAACAAGATCTTGAAATAGTTATTCTTTGCAAACTGAGTTTGCGGCAGCAGTATAATGGGGCTGCAAAAAGGCAAAGGCAATTTTATTTAGTGCATCAACAAGTGTTCGAAGCACTGGGAGGAAAAGAGCTTATTATTTTATTTTATTTTATTCAATTTTGGGCGAACCCCAACTGAAGGTCTAGATGCCGCTTTGTGAGATGTTTCCACAGAAATAATAGACTTTTCTGAAATTGACTAGCTCCTTCTGTAGTTGATTCTACAGAACTGAGCAGTGTCTCTCTGTAACTTTTCTCCATTTCTTCTGAACATTGCAATGATGGAAGACGGGTCTTCACCATTACTCTTCAGCCTTGTCTTCTCAACGTCAAAGATGAAAGACAGATGACAGACAGATTAACAGAGTTGGAAGGGACCTTGTAGGTCATCTAGTCCAACCCCCCCCCGCTCAAGCAGGAGACCCTACACCATTTCCGACAAATGGCAGTCCAGTCTCTTCTTGAAAGTCTCAAGTGTTGAAGCTCCCACACTTCCGAAGGCAAGCTGTTCCACTGGTTGATCGTTCTCACTGTCAGAAAGTTCCTCCTTATTTCCAGGTTGAATCTCTCCTTCATCAGTTTCCATCATTATTCCTTGTCTGGCCTTCAGGTGCTTTGGCAAATAGCTTGATCCCCTCCTCTCTGTGGCAGCCCCCTCAAGTATTGGAACACTGCTATATATCCAAGGAAAAACAATGCCAATGCTAGATGAAGATGACAAATGAATATTAAATGAGGAAATAACTCTGACAGAATTAAAAAATGCGATTAAAAAGCAGAAAAACAATAAAGCCCCAGGGCCAGATGGGCTTTCTGGGGAATTTTATAAGACCATAGGAGACCCAATAGAATTATTACTATTAGAACTTTATAATGAAGTCTTGTCAAAAGCAAAAATACCAGAATCGTGGAGGGAAGCTTATATTACCACATTAGTGAAAGAAGGTGCAGACCCAAATTTAATTCAAAATTACAGGCCAATTTCATTGTTAAACGCTGACTACAAAATTTTTATGAATATTATGGCAGAAAGACTGAAGAGAATTTTAAATAAAATTATACATTCGGACCAAAATGGCTTTCTCCCAATGAGGCAAATTAGAACAAACACAAGAATTGTATTGAATATATTA